>CANTFK010000838.1:0-517628 GCA_947646735.1 Peronospora farinosa | reverse complement strand
TGGTGAAGTGCCAGGAGAATCGTGGCCCAGGGTACCAAGGCCCCAGGGTACCAGGGTACAGGGGCCCCAGGGTACAAGGGCCCAGGCCTCGCAAGGTCCCAAGGTTCAATCGAGGGTCACCAGGGACAGGGTTTCCAGTCACCAGGGACCGGAGTACTAGTCACCAGGGACAGGGTTTCTAGCAACCGGGGACAAGGGTATCAGTCACCAGGGACAGGGCACCAGGGACAGAGTACCAGATACCGGGGACAGGGGTACCAGTTACCGGGGACAGAGGTATCGAACGTCCAGAGTCAAAGGTACAAGGTTACCCTACCGTGCGCACACCAGGACCCGAAAGGGCCAGTGTCCCGAGGTGCTCCAGGGTCCTTAGTTCAAAGGAGGTACAAGGTATTTCTACGTGCAGAGAAAGTACAGGCTCCAAGGTCCAAGGGCCCACGGTACAAGAGACTAGGGTACCAGGGTACAGGGCCCAGGAACCCAGGCCTCGCAAGGTCCCAAGGTTCAATCGAGGGTCACCAGGGACAGGGTTTCCAGTCACCAGGGACCGGAGTACTAGTCACCAGGGACAGGGTTTTCAGTTACCGGGGACAGGGATACCAGTGACCGGGGACAGGGTTTCTAGCAACCGGGGACAAGGGTATCAGTCACCAGGGACAGGGCACCAGGGACAGAGTACCAGATACCGGGGACAGGGGTACCAGTTACCGGGGACAGAGGTATCGAACGTCCAGAGTCAAAGGTACAAGGTTACCCTACCGTGCGCACACCAGGACCCGAAAGGGCCAGTGTCCCGAGGTGCTCCAGGGTCCTTAGTTCAAAGTAGGTACAAGGTATTTCTACGTGCAGAGAAAGTACAGGCTCCAAGGTCCAAGGGCCCACGGTACAAGAGTACTAGGGTACCAGGGTACAAGAACCCAGGCCTCGCAAGGTCCCAAGGTTCAATCGAGGGTCACCAGGGACAGGGTTTCCAGTCACCAGGGACCGGAGTACTAGTCACCAGGGACAGGGTTTTCAGTTACCGGGGACAGGGATACCAGTGACCGGGGACAGGGTTTCTAGCAACCGGGGACAAGGGTATCAGTCACCAGGGACAGGGCACCAGAGACAGAGTACCAGATACCGGGGACAGGGGTACCAGTTACCGGGGACAGAGGTATCGAACGTCCAGAGTCAAAGGTACAAGGTTACCCTACCGTGCGCACACCAGGACCCGAAAGGGCCAGTGTCCCGAGGTGCTCCAGGGTCCTTAGTTCAAAGTAGGTACAAGGTATTTCTACGTGCAGAGAAAGTATAGGCTCCAAGGTCCAAGGGCCCACGGTACAAGAGACTAGGGTACCAGGGTACAAGAACCCAGGCCTCGCAAGGTCCCAAGGTTCAATCGAGGGTCACCAGGGACAGGGTTTCCAGTCACCAGGGACCGGAGTACTAGTCACCAGGGACAGGGTTTTCAGTTACCGGGGACAGGGATACCAGTGACCGGGGACAGGGTTTCTAGCAACCGGGGACAAGGGTATCAGTCACCAGGGACAGGGCACCAGGGACAGAGTACCAGATACCGGGGACAGGGGTACCAGTCACCGGGGACAGGGGTACCAGTTACCGGGGACAGAGGTATCGAACGTCCAGAGTCAAAGGTACAAGGTTACCCTACCGTGCGCACACCAGGACCCGAAAGGGCCAGTGTCCCGAGGTGCTCCAGGGTCCTTAGTTCAAAGGAGGTACAAGGTATTTCTACGTGCAGAGAAAGTACAGGCTCCAAGGTCCAAGGGCCCACGGTACAAGAGACTAGGGTACCAGGGTACAAGAACCCAGGCCTCGCAAGGTTCCAAGGTTTCAACTGAGGGTCACCAGGGACAGGGGTACCAGTCACCAGGGACGCGGGTTCCTAGTCACCAGAGACAGGGTTTTCAGTTACCGGGGACAGGGATACCAGTTACCAGGGACTGGGGTACTAGTCACCAGGGACAGGGTTTTCAGTTACCGGGGACAGGGATACCAGTTACCGGGGACAGGGTTTCTAGTAACCAGGGTAAGGTTTCCAATCACCAGGGACAGGGCACCAGGGACAGGGGTACCAGCTATCGGAGATAGGGGTATCGAACGTCCAGGGTCAAAGGTACAAGGTTACCCTACCGGGCGCACACCAGGATTCGAAGGGTCCAGTACCCCGAGGTGGTCCAAGGTCCTAAGTTCAAAGAAGGTACAAGGTATTTCTTCGTGCAGAGACAGTACAGGCTCCAAGGTCCAAGGGCCCACGGTACAAGAGACCAGGGTATCAGGGACCTGGGTACAGGGTGCAGGGTACCGGGGTACCGAGGCCCAGGGTACAGGGTACAGGGTACAGGGCCCAGGGTACAGGGCTCAGGGTACCAGGGTGCCGGGGCCCAGGGGTACAGGGGTACCAGGGTACCAGGGTAACGGGGCCCAAGGGTACCGGGGTACCGGGGCCCAGCTGTGGAGAAGTGCCAGAGAAATGGGGGGGCCTTCGAAGTTATTATAATAACTGGCGTGTAAGATCTCGGCACTCTCTTGAATGAGTGACAGGGAGTGACCAGGGCCCCGAACTGGTCCAAGGTCCCGAGTTCGGAGAAGGTACTAGGATGTCCTACACTACAGACCAAAGGACCAGTGCTGCTAGGGCAGCTTAGGTGGACCCCAGGTAACAGGTGGGTCCCAGACAACAGGTGGACCCAGGTGACCGGTGGACCCCAGGTGACAGGATGACCCAGGTGACCGGTGGATCCAGGTGACCAGTGGACCCCAGGCGACTGGTGGGTCCCATGTGACAGGTGGACCCCAGGCGATAGGTGGACCCAGGTGACTGTTGGACCCAGGTGACCGGTGGACCCCAGGTGGCCAGTGGACCCTAGGTGACAGGTGGACCCCAGGTCAGGTGACAGGTGGACCCCCCGTGACAGGTGGACCCCCGGTAACAGGTGGACCCCCGGCGACAGGTTGACCCAGGTGACCGGTGGACCCCAGGTGTCCAGTGGACCCCAGGTGACAGGTGGACCCCCGTGACAGGTGGACCCCAGACAACAGGTGGACCCAGGTGACCGTTGGACCTAGGTGACCGGTGGAACCAGGTGACCGGTGGACCCAGGTGACCGGTGGACCCCAGGGAATAGAAGGCACAAGGCTTCCTTAAAGTGCAGAGCCGGTACAAGTCCCATGTCCTAAATAAGCCAGTTGTTCTTCCACAAGTTGACACGTGGTACCATCTAGAGCGAAGGGTTAGGGTTTGGCAAGAAAAGCATACAGAGCTCGAATTTGCATTACACGTGGCAGCTCCAAGCGCCTCCTCTTAGCTTCTCCGTCACCTCACCTATTCCGGGCGGGATACCCTTTGGCCCACCGACGTCAGGTGAGGTGAAGGCTCAAGCAACGCAAGTTGAACCTCAGGATAGTTGGCCTGAGGTGTCAAGTTAGTGTCAAGACTCAAGTGCGAGCTTGTTTCGATCTACCCACTTGTTCCGGGGAAGGGATTTATTTTTTTTGGCCCCCCCCGTTGAAGACAGACGTGTGGTAAGATTCAAGCTCGAACGAACCCCAGGAAGTATTTTGGCCTGTGGGTTCGTACCCATTCTACGACCCGCTATAGGAAGCGGTTTCCCTGCGGGGAACAAGATAAGGGGTCGAAAGACCAAGAAACCGTTAGCCACCGAAGGGGTACATAGTACCAGGTGCCTGCTCTCGACCCAGTCGATTGAGCTCAATAAACCCCGGGCCCGAGTGAAGTATATCCACTCGTGGCCCCCAAGTCCCTCCATACAAGACCAAGTCTTTAAGTCTTCTGCGTCTAACGAGGAGCAAGACCAGCCAAGCCGACGGGTACACAAGGTGAGACCCAAGGTTGACGCGACACGGTATCGGGGTACCCCCTCCGTAAGTCGGCAGTCCGGCGCTGTGTGTGTTTGTGGTTCTCTCACGTTGTTTGAGAATCCACTCCACCACAATTTGGTGGTTTTTCTTTATATTCCACCTTGACCTCAATAGCAGAGCTCCTCCCCGGGCTCTGCAGGTCCTCCGATCCTTCTTCCTTCTTGATCACTGGCGATCCGGTTTCCAGTGTCTTGGTTGTCCCTTGGTCTATCTTGACCGATGTCTTTTCTTCTTCGTGGGACTCACGGTGAAATCCCGCGTCTCCCGAAGATCCGGGCACGCGCACCATTGTGGTGGAGTGGATTCTCAAACAACATAGGAGATCCACAAACACACACAGCGCCGGACTGCCGATTTACGGAGGGGGTACCCCGATACCGTGTCGTGTTGGCCTTGGGTCTCACCTTGTGTACCCGTCGGCTTGGCTGGTCTTGCTCCTCGGTTGACGTAGAAGACTTAAACTTGGTCTTTGTATAAGACTTGGACTTGGTGGTCCCCGAGTGGATATACTTCACTTGGGACCGGGTTTCTTGGGCTCAATCGACTTAGTCGAGAGCGATGCACCTGGTACTATGTACCCCTTTGGTGGCTGACTGTTCTTGGTCCTTGGACCCCTTTGTGTTCTTCCCCGTAGGGAAACCGCTTCCTGTAGCGGGTCGTAGAGTGTTGACACTTACTTGACACCTCAGGCCAACTATCCTGAGGTTCAACTTGCGTTGCTTGAGCCGTCTAACACCTGCTGGACGTCGGGGGGCCAAAGGGTATCCCGCCCGGAAGAGGTGTAGCGACGGAGAAGCTTAGGAGGGGCGCTTAAAGCTGCCACGTGTAATGCAATTTCGAGTGTGTTTATTTATCTTATACCTTGTATGCTTTTCTTGCCTAACCCTAACCCTTTGATCTGGAAAGTGCCACGTGCCGACTCTTGGAGGAAGGACTGGCTCCTTGGTACCCTGTACTTTCTGTAATCTTCTATATTCTGTGTACCGGTTCTGCACCCTCGGACATTGGGCCCTGGTACCCCTGGGCCCCTGTACCCCAGGGCCCTAGTATCCTGGTACCCCTGGTACCCCTAGGTCTCGGTACCCCGGTACCTCGGTACCCCTGGGCCCCGGTACCCCGGTACCTCGGTTTCTCTGGGCCCCGGTACCCCGGCACCCTGGTACCCCTAGGCCCTGGTACCCTTAGGCCCCTGGGCCCCGGCACCCTGGTACCCCTAGGCCCCGGTACCCCTGGGCCCTTGTACCCCAGGGCCCTAGTATCCTGGTACCCCTGGTACCCCTAGGTCTCGGTACCCTGGTACCCTTAGGCCCCGGTACCCCGGTACCTCGGTACCCCTGGGCCCCGGTACCCCGGTACCTCGGTTTCCCTGGACCCCGTTACCCCGGCACCCTGGTACCCCTAGGCCCTGGTACCCTTAGGCCCCTGGGCCCCGGCACCCTGGTACCCCTAGGCCCCGGTACCCTGGTACCCTTAGGCCCCTGGGCCCCGGCACCCTGGTACCCCTAGGCCCCGGTACCCTGGCGCCCCTAGGCCCCTTGGCCCCGGTACCCTGGTACCCCTAGGCCCCGGTACCCTAGAGCCCCTAGGCCCCTGGGCCCCGGTACCCTGGTACCCCTAGGCCCCGGTACCCTGGCACCCCTAGGCCCTTGGGCCCTAGTATCCTGGTACCCCTGGGCCCCTGTTACCTGGGGTCCGCATGTTGCCTGGGGTCCACATGTTACCTGGGGTCCACCTGTCACCTGAGGTCCACCGGTCACCTGGGTCCACCTGTTGTCTGGGTCAACCTGTTGCCTGGGGTCCACCGGTCACCTTGGTCCACCTGTTGTCTGGGACCCACCTGTTACCTGGGGTCAACTTGAGCTGTCCTAGCAGCACTGGTCCTTTGGTCTGTAGTGTAGGACATCCTAGTATCTTCTCCGAACTCGGGACCTTGGACCAGTTCGGGACCCTGGTCACTCCCTGTCACTCATTCAAGAGAGTGACCGAGATCTTTCACGCCAGTTATTATAATAACTACGAAGGGCCCCCCATTTCTCTGGCACTTCTCCACACCAGTGGCAATTGTTTCTGATCGTGATCCTCGTTTTACGAGTAAGTTTTGGTAGTCCGTCTTCCGGGTGCTAGGCACCCGATTCTACATGTCCACAGCGGATCATACGCAGATCGATGGTCAAACTGAACGCGTCAATCGCGTTGTTGAAGATATCCTACGCAGCATTTGTGCTGAAACGCCTAAGCGTTGGAGCTCTATGCTGCCTGTAGTTGAGTTTGCACTCAATAACTCCGTGCAAGCCTCTACCGGCTACACTCCGTTCTATGCCAATGGCCTCACAAACCCACGCGTTCCGTTAACGCTACCTCCGAGTGGTTCAGGGCTTGGTGGGGGAGAAATTGCCGATCGGCTTGCTGATGTCAGCCCTAATACTGTTAAGAAACAGGTAAATGCGTTTCTCGCAACGCGACTAAATGTCTTACGACATGTGCAAGATGCAATGGCTGATAGTCAAGATAAGCAAAAAGAATATGCAGATGCTAAAGGCAGAAGTTGTATTACTTGTTATGAGGTCGGAGACCAAGTATTATTAATTGCTAAAAATCTACCTATCAATGTAGTATCTGCTGTCTTTAAGACAAGGTTGCGTCCGCGCTTTATCGGACCCTTTTCGGTCATTGCCAAGAAAGGCCTAGCGTATACGCTTAATTTGCCGCGCAAACTGCGTACACATCCCGTGTTCTACGTCGGCATGCTCAAACCATATCGGAATCCGCCCCAAGTGAACACTAAGGCGCTCGAGCCGAGCCCATTGGTATTGCCGCGGGACGGATCATCTGCACCAAAAGGTCAAGCTGACTCTACACTCGGGTTCGGCTCTCTTTCAGTGACTCAAGACGGAGTTTATCGACTGCATATACTCACGGAGGGACAGCACCTCTTGAAGAAGCTCGGCATGAGCTTGTGCCGATACACCGGCCTCCTCCGGCTTTGCTTGATGGACAGGGGAACCTTCAGTTCCATGTTAAACGTCTGTTGCAGAAACGTCGCTGCCATGGTCAAAACCAGTATCTGGTGAAGTGGCGGGGATATCCAGAGTCGTGGAACTCGTGGGAGTTTGAGGTTCCTTCGGCAGGATTGACCATACGCCGTGGACATTTTTGAGCGTCGTGCGCAGGGTCAGCCTGTTGGCGGTGACGCTTCTCACCAATAGTGTTGGGGGTAGGCGAGTTAGCGGCCTCGGTCTGTCGTGAGCTTGCGGCTACAGGTGTAGCCGAAACATTGGGGTGCTGGGTAGCAGACGCATAATGCGTTCGTTGGGATTTCAATTCTCCCCGGGCCTTCAATTTAGCGTAATCGTAACGCTTTTTCCGTTCGAGTCGAACATCTGCCACATCGGCACTTGCCCGTAGGGCCTACATGCTGCTTAAACGTCTCACATAATGCTCCCAGCGGATAAAAGCCGTGTCTTCTTCTTCCTCGGTTTCCCCCGCGAATAGAAGGATGGGGACACCCTTTTTGGGAGGAACTGACGCACCGTGCACTTGCTTGTTAAGGAGTGCCAAGTATTGGCTTTGCGTAGTAATATGAGGTTCCAGATATCGTTGTCGAAGGGCCGTTCGCGTAGCGACATCCTCGGGTGAAATGGCCTCAGGCCCAATGGCCCAGCCAGAGAGGGAATGACCAGATGGCTCCTTAAGGCGTTCTTTCACTGTGGGTAGTTTGAACTTATACTGTCGGTGGTCTTGAAGCCTATCCATATTCTTCTTCCGGAGCTTTGCGCCTTCCTCTTGATCGATGGTTTGCTGCTGCTACTCGTCGAGTGGGTTGGTAACCGTCGCCGTAGATGATACGTAAGGCGGGTCACGTAACGCTGATAGCGCATCTGCAGCACCACGTTCAGGGAACGGATTAGGTGCATGAAGAGTGTCATCTTCACCCGTGAGGGTGTCTAAAGGGAACCCATCGGGTCCCACAAATACAGCGTCACTTTCGTAATCAACCGCTTCGTCAAGGTCGCCTTCAATGAGGTCCCGTAGATTCTGTGACTCATTGCCAGGAGGCGTCATGTTGTGTGCCGTGAACAACCGTAAGGTTTAAACGTTAGCTTAAGCACTACCTCAACGAGGAAAGATGTCGAATGACATTCTATGGGAACGTCAGTCTGGTGGGGGAGGGTGTAACGGGGTTATACGACGGTTGTAACGTCATTCCGAGAGTTTACGGTTGAGGTTCCCTTTTATTGCATTAATGCATTATGATACTTCTCTTTAGAGAGGTATTAAGTATAAGCGTTAACATACGGGATTCGATAATACCGTACCTTATCGATTGGGATTCGATAAATCACTAACGCTGAATTAAGTACATCATACATAGATGTTTGAACGACACATCGTTCAATAGCAAAGTATGCATATTATAATTACTATTATCGTAATCAATTTAGTGTAGAAAACTTAAAGTAGGACTATTCATAAAAATCTTAGTGCATAAATAAAATCAGTTCTCCTTTTGAGTTTAAGATCGCAAGTCGTTCTGACTTGTTCTCTTGTGCACTTCGTGCGGTGGTTCTCTGAACCTATAAACTTCTAGCTTTTTCTTGCACTCTGTGCGTTGGTTCTCCGAACCTTAAGCTTATTGCTTGCTGACTAAAAGTCTCTCCTACTTCCTTAGAAGAGGGTGACTTTAAAGTCGTATAATTAGTTCCTTAGAACTAAGTGGTTTTTAGCCTTAACTCGATTTAGCTGTATAGAACTAAGAGGCTTTCAGCCTAAAGTCTTACTCTGGCTAAAAATCTGTGCAGCTACGATCCCGGCTCAAACGCCTATCCCTCGAAAAGACATGGTATTAAATACCATGCCCGGGAGCGAGATCTACAGCGCCATAGATATGACAGACGGTTTCTATCAGATCCTAATGAGGGACAGTGACATTCCGTTCACTGCTGTCAGCACCCCAAGCGATATGCTTTGGGAGTGACTAGTCATGCCACAAGGTCTTAAGAACGCTTCAGCTACGTTCAATTGGATGGTGACACAAGTACTTCGCCCGCTTCGCGATTTTGCACCGAGCTACTTTGACGACATTTTTGTTCACAGCCGCGCTGAGCAAAAGCTCAGCGGAAACATCCCTTTCAATGTGAATACACTTTGTGTGTATCACTTACTTAAGGGTGGGTTACATGGCTACTTCGCCGTAAAATTTTGTAGTAGTGCAAGAATAACCCGTTAAAATTGTTCCATCCAGAGTTTTAGGCGCCTTGTAATTGTAAATCTCTACTGCTTCGTTAACGTGCTTGCTCACGATGTCCCTTTCCAAACAAGATTTTCTTAATTGGATACAAAACATGTTATTTAATGAACGGGCCTTTCCTGTACCGACGCCATTGTAAAAATGCAACATGATTTAACACATTAATTAGATATTATGTTTTCTATCAATCAATATAATCTAAAGGTCACAATTATATGGTTTGCCTAATTTGCATTGACAGCTTTGCCGCCGTCTTCATTTAGTAAAAAAACTATACAGACCCCTCTCCAATACGTTATCCTCCGATTAGTGTTAACCTGCTGTAGCTCATTTAACTTCGTGTTCACCAAGCTCGTTTTATGATTGCTAAGTTGTAATTCATAATCAGCCAGGGCAATATAACTTTATGAAATAAGCAAATTTTATATTTTTGACGATAAACCTACTTAAACCACATGTCGAGGGTAGTTTGGGTGGTGGGTGCGCTGCGAATATCAAGCTGAAGGTCGCGGGGAACTCTATAAGCAGCTTGGTGACTTTCCTGGGATACATTGAGCAGGAAGCACGTACCACGAAGGAGATCGATCATTTCGATTCGGGTGAACTTGTCTGCGACAGGTGCCACGTCTTCACTATTTCCACCCTCCTCCTGTTCCTCCTTTACATCTTGCAGGATTTCGTTCTCAGGGAGTCCAGCTGAGAAGCTTTATCCTCTCCGATGTATCTGAGAAGATTCGAAATCGTCATGGGATCCCGGACACGCAGCTGCTCTAGCTGATCTCTCAGTTTCTGATCCAGCTAAATTTTCGTTTTTTCAACCTCCTTCGCGCCATCACTGTTTCTCTTCATATCTACAGCAGTTAAATGACGGGAAGATTCGAATACTGCCCAGTGTGATTAAAGCGATTGACAATGGTAATGGCTGAGATCTCGGTTTAGGCAGCCATCGACCAGCGCATGGCAGTAATTTGGTCGACTTTGTAAATGTTTTCGACCTCCCTAAGCTCGTCACAATCGATTGCATTTTGAAAATGGTAGCGACGATCCCGCCGCTTGAATGCTGCAATGATGCCGGCATCCGTCGGCTGAATCTTGGATGTCGTATTTGGAGGAAGCAACTGTACCTTGCCATTTGTTAATTCCAGGCCATCTACGGAGCATTGTCGAGCAAAAGAAGAATGTTTTTTTGCTCGGATTGAAGTGTAATTTCAGAATCAATAGAGAAAAGAAGTCAATTATTTTAGCTGGCCACGCACCTTCATTGTTTTGTTCACAATTGCAAGACATTCCTGAAAGATCACGCCCGTCATCCAAGCCATTGTGTTGTTTCGGTACGAAAAAACCAAGTGCTTGGCCTGACTTCTTATTTTTAAAGTACGAGGGGCTTCTTCGATTCTCCGATTCTCCGATAACGACAGGCTGCAGCATGTCAGATCCATCGGCAAGTTTGCAGTGAGAACAATAGATATTTGCGTCTGCAGATGATGTCAGCGCATACACTGTGTTAGTAAATAACAATTAGCTATCTGAACATTATCTTACTTTGTTTTTCTTGTGTCCTCAATCTCTTGCTGAGCAATAGTCCTGTTAGGTGTCATGCTGTAGAACAGTCCTAATAAAATTAATCAACTTTAATAAGACTCCATTATAGGTAATAATTAGACAGGGAAATGATACCAGTTTCATCCAAAATGTAAATGTCACACTTTAGCGTGCTCGGCTATGACCTTCTTTATATCAGGCAGATCTTCAGTAAGAGCCTTCACCTCTACCGAACCTTTTTGCCATATATGCGAATAGCACGGAGCTTGTGACGTTGTTAGAATTGTTAAAGCCATCCGTGTGTGAAAGTCTAGTATTCCAAGCGATTAAGCAAGTTGCTTAGCCTTCGCGCAAATAAGTTTTCCAGTGATAATCAGTCCGCGGTGTTGACACTGCAGGACCCAAAGAGCCAAAGCTTCTTCTAGTATAGGATATTGAGCCAGCCGCTGACGCTTCGCATTTAGACTGCTGTGGATCCATGATCTCCAGATTAGCCCGCTTTTGCATTATCGTGCTGATCAATGCCTATGACTGCGTTTTGGCAAGGCCGAACTTCTTCGTTGCTCATTTAGCCAGTGCCGTCTGAGATAATTCTGGATTATTAGTCTTGTGCATGCAAATTTGAAAACGCTGTCCATTGGTAAGCCGAATTTGCGTTATCTTCTACTGTCTAGGTAGCACATCAGCAGGTAAGACGCTGTTAAACACTGTAAAATTATATACAGCTTTTACTATTCGAAAAAATTGACGACATGTCTCACACCTTTAGTCTCGAGTCAAATGAACGAAGGAGACTAGGACTTACGTTCTGTCAGCAGTCGGAGCCTTGAGGCTAGAGCCTGTTTTGTTTAAGAGGGAAGTGGGGATGGTCTTGTTGCCCAGGTCTGTAATGGGGCACCCTCCTAATTATACTTTCGTATGATCAACCTTCAATGATAATAATGAAGGCAGGTGCCTCAAAATCTCTCTTACACAAAGAGACAGAGGAAGCTTATCAACTAAACAAGTGCTTAGTTGAGAAAGAAAAGAGACCTGTATTAAATATAGTTAAACTATCTTTAAAACTAAATCATTAATAACCTTGCCTTAACTATATCAAAGTACAAATGTGTATGCTACCTTCGTGCCCGCCATTCTTTGCACGCGTCCATCGGTCATTGGTCAGCGCCTTTGTTTGAAAAAATATACGATATCAATCAATCAGAGGGCATCTCCAGCTTCTAGGAGATGCGAGGACAATATTATAAGCAAGATAATATTGTCAAATATTATTAGTTGTTATAATATTCTTATTGCCACTTATTGTTAGTGTCAATATGATGTTACGGGCTTACCCCGTTACAAGGTCCGTTTTTTATTATGAAAGTTCTCTTATGTACGATACACATAATCCGAGAAGTAATAACTTCTGTTAAGTAATAAGTGTAATCGTCCGCCGACCCATAATTCAACGGAGGGAGGGATGTGCTATAAAAAGCCATTTGTCATGTCTCGTCTGTCTCATTAACAGAGTCTTTGAATTTTTTTGTAAAATCTTCCCAGAGAGAACATGTAGGAAAAAAAGGACTACGTAAAACTACGAGATGTCCTTTCTTATGGGCTCTGCGTACTGCGTTTTAAGACGCAGTTCGGCGCTATTACAGTCTACGAAGTAGTGCAAATTTTTTCTTTTTAATTATCGTCCAATTCACCATGCATCGGCCAATGAATGACCTGTAGCAAAACTAATCTACGCTCCATACGTTGCCGTCTTTTTGTTCCGGGAGCTCACCATTTTTTAAATATTAAAAATTGCACTTACTTTATCAAGATATTGTCGTCCGCAACTTCAGCAAGTCTACCCGATGCTACTTCATCCACTTTAACGCTTAGCGCTACTACGACAGAGTGACTGCTGCAATACATCATCTCTGCATAGCTCACTCTCGGATGTAGATAGACTCTCCTCGTTTGAAACGTCAGAAGCAGAAGCCTACAAGCCGCTTTCACCACCGGCGTTGGTTTCGATATTGCTTTATAGAAAACTCAAGTCTATGCAAAGAAGTTCTGACGTATATATGAAAATGCTGTCCGTTACTGATTCAACTGCCGGTAATCTGGCGATAGCTTTTCCCGCCTGGTTTGGTTGAGGCCAGTGGTTCATCGGAACGGAGCCTTTAAGCAACCTAGCAGTAAGTTCATATCGCGTCCACTTATTACATCGGTGCCCTAGCTCAGAAATATCACCAAATATGACTTTGACGCGCAAAATGTTCTTCTCAGGAAGTTTTTCTCATTTCTTCCTATCGCGCTGCGGGGCTATATAATCTTCTTATAACTAGGTTAAGGTGAATCTCGCATAATCTAGCTGTGCTACCTTTTTGAATGCGGCTACATAGATATGTTTTTTTACGTGTGAGAGACAACGAGGTGAAGTCGCTTTCATGTCTTGATAGCATCAGTCAATTTTAACGTATTTGATTGTATGCCAAGAGAATATTTTTGGATAGTGACCAAATCTAAAATCACAAGCAAGAGACGGTTTGGGGAGTTTAGTAAATTACTGACTACTAGCACCCTAGTTCTTTCCAGTCTTTAGCCTGTATCTACGCCAACTAGTTTTTGGTAATGTATCTGTCGCTTTTGTCACAGAATATACATAAAAGTGATTTCTTAAAACCGTTTTTAATTTTTGCGTAATCGATTTAGTACGTCCATAAAAAGTTGTGACGTCGCTGCGCTGACTATTCTGGTAACGCTCAGTGCTCGTTAGAACGGGCAGTGCACGTTCGTGAGCCACAGTTCCCCTTTCCTCTCTTTGGCACTCGGCCACTATTTTCTGCTATTAGTTACTAACAACGTAGTCGTCGAGGCTGCGCATAGCAGCATGAGCGACCAAGTGTCTGATGATCTGCTCTGGTCCTTAGACGTAAGTGATAATGCTGCTTTTAATTGATACAATCGACTTGTCTGGATGCTAACTATTTTGACTCGTATGTCTGTTATATCTTTATCGTTTTCCTGTAGAATTTGATCAAGAAAGATGCTGGTGCAGACATTGAACGTGATACCGAATTAGTGCAAGCGAGTTTCTACACACAGGACAACATGCTAGGATGCTCTATGATTGGCAGGGATTTGGTCTTTGGACGTCGCGAATCTGTCAGATTGTCGCCTGATAATAGTGACACGATAGAATGTTATGGACGACCGACGGGATTGATGGGATACGGCATTGAGGAGGACGAATTGGACGACGATACTATTGGTCCGATCGAAGAACGCATTCCGACCGCTTTGAGCGCCATACAGCCAAGCAGTAGCAGTAAATACGCCAGACAGTCGCCGAGCAGTCGCAGCTTCAGTGAATATACAGACAGGTCGTTGTCGTTTGCATCTGAAGAAGAGCTGAGTGTCGAAAGCATTTCAGCACCGTCCCCACATCGGAAACGCTCAACGCGACGGCTGAGTGACGGAGACCAGGGAACCTACGAACAACGCATTGAGGCGTCACTAGCTGGATATATTACTCAATCGCTGAATGTTGAGTCACGTATGGTCGCTGAGGAGCAAATTGACCGACCCTTTACCATGAATGATCTTGCTCACTTTGACCGGCAGTTCGGACGAGAGATCTATCTCGAACGACTTGGACAGAGTGTGCAAGATCAGGAAGGTGGAGGCAAATCTTTGGCATCGTATCGTAAATCTACTATGCAGAGGATGTCCACGTCAGAAGATATAATCCGACAGGGATGGATCTCGAAACGTGGAGAAGTGGTTCCCAGCTATCGTAAACGCTGGTTTACGCTGCGTAAAATGCCACAAGGACCGATGCTGACGTACGCAAAGGACAGCGACGAAGGTTCTCCAACTAAAGTAGTTGATCTCAGCTCGACATCCCGCTGCATGGTTGTCACGGGTAAGAATGCGAAAGAACATGAATTTAAGGTCGTGACATCTGCAGATTCTTCACGACGTGAATTCTACATGGTAGCGGCCTCGAGCTATGAGATGACTCAGTGGGTGTGTGCGATTCAAGCTGCAATCAATTCGGGGAATCGCTCGACATTTGATGGCGCAACTGACTTCCAGCAGCTGTGGCATGAAGCGGGAATTCAGGGTTTCTTAGTTCGTTACGGGGTACGCAAGTGCAGCTCCCGGAATCGACTTCAAACTAGAGTCCTCGAGCTGAACTTTGCTGAGCAGACCCTTACGAACTCACGGAGAGGAGAAACTCTTACAACATTTCATTTTACGGATATCCATGGTGTATCGGTGAGCAGTGTGCGTTCCCGTGGTGAGGAGTATGGCATCATTATTGATTTCCACGGGCGACATCGATCCTGGCCGATATTCTTAGACACTGCGGAAGCACGTGATGACTTATTTGCGATTTTGCGACGGATTGTTGACAATGTGGTATCAGGCAACGACCTTGAAAAACGGTCATCTCGCTTGACACTCAAAACTGGTCGTCTTGAGGCGAAGAATGCTGGGCCACATGCTACCTTGCGTGGCCGCTTATTTGTATGCCTTCACGAAAACTGTGTCGTATTTTATCCAGCAGACGGAGATAGCAGCACACGTCCATGGTATGTCGTCGCTCTCAAGGGGCTCCGTGTTTCAATCAGAGAAGAAAAGCGTTTACTTTATATTGGACGGTTGGCGCTAGGTTGTACATCTTCAGCAGAGTGTCACGCTTGGTATGATGCCATTGCAGCCGCTAAGTGTCTGCCTTCGGAGATCATTGAGATTGAGCTGAAGGAGCGAGCGAAGATCCGCTACGTTTTTCAGTCATGTGTGGCTCGGCTACGAAAACTGCTTAAAGCTAAAGTGACGCCCGAGTCGAATGGACCACCGAGAGATCAGAAGACGATGAACATGATGATTATGAAACTCTGGAAACTCGTCTTCCCACGCGAACCGTTTCGATCAAATAATGATCCAAAGTGGCTGGAGATTGGATTCCAAAGAGGAGGCCCAGCTTCTGATCTTCGTTCAAGTGGCCTACTTGGTCTATATTGTCTCATTTTTTTTGCCAGCTATCCATCGCACGAGTTC
The DNA here is from genome assembly GCA_947646735.1 of Peronospora farinosa. Lineage (NCBI taxonomy): Eukaryota > Oomycota > Peronosporomycetes > Peronosporales > Peronosporaceae > Peronospora > Peronospora farinosa. The sequence goes on along the minus strand of CANTFK010000838.1, from coordinate 501,910 downwards.
CAGCGTATATTGAATCGTACGCGGCATGGTGTAAGCGAAGGGAACATGAGGAATTACCCACTGGCGATTGCATGCATCAATGTGGCGTCGATTCTGACTGAAACGCTCGGTTTGGGTGACGCTGGTACACATTCGGAAGGCTGCTCTCCAAATGCGATGAAAACTTACAGTTATTTGATCGCGCAGAGTGTCAACAACAAGTCTCGGTCTACACATGCAATGAAGACATACTTGTCGCCTACACCATTAAGTGCTTATGAGTCCTGGGAGGAGATTATCAATGAACCGGAGAACCACGTGTTTGAGACGATCTTTTGCCTGCTTTTTCCGGTCCTGGACTCGCTTTTCGTCGAAATGGGGGCGGTAAGTTGGCAATTGCCTGAAGTATAAGATGTTTTGTGTCCTCACGGTTCTAACTACGTTTCTTGCAACAGGGATATATGGAGTTTGGACAAGTCGTCATAGCGTTCCGGCGCCGTGTAAGCATTATCTTCAATGCTCAACCTAAATCACTGAAGGAGCTGGAGAAGTTGGCGAATGAGCCCTGCACCGACACACTAGCAGCTCCGACGGTGCTGAGTAAGCAGCACAAGATAGGCAAGATTAGTAGGGTCAAGAAAGTAGTCAAGGCGGGAGGCATGTAACGCGACGAAAGTAGTCGCTCATAGAGTTTTTGAGTTTGTTCGGCTTACACGCGATAGAAGTACTATGCAATACTTTTTCGCGAAGACGTCATGTAGGAGTTTGTTGCTAAAAATATCGATGTCACATCAGTCCTTCCCACGAAAAGCTTTCGCCATTGTACATTCGGACGATAACACTTGAGTACTCACTCATTTCGCGGAGATCTAGCACAAGAATTATGCTATTGCATCTCTTTCAGAGTAATTTCTTCGCGACAGCCAAGCTGCCAGTGCGTTGTAATCATAGCGATTCAAAATAGTAGTACTTTGCTGCAATCCAGTCGATAAAGACGCAATAAGCATAACCCAGATCAGTCAGTAGCAAAAGTTCTCGCGGATTCTGACACAGGTACAACAATCATGTGCCGCAGTGGCAGCGATGGGAGACTACGGCTTCTCAAAAAGCAATCCATATTTGAAAGCTGGAGAGGCATTTTGCATTTGTCAACACACAGTCATGTAAATTTTCAAGCAATATAACCTACTTTTTATTACCTCCAAGTACCCGATCACTCACTTAGATGTAGCAGTCATTCGTGCAATTGTAAGCGCATTACCTATAGATCAGATAGCAAGCGTGGAGGTATCGACAGAGCCTTGCTATGCGCTAAGCTAGATCAGCCATTACACTAGATATATGTATATATGCGGCGAGACGCAAGCCGCAACGATTGGTCTCAGATCTGAATATTCTTGACTCTGATCTGATCCCGATTAAACATTATCCAGTTGTTAATAATGTCGACCGGAGGTAAAAAGCGGCCGCGCGCCGACCTCTTGTCGTCGTTGGACGCGGCGTTTGCGTCTACTGCGCAATCAGTAGCTTCCAAGTATACGGTGCAAGCTGCTGAGCAAGCTTTGTCGAAGGAAAATAAGCAACAGGCCTACCAGCAATCGAAACGGAAGCGCAAAGACAAAAAGCGCAACGACAAAGGAGAAAATGGACGAATCAATGGCAAAAACGCCAATGAACGGGCAGGAAAAGAGAATGAAAGAAAGGCAACGATGATGGACTCAGTGTATGAGAAGATGAATGTGGACCTGCTGGCTCTTGGGCTCAAAGACTGTTCTCTGGTGAGGATTAGGAAGACATGTTGACTAATGTGTAAATGGTCGAGCTGACGTGTATATTCTGCAGCAATCTCAAATCCTGACATTGACGAATCCACGAACATTGCATCAAACGTTGAAGAATTATCTGGAGTTTGTGACGAAGGGCACGAGAGCAGGCTCAAATGTTGCTGGTAGTCTTAAAAATAAGGTTCTGTCCTTGGATAACCCATTCAAGACGACAGCTGCAGAAACCACAGGAAAAATGATTGCATCCGCTAGCAGAAAACAGACTGCAAAGTTGATGGGTGCCCGTCGACGGAGAGAACTTGGCTTGCACTTGCTAAGGGGCAAGATGAAGTATAGTGACGCCATGCAACTCAACGATATCTGGACCCGGTATGTCAGCCAAGTGATTGAGAGCGAACTTTGCGAAGTTCAGCATGTTACGGAAGAGGCGCAGCGTACGCGTAACGCGAAACTCCACTCTAAACTCAAGTATATGGATTTGTCTGGGTGTCCACTTGAAGGTAATTGCCGGCTGTACGCCGATATGTGTGCAACATCATTTTTTGGAGGAGCGTATTGAACTGAGTTAACAAATTTGGTTCTTGCACCATGCTCGTTTGTGCAGTGATTCAATCAAGAAATCCATGCAATGTTGGCCATAGTGGCATCGTCGTTGCAGAGACCCAGCAAACCTTGCAGATCTGTTGTCTTGCATCTTTGGGCGATGATAGCAGCAACGGTATCATCCGAAGTACGTGGCACAACTTACTTCAGCGACATGGTCTATATCGTTGCTAATTCGTTACTGGTGTACACAGCTTTTGTCAAGTCGGACTCGTGCTTTAAGGTTCGTATAAGCTCAGCAAGAAACTTGTTCCTCGACGGCGCCTGGTTTGCCGAGCGTGCACAATAGGCGGCACAAGTACGCATCTGTCTCTATTCCACATGTTTTCCACTAAGGACGCCAACACTTCATCTAATTAGTGGACAATAAGGTGCTGGTCTTTGATTTAATAAACGGACAACAGACAAAAGCCTTGCAGCCTATGGACAGTATCACCCAGTTGCTGTTGTTGGGCGTAGCTTTTCACCTCTTGTGCATCTTCAGTATCTTTGATATCTACTTCCAGTCACATGTCGAGTCCTTTATTCCCAATGCCAACTACACCTCGTCTCCTCCGGCCAAACGCGTCATTATCTTTACTCTAGATGGTTGTCGTGTCGACAAGCTCTTTAAAGTTGTCGCCGGCTTTACAGACCACTACGACCTCAACCCAGAGAGCACTGAAAACGTTACGTTCAGTTCTGACAATCGCTCTTCTTTCCTGGGCGATGTCATGCGTCATCGTGGTAGTTGGGGCGTCTCACACAATCACGCGCCGACTGAAAGTCGACCGTGTCATGTGGCCTTGACCGCTGGGATGTATGAGGATCCTCATGCAGTTTACAAGAGCTGGAAGCAACACCCGGTACCATTTGACTCGGTGTTCAATCAGAGCAGTAGTTCCTTTATCTATGGCAATAAAGACGTTGCTCCAATGCTGGCAAGACATGCACCACCAGCAACGGAGGAGCATTACACGGCACAAGAAGAGGTGGAGATGGTACGAAAAGATACGACACTGTTGGATGTGTGGATTTTTCGCAAGGTAGAAGAGTTGTTTACTCGAGGAATGGAGACAAGGGACCGGAAGTTGTACAACCAGTTACATCAAGAAAAGCTTGTGATCTATTGCCATTTTCTTGGCACTGATACGACGGGACCAAAATATGGGGCTGACTCGAGAGAGTACTTGGAGAATATTGCAGTTGTTGATAGATTGATTGAGAAGACGGAGAAGACGATTGAGAAGTATTATGGAAATGATGGACGTACTGCGTATGTGGTTAGCACAGATCATGGAATGGACCTTCATGGTGATCATGGAGATGATGCTCCAGCTAAAACGCGGACCGCAATGATTGTGTGGGGTGCTGGAGTTCATGGCCCTGAGATGACGACGATGATCAATACAAGCGCGACAAAATTCGTTATTGAATTGCCGACACAATCTAGAGCGGAGGTGCTGGCACGTCTGGAATCCCAGGTGCCAGAGGAACAAGCTGCTATACGTGAATGGGGGACACTACTGGACTACAAACGCAAGGACGTTATGCAGACGGATGTAGCACCGCTTATAAGTGCATTGGCTGGACTTCCATTTTCCCGCAACTCGGTAGGTGTGCTGCCGTTTACATACTTGAACAAGGACAAGTATCGCGCAAAAGCCATGCGTGCAAATGCACAACAATTGTATAATCACGTCTTACGCAAAGAAGAGGTAAAACGCGCTCATCGAGGGCTGTTGTTCATTCCATATTCATCTCTTCACCAACGTGTATCATCTCTAGAGGCCCATCTTGACGAGGCCATTGGCAGCATAAGCGATGGTAAGCATTACTCAATTCATGACGATGCGCATCGTGTCGTAGAGATACTGAGCCAAGAGATGATTGAGCTTTGCCGGAGCGCGATTGTGTACTACCATACGTACGACTGTTTTTTTCTGCTCGGATCTATCGTGCTTGGTTACGTCGGCTGGGCTTTAGTCATGTTTTTTGGCTACCTCCACCCTGATACATTTCGTGTACGCTGGTTGTTCACTCATACGATTAGTGTCAAGTTTATTGCGACGGTGGTGGCTGTGATGTGGTGGAGGTATCTTGCTGACTCGCCACTTACTTACTATCTGTACGGCATGTGTCCTCTTGTCTTTTGGAAGTTCATTTGGAGTCATCGCGATCATTTTCGAGCAGTGCTTCCTGTTGGACACGATTCTTGGTGCCAGTGGAGTATTCAGATTGCGTTCCTTTTCGTTTTTCTAGAGCTTGTTGCACTCGGCTATCAACGTCGTGTCATTTTCAGTTTGCTATTCATTCTGCTAGCACTGCAGCCGGACATTGCAAACTATAACCTGTTCAAATTGAGCGGTGACATCCAGCTGAAAGAACGTTGGCTTGGGAAAAAGTTAGTCTCACCAAGCACTTCTTGGTCAGCAAGCTGTCTTCTAATTGCGATTTTCCCGTGCTTGTCAAGCGAACTCAACGAGAGTACGCCACTAGTTCATATTGGTGCGTTACTTGTAGTGGCGTTTGCTTGTATATCGATTCGTAGCGTATCAACAGTTTATGCCCATATATCTCAGCGGAAAGCAAAGCTAGTATGTGGGGGCTTGCCTGTATTGCTGGCACTTCTAACGCTGCAGTGGACCACAAGTTTCTTTGATCGCAACGAAGTCCCACCGAGTTTCCTCGTGGTGGCAAACTGGGTGCTTGCTGTGACGCCACTGGTCTGGATGATAATTGAAACTCAATGCAAGAGCAAAACGGCGGGGCTGCGCTTGGTTAAACATGAGGATGAAAATGATTTGGAATGTCAACAAAAAACCAGTGGAGAAGTAATTCGCGTGGTGGTTGAGCGACTTACTAGAGTGATGTTGGCTTTAACCCCAGCACTCGCGTTGCTTAGCACATCGTACGAAGTGCTATTTTATCTGGCACTTTGCAGTGCGCTCGTTAGCTGGTTGATGATGGAAGCAGATGCGGCTGCTACCGAAGGGGTCTATGTAACTCGTGAGGTACAGCGAGCATTGATGCTTTTACTCTTTGCTCAAGTCTCATTCTTCGGCACCACTAGCGTGGCCAGCATGACAAATTTCCAGATTCCAGCAATTCGACGCTTTCTACCAAACCATGCTCCCTTTATTGCGTATGCACTTGTGGTACTAAAGCTCTTGATCCCTTTCGTTGTTGTCGGGTGTGCTTTTCGTCTTATTATACTGCTACCTTCGAGGGCAGTATCAACGCGAGAGAAGGAGCTGCAAGGAAAGTCTACTGGAGTTGTACGATATATTCTCGTGGCAGTGTCTTTTGCGGACGTTCTGGCTGTGCAGCTCCTGTTTGGTGTGATAAATGAAGGAAGTTGGAAGCAGATGGGGAATTCCATCGCCGAGTTTTGTATCATCAATGCTCAGATCATCCTTTTACCGACGATACTTTTTCTCGCTTGGATTTATGTTCAGGATCTAGAGTGTATTGGCAAGGGGTGCGACTCAGTAGAAAACGATGAAGATGAGAAATCCAACTAGAAAGCAATGAATGTCTTTATATCAAGTCGAGAATGGCTTTCGTATTAGATTGAAGTGCTTCGATTAACCGACGTACTCGCATGTTACAAGTTGCGATCAAGTGAGCGCAGACATGCACGGGAAGGCTGGTCAGAGTCAAACTCTTCGCTAGCTAGTAGCATAGTTCTAGCCTTTGCCTTGGATGATCGCTGTTTGTTAGTAAGATTCCGCTGGCTTACCTACAGAGCACATATGCACAGTATGTATGTATGTGCTAAAGACTACACTTCCATTGAGGTCCATGGCTTCTCAGAAGCCCGTCATCAATGCAATTCAAGTCCAGAACAGGATTTTTTTGACAAAAAAGTATGTAAATGCTGAATCAGTACTTTTGAGTTGACCAAATTGCCCTTGCGACAAAGTAGCTGGTGCTGCTTCTCATTGCATTGGAGTAGAGACTGCGCTGTTTGTACTAGTCTAGCCTCGAGCAGTGTATCATTTACAAGTAAAGTTGACGTCATTTATCTACTCTTTCGATAATCCATTTGATCTTTGGGCGGATGATTTGCATCGGTTTATATACATGAACTTTGTAAGGGACGCACTTAAGTACGAGCCAAGACTTTTGTCCATTTTTCCATCATGAAAATCCATTCAGGTGAGTCAGAGTGTATCATATGGAACGGTTTTGGGTTTCAACGTCTTTTCATCCAATCATGCCTCTAGCTGTACTTTAGAGTACTATCACTACTTTCTTTCCAGACTTGCTATCACATCGACTTGAAGCAATTGTGACTTACTATGAGCAGTCTTGACTGGTCTCTCGAGTGTTGCAATGACAAACAGTTTTTGTCCATTTTTCTCATTCTTTGCTATGCTGTCGTTATCTTTAAACTGTATGCGAAACACGTGAGATAAGTCTTTTAGTTCTAAGTTACGTACTAAACTCTTTTCTTCTTCTTCTTCTTCTCTGTAGATGGCGCGTATCGATTCTTCACCCCTTTAAAATTTTGTATGTTGGTTTTGATTGTTTCTAGTAAGTTCATGAGGTTTATGATGTAACAGAGGATCTGATAATATCGATGCAGGACGGTGTTCCTCCATGAACTGGGGCACGCCACAGCTGCGTGGCTCACGTGCGGCAGTGTACGAACCACCTGTTATGATGTATTATAGTCAGTAGAACTGATGCAATACTGTTGTTATGGCGTATTCTTATTGCAGGTGAAAGGGATGGAAGTGCATCCGGATGAAGGTGGTGTGACCAAGACTGCTGGTGGATTGCAGTGGGTCATTCTCCCAGCTGTACGATGCTCTTGTTTAGAGGACGGTTCTTGCATTATAGAGTGGGTGTGCTGATCCGTTGTGTAACATTTGATGCTGACTATAGGGGTACCTTGGATCAGCAGTGTGGGGTATGGGGTTGATGATTGCGAGTGCTGACAAGACGGCTTCCGAGGTGGCAGCAGGTGTCCTCATCTTTTTCCTGCTCCTATTTATCTTCTACGCACATAATGGCTACTTGCGGGTTTTGAATTTCTGCTTTATTGTGCTACTTGCGGGCTTGCTGGCATTGAACATTTGGACGACGGTCGACCCATTACATTTTGTGACGCTCTTTATTGGAGTCATGAGCTGCCTCTTCTCGGTTTACGATATCTGGGACGACCTCATCTCCCGCCGTGTAAATGAGAGTGATGCGTCGGTCTTTGCCAAAATGACGCACACTTCAAGTCGCTGTTGGGGAGTGATTTGGGGACTTTTTGCGCTCGTCACACTGGTTGCTGCGGTCTATTTCAACTTGCTTGTAGCAGAGGACTCGGGCGGGTCGCTTACCAATATCTCGGATGCCTCCACGGGCACAAAAATTGCGTTGGCTTGCGCCGTTACTATTGTGGCTGTCGCTGTGGCTCACACAGTATTCACGCGGAGGTGTATGCTACGGAAGCGCGTGGGATTGAGCAGCTACTTCTCTTCCGTATAAGTTTTAGAAAGCTTGACGTCAGTGACCGCAGCTACTCGAAGAGCTACGTCGCTGTGATAATCGGCTGAATGATACATCACATTGATTTCTTTCCTGCATTCGTTATTTTTGTGGCAGCAAGGCACGTTTTTTTACGATATCAACTGATGCAGCTAATGCGCTCAAGCATGCACGTTATGGTTTGTTTTCTAACGCGCAAGGACATTTATTTCACGTTCTGTATTCTTGATCCTGAACCTACGGAAGAATGCCGTTCGTCATACGCTGGAAGTTGTCATATTGACGAGTGCTGTAGTTGTTGTTGCTTTTGCGAATGATCGCGAGCACATGCGCCACAGTCTCTTGTTTCGATAGCAGCAGCTTGAAGCGCGAGCGCAAGCGCAATAAAATATACTCAGCGTCGATGCCCAGGAAGCATGGGTACGGCGATTGACGTGACATTATGTCCACGAGGTCACATATTTCGTCGCAGTGCTGTTGACATGCAAGGAAACCTCTCGTGCAAAGCGTCACATACTCTTTGAATCCCTCGGAATCCTGCCCACCCATGGTTTCCACCATCTCGGCTGTAAGCTTAAATGGTGCTGTCTCGATGCTCAGCATCCCACCTGGCGCGATTCCAAGCAAAAAGCCATAGTCAATATGAATAATGTGGCCTTCGTTATCCAGCATGATATTGCCGTTATGCCGATCCTTGATTTGAAGGAAGTAGCACACAAGCGAGTACCCTGCCATCGATCGAATGAACTTCCGCTGAGCTTCCTTAAACCGACGCGAGTCAGGTGGCCCATACGATTTTTCGAAGTGATGAAGCAAGGAAACATAGCCTTCACGTTTTTTCAAACCGTCCAGCGAAATCGCGTTGACCAAAGTCTCGATTAGCCCAGTAGACGAGCTTGTAGCGATGATTCGATATCTCTTTACCCACATAGGAAGATTCGCGCCCCTGAAGATTTCAATAAACTTCTGAATCAATTGCAGAGTAAATACCTCTTGTCGAAGATCATCGTTGCTCTTGCCAATCATGGACACAATGTCCCACCCAGGAAGGTGGCCGTAGGGTGATGTAGCCTTCAGTCTTGAGCGTTTTGAGCTCCAAGATTCGCCAAAGGCTGCCTCAAAATCCCTACGGCGTGCTTTTTCACGCTCCATGGCCTCTGCTGTCAAGTTGCACGTTGCTAGGTCCATTTCAAACGATGCTGATGGTGTGCCCTCGGCCTTTGGTACACTATTTGCATCAACTGGTTTTTCGTTAGGTTGCATCAACATCGGAGTTGTCGTTGATGGCGTTGATACGTTGTCAGGAACATGGCTTGGTGTCTGAGGTACAGGCACACAGCGAAACGCGGCCATTGGGGTATGATACGGAGCAAAGGAAGGAGGGTTTGCCGCTGCCGCTACAACTTCTTCCGCATCCTCCAAATCACCACCAAAGGCTTCGCTTGTTTGGTGTCCAATCAGTTCCCCAATCTCGTCATCTTCGACATAGTTGACCTCGGAAGATTCTAATGTAGAATTGCCATTTGGAGCTCGCTTCGAAGGAGAACGCGGCGACTCTGGGATTGATTGGTCATCGTCAAAAGGGTTGCCGCGTATCACCTCAAAGATCAGCAAAATAGGGACACGTGCCTTGGTCGAGAATGCAGTGCCTTCCTTCGTAGGTATTCGTACAATACGTTCAAACGGATCCGTAGCCTTCACAAGCGGCACATACGCCATGGGCGGAAGATGTAGTTTCACCAAATATGATGGCAACTGAGCCTTACGCTCTTTAATAGATGGTACGAAACGTAGAGTCTCTGCAATATCAGTGATCTGTTCCACAAAGTCGCATTCGTCAGCGAAATGCTTCGCCAACAGGGACTTGTCTGTCCGACTCATGCATCGCATAGACTCACTGAATATGCTTGTATCAGTGTCCTCCTCTTCAAGAATAGACAACCGCTCATCTTGCTCGTATATGTCCTCACCAGTAGGGTGCGTGATCAGCATAGAGTTCAAGTCTTCCTTTGGTGTGAGCAGATGCTGTTGGAAGCGCGAAAAATCGCGGAATCGGCTGTCAACATCGGCATCTGCCGAATTGCTGCGACTCACGCCATTCTGCACCATGGATGGCGACAATTGCAAGAATAAATCCCTGCTCGGAGGCGAGCCACATCCATTAGCGGAACTCTGCGCTTGCCAACGATGGTCTGCAATCTCCTCTGTCAACTTTACAATAACCTGTAGCTGGTCATCTGTGGGCAGCGGTAAGTTTCGTTTGTGTACTTGCGACGCTCCTAGCTGTGGATCACGGCTGAGCACAGTGGCCCGATCCACACCAGCGACCTCACGCTCAATCTCAACCATCAATCGTACTACACGTGCGTATTTGTCTTGCATCTCCTTGGGTTTTCTCGGATCTAGAGAGTCCTCGAGTGCGCCTTGCAGTTGCCATCGAAGCAGCAGTGCGAGGTGAATGGAGCGCGAACACACGGACAAAATGAGTTCATCCAGCCAAAAGAGTTTCTCGAAATCAAAGTTTGGAATCGATAAGTACGCGTGTACAATCTGGGGCCAATAGAACTCCACTTGGTTAATACGTGTGTACGAAAAGTGAAGCAGCTTCTCCACAATAGGCTTGAATAACAGAGGATCACTATCCAAGTGACGGTGCAACAAGATAACTGCGCGGTATACGCTAAAGCTGCGAGCACGAAATTCACGGTGCAGGCCCAATATTTTCAGGTCGAGTGGGATTTCGGGATGATCCATCGTGTGGTCATAAAATCGCCGATCCTTGAGCAAGATTTCCTCACACTCCTCTGCAGTAATCACTTTTGCTTCAAGCAAGTCGATAGCAATCTTCGCTGACTCCGTCTGCAGCGGACGCTTGGGCATTATGAGCTCAATCGGTGCTTCGGGGTTTAGCTGACGTGGATACAAGCAAATACCAGCCTTCAGACGCTCCACCATAGCACGCAAATAGTTAATGTAAGTCTGTGCTTCATAGCAGCCATCACACACGCGCTTGGCATAGTAATATGATCTCTGCGGTAATGGCACCTTATGCGTCGTAAACTTATCACAAAACAACACATCGCAGCTGTTGCATTTGTACAGCATCATCGTTGCAATCGGTGCCGTTTGACCTGTAGCGACTGCTTCGGTTGTCAACAGCGTGCAGTTCGGACACTTGCACGTCACATCCGTCTCAGTGGATGATACCGCCACATTGCTCACTGGTGAAATTGCCCCATCCTGTGACGCATGCTGGAAAAGTGCCGCTGCAAGTCGAGGTACCGTCGTCACCACTGCAGTTTGAATTGCTCGTATCCACTTTTCTTTGTCCATAGCCGTATCTGCATAGGCGTAAAACACCTTGTTCTGTGTCGTTGCAAATAGAAATCCATACTGGTAAATGTGCATATTGCCTTTACCGTCCCACTCCTGCACGCCCAGTACGTCCACTTCGCCCTTGATCCGCAACATGTGATATGCATCCTCCTGTGTGCTATACACACAAAAGTGCCATAGCTTTAGCCCCACATTAACATAAGAGTGTAAATAGTATAGTATTTACCTATAGTAATGGAACGAAGTGCCTACAAGGAAGCAGTAACGACGTAGCATGGGTGGAGGTGATGATGGACTCGTACGAAAGGTGAGGTAACCTTCACAACTGGCACGTGCAGCCTTCATGGCGCTCCACACGATCAAAAGTGGTCTGCTACGACGAAGAAGACGTCGTTTCGTGGTGCTTGGCGTTAATTAGCACGTAATATAGAGCACTAAAAGCCAATCGGATGCAGACTAAGACGTAGTGGGCGACGCTTAATTACTCGTCTCTGCCAGGGATAATACACACGTCCAATAGCTCGTTGGATAGAGAAAATAACAGGTAGCACGATCAGATGGAGCGGCCAATCGTCGAATGCTCAGATAGGAAATTACAGCGAGATAAAGGTGCAGGGGCCACGGCGCGAGCCTTCTCTCTTCAAAGTGGTAAAATGTTCGAGGGGGTACAATTGGGATACTTAAGTAAGGTGCGAGATAAAAAACCCATGGACTAAAAGTGGTCTTTTAGAGATCCCTCTTCCACATTGGGTTATTTTATCGTGACTGCGACATAACCGGTACACGTACTTTTTGCTGGTTGCGAGCCCTTCCACCATCAGTGTCAATAGCGACGGACTTGAAGACTTTCAATGGCTCGCGGAAAGAAAAGGACGGTAGCACCACTAAAGACGTCCACGCTTCGTGCTAATGACAGCAGCAAGAAGACGGCAGGTGTTGTGGTAAAGAAGGAGAACAAACAGCAGGTGCAGATTCCAGTTAAGAGCTCTAAGAAGAAAAGCGTGATGGCTGAAAATGAGAAGGAGACGGAAGAAGAAGAAGAAGAAGAAGAAGAGAAGGAGAGTGAGACGGAGGAGAGTGACGATGAAGAGGACGACGAGTTTGAGGACCAGGGATCGTCGTCCGACAATGACAGCGATGATGATGATGAAGAAGAAGATGCTGAGCTTATGGAGTTGGAAAAGGAAACGCGTCACTTTACTGTGGACCGAGAAAAGGAGATACAGAAAATGCGTGAAGACGGGTCTCTGTCGGTGGCATCACAGCTGCACGTGGATGACCTGTCTTCGGACGATGAGGTAGGGCAGTTGAGGAAGAGGTGCACGTGTAACTTTGAGCTAACCTTTGAGATGTTGTTGCTGCAAGCAGGAAAATGTCAATACGATCGGCAACGTACCGCTTCGGTGGTATGAAGATTATGACCACATTGGTTATAATGTAGAGGGCAAGAAGATCATAAAGTCAAACAATGGGGACGGCATTGATGATGCTATTGCTGCGAAGGATGACCCGAACTACGAGTAAGCTGTGCTGAATGTGCTTGATCTAATAATATGCAGGATGCGCTAACACTACATTTATGCCTAAACAGCCGCACAGTGTATGATGCTTACAACGACCGAAAGATCGTTGTTTCGGACCGTGACATGGAAATCATCCGTCGTATGCAAGCTGGTGCATTCGCACATCCAGAGTTCGAAGCGTACCCGGACTACGTCGACATTTACTCGTCAAATGAAATCATCCACTCCATGGGCAACGATATTGAGCCTAAGAGCCGATTTTTGCCTTCAAAATGGGAGCGCATGAAAGTAATAAAGATCATGAAGGGCATCAAGGAAGGTCGCATTAAACTTGACAAGGATCCTAAGAAAAAGCCTGAGGTGTACCAGATGTGGTTCGACGACGACCAAGCGCAAACCCGCAAGGGTCCAGCAAACGTGCAGGCTCCGAAGATGCCACTTCCTGGACATATTGAGTCGTATAACCCCCCAAATGAGTATCTGTTTACTAAAGAGGAACGTCGTGCTTGGGAAGAAGCCGAGCCGGAGGACCGTGAGACTAATTTCATGCCAAAAAAGTTCAAGTCGCTTCGTGAAGTGTGCGGCTACAACGGTTTTGTTCGTGAGCGCTTTGAACGGTGCTTGGATCTCTACTTGGCGCCTCGTGTTAACAAGCGCAAGCTTAACATTGACCCGGAGTCGCTCGTGCCAGAGCTGCCAAAACCTCAGGATCTGCGTCCCTTCCCCAATACGTTGGCTCTTGTCTTCAATGGCCACACTGGGCGTATTCGCTCGCTCGCTGTGGATCCGTACGGCCAATATGTGGCTTCAGGCTCCGATGACTTCACTGTGCGTGTCTGGGAGCTAGAGACCTCACGTTGTCTGCAGGTGTATAACGTTGGTGCCGTGGTGCACAAGTTATCATGGAACCCAAACAAGGATCACCAGTTGCTGGCTGTTGCAGCTGCTAAGAAGGTCTTCATTATTGCTACAGGAACGGGTAGCGCGGACCAAACGGAACTTACTAACGCACTCGTTGGTGATGCTGACGATTGCATTCAAACTACCGACAAGGAGGATGGCAAGACAGATAGCACGGATGATGATGTCCAGATTGTCGACGAGGATGAGGCCACTGTAGAGGCTGACGCGCTAAAGAAGAAGGTGCCTGTAACTTGGCGGTTCTACAGCGGTACCAAAGACAAGCACAAGTCAAAAGCTGCTACTGAACGACCGTGGCTCGAACGTCGTGTGGGTACTGGTATTCGTGTTGTTTTGCACCACACGAGTGACGTGAAGGACGTGGCGTGGCATCACAAGGGAGATTACCTCTCCACTGTCTCCCCTGGCGCCGGATCGGGAGCAGTGCTGATCCACCAGCTTTCAAAACGTAAGACTCAAAATCCGTTCCAAAAGAGCGTAGGTCAAGTGCAGTGCGTTCTGTTCCATCCGTCCAAGCCATTTTTCTTCCACGCTACTCAGCGCCATGTGCGTGTGTACAACCTCGTGAAGCAGTCGATCGTGAAGAAGCTGTCTTCAGGTGTAAAGTGGATCTCAAGCATGACCGTGCACCCGAACGGTGACCACCTGCTTGTGGGTAGTTACGACCGCAGATTGTGCTGGTTCGATCTTGATCTGTCCTCGAGGCCTTTCAAAACACTCAAGTATCACGAAAAAGCTGTCCGTGATGTGTCATTCCACGCCAAGTACCCTCTCATGGCTTCTGCTTCGGACGATGGCACTATTCACATTTTCCACGCCATGGTCTACTCGTACGTAATGCGATCTGCTCTCTTTCTTGACACTGAATTATGTCACTGAGACGAAACGGTTGAGCTGACTCACGATCAAATGATGATGTTTGTAGAGATCTGATGAAGAATCCGTTGATTGTTCCGCTCAAGATCTTGCGTGGCCACGAAGTTTCCGGTGGCCTCGGTGTTATGACGCTAGCTTTCCATCCTGTCCTGGTAAGCGTTTTTTATCCTTGTCTGAAATGTTCCTGTTTCCACACTAACTTCTGTTTTTTGCTTTGATCGTTTAGCCGTGGATTGTTACAGGTGGTGCCGATGGGACCATTCGCCTTTTCCAGAACATTCACTAAGTCATTCGGTATAGCAAACCGATGACTTGAAGAGTAATCGCCATTTAGCGATCAGCTCCCAGGGACGCTAATTTCAATTATAGACAACGTGCATATGGCATAGAACTCTAAATCTGGAAGTCTAAATCGATTTTGAAAATGGATTTACGTTTTGATTTGGGGTGATGGAGTAAATATTGTTAATGCAAACGACTTTATATAATATTTCGCTACATGTATAGCTTCGAGGTGTGATTGTTATTGTTAAAATTCAGGTCGTGAATCATAAGGATTGATCAAAATTAATCTATAGGAAAATTGTGTCAAACTATTAATCTTGTCTACCACCACCTCTCTTTTTATGCAGCAAACCTGATTTAGACCATCATCATACCTTATTCTTCAACCAATTAGACTAATTGAAGAACAAATCTAAAATAGATTGCCTTCGAGAATGGGCGCAGCGACGATAGTGCTAACTTATTTATAAAATATAGTGGCTTGACTATTTCGCTTTACGAAGGAAGATACATAGAATTACCAAATCTCAATCATAGAGAGCTAACAAATTACCAATCCCAATCATGGTTCGACAAATTATGGAATGGTAGATGCCCAATCATAGCTCTTGAATTTGTACGCCTGTCCGTCCAAAAAATTGCTTCAAATAACCCCCATTGCAAAATGTTACAATAAACACCGATTCGCCAATATTCACAAAGGGCGAGTACATATAAAGTTATAGTTTTTTGGCATAGGAAGAGTACTCATTCATTGCATTTGTTCGTCATAGCTCTATTTGCTTGAGATTAATGTGAGATGCAGCTGTAGTAGGTGATGCACATTCTTGTTTTCTCACTCACTAACCTGTCGAATATACTTGAGTTTGTATCAATCAGCTGGTTATCCTAGCGATTGGGTGGAGCATCTACGTAAAGGCAAAAACGTTCCATTGTTTCCAACGTTTTCTTTTCGGTTCCATCTCAGAAAACGCTTATGTCAGTGACAATAACGAACAGTAAACTCCTGAGGTGATGACGGTATGTCACCTTTTCATGAACATGAAACAGTCTTGAATGTGGCTTCAGTCTGTTTAGCGTAGGAACAAACATGAGCGTAGTGTTCAATACCCATGTGTATGAATGAAGAAAGCAAGCCAATGACATGTAAAGCCCTTAATTTATTTAGCTATGAAAGAAGACAAGAAGGTTAAGCTATAGCTACATCAAGTCAGAAGTTATCTCTACTCGGTTCAAGCGAACAAGCCCAAGTCTCTCAATACTGGATGCAAACAGAGTATATAACACAACGGGGCTCCATTCGCCAAAAGAAAGAGAGACCGCAGCACGTGTGTTCTTCTCGACCTCACGTAGATCTGTTCTCGGCGAGTTCGCACGCAACTTCCATCGACGTACGCGTCTAGCGTCTCAGTTCTTCTTGCCTATACTAGGAAAACGGAACCGTGAGCGCTTGGGCGCTGCTGATGGCATCGGGGGAGGCATCTGGCCATATCGTACCGGATACTCATACTGTCCACCTAACGTCGTGGGTGGGTAATGTTGCTGTTGGCCGTAGCCGCTAGGCTGGCCGGATTGCAGCTGCTGAGGTTGTCCATACCGCTGTGGTTGCGGCTGTCCATATTGCTGTGGTAGAGGCGGCTGTCCATATTGCTGTGGTAGAGGCGGCTGTCCATATTGCTGTGGTAGAGGCGGCTGTCCAAATTGATGTTGAGGCTGCTGGCTAGGGTATTGCTGCTGGCCAGGATATTGCTGCTGACCGAAATGCTGTTGAGGCTGGCTGTTGCCCATGCCATAGACACCCGGTTGCTGCTGCTGGTGGGGGCGAGGATACATGCCCGTTGCCATGACTGGCGGGTACCCAGCATTATTCACGGGGTTCGGACGATTCTCTTCGTCCGATTTGCGGTGGCCGTGGCCATGGCTCACACGTTTACCGTTTGCGTCATAAAGCGAGCCCTCCGTAGGCTCACCGTCGCCATCCAGTAGACTGGCATTATCCACCTTGCCCTTGCGGTCAAGCACTGTGCCACCCGAGAGTACCGCTTTGTCCGATTTCTTCTTGCGCAAAAACCCGACCATTATGTATGTGATGGGGTGAGTAAGAGGGGAAAAAGAAAATAATGCTTTGTCGTCTTCTTCTTCCGCTATGGATGGGGACGATTCGTGTATGGCGCGCGGAAACTGGTTCGAACCGTGACTCCCCCCCCCCCCTCCCACCTTCTGCTGCTCCTCTTTTATGCTAGTAAAATTTGTCGCAATTTTTCTGAAACCCAATCACTCGATTTCAGTAAGTCACACTTACAGTTTATATGCCGCAAAAAGCTGTGAAAAGACGCCATCCCAAATCCACGCAGCTGGAGAGCGATTGACTGAGATTGACTATACCGGTAACGTATCGTATAGTTGTGCTACAGTAAGAAGTCTCCATCAAACTGATTCCAAAACCAGCAGCGTCCGGAAATGTAAATGTGCAACATCATGAACCCTTGTCTTTAGATGTTTGGGCATATAGGTTTTATTGAATCATTCGATTCCCTAGAAAGCGTTCAATGTGAGCTCCTAGTTTACGCTGGTTGCCATTTGAAACCCATCATTTTCGCTAGCTGTCGCTGCAACGTCTTAGGAGAGAGAGTAAAATTGCTAGACCACATGAGAGCACCTGTTTTTCGTAACGGCAGCTTTTCTTGAAGGCTCAATCGACAAGACGTTTTAGCCGCAAACCTCTTTGAATAGAACGAAACAAAAAAAACGGGGTACGGATCTAGCTAGGCAGGCATGAAGCAAACACCTGGTATTCTAAAAGCACAGATTACTTAACGTCAAGCTATATTTGGAAAGTTTTTTTTTCAAGCAAGCACTAACGCATCCACGTGACCAATTGAGACTGAGACATTTTTGATACAAAACTCAAGTGATGAATAAAGATCGACCATCTTAATTCTGAGTCGTAGAGCTGTTGGTGGTGGAATCCATTCGCAATGGCGACAAGGAGCTTATTAACGCACCCGATAATTAAAACATCGTGCATCTGATCGATGTAGACGAAGATTCTGTTTCGTGGCGGGTAGATAATTGCTGCAAAAGGTCTCAATGAATAGAGCGTACGTAGCCTCTGCTCAGACGTTGCAAGCGGACATGTGCACTACATTTATAAATCACGATATCCTGTAGATTGCATTTCCTGGTCAACTACAGGCCATAGTAGCTGCTGTGATAGAAGAAACACCGTCTGTACTGCTGGTCTTGAACTACTACGGCTGAGTCAGCACTACTCTCTGTCCATTCATTGCGGTATCTATGGCTACACCACGTCAATTGTGCACTCATTGCGGCCAGTACTGGCATCATTCTTACTGTACATGTTGTTGTTTGTCAGTCGACATATGAAGCACACACTGTCCGTCCGTCTGTCTGTCTGCTTGCTTGCTTGCCTTCACCACGTTACGTGCTTATCGAGGAACTCCCGTGTCATCTCTTCGATCTGAGTTACATTCTCCATGTAGGTATCGTAGGACATGTGCCACGGGTCTTGCACGTCTCTAGCAAAGACAGTCAGCACACCTTCCCGCTCTTTAATCCGTGGGAACTTTTCGGTTACTGTAAACGCCATCCCGCTCGCTACGCACACGACGTAGTCTGCCTCGAGGCACATGGTCTCCGTCAGGAGCTGCGAGCGGTGCCTCGATAGGTCCAAATGGTACTTCTTTTTCATCACGTCTACCGCGTGCTTGGACGCTGGTGAGCCAACACGTTCAAACGCATCCGTTAATCTGCATAGCCAACAGTATTAGAACTTCATATTGCAGTGCAAAATAGTGCGAGGGCTACGTACGCCGCGGACTGGATGATAATCCCCCTTTCTTCTTGCTGCTCGCGCGACATGTTAACGGAAGTATTCGACGGCAAAAAGTTCCGAAACTGGTGAGCGGCACGTATTGCTGGCGCATACAAACACGATGTTCATTACGCTTGGTTTGGGTGGAACAGCAGCTGCGAATAGTCACAATGACTTTCCAGGCGTGTAAACGACAAGGCTCTTGACCACCATGTACGAAATACGAGCAGAGAAAAGGTGCTCGATGAGAACAGTCATAAATCTGTCTCATCAAACCTTCATCGGATAACGGCATCCCTCATATGAAATTTTGACGTCTTGGTTCTCTCTTACTGCTTTTTTTGTGCTTTTACAATGCAATATGGCAACGATAGCTCTAGTCGTGATTGGGATGCCGACGGATACAGTTGAAGTGGCTAAGCCTGTTTAGCTACATGTATGTGAATGCTCGATAGATGGGGGCATAAGCTTTACACGAAGCTGGTCCTTTACCAAGCGCCTAGCTCTTACTGGAAGTGCTGGATGACCTTGGCGTACGGAAAAGGACCCAAGAACTCGTTGTAATTCTGTCTCTTTGTCGACGCCTCCAACAGCGAGTAATCGAGTTCCGGATGCAGGTCCTTGTTGGCAGCGTACGCTTGTGGGTCCCACTGGATGTCGAAACTGCTGACAAAAAAGCCCTGGAACTGTGCGATCCACTGACGGAGCGCCACGTACGGGATAAAGTAGAAGCCACATCGGTCCGTGTCATTTTCCTTCACTTCCTCTTCAACGGGTGCCAGCGTGTGTGCAATGTAAACCTCTAGCATTGGCGGCAGGCAAATCTCACGCGCTACATGCTCCTCTGATGAGTATTCCCACAGACACATGACGGTCATGCGGTCACCCCAGTCGGTCGTGTTGCGAACGAAGTAGGTGTAGTCCCCGTCCGTACGACACAAGTTTGGGTCCTTGCATTTTAGGTGCAACGGCTGAATATTAACGTCTGCAAACAGCTTCGTCTCGTTCGAGAGGCAGTCCTTGATCCCCTCATTGTACTCTTTCGTGTCATTCCCTTGCCACTTGGATAAAATTCCATTATTCCCGCAGTGGTACCAGCTGAACGGGCTACATATCCAAAGCAAAACCAAAGAGTAAGCTTTCTCTGCCATGGTCACCCTAGTGCAAATGATTCTACGTACTTGTAGCTGTTCGGACAAACGGAACGCTCCTCCCAGTCGGATACCTCTTGCATCCAGTAGGCAAGAGAATGGCTGCCTTGGTAAGGTCCGTCCGCCCAAGAATTTTTCACAATTAGTCCACCCGTAAATCCTTCGCGCGTCAAGAAGGCGTCGTTATAGCCGACGAGAAGCTAAACATCAAAAGACCACAATGCGTGAAACGGTTAGACAATACACGCGTGTACATAGTATTTCACATGCAACGGCATACCATTGCGTGGCCACCTTCAATTGACATGCCCCGATGACTGAAGAACTCGCCTTCCATGTTGCGGTTTCGACTTCCTTTCAGTGGGATACAGCATGTCGTGGTGGCCATGTTTCCTGGGCACAGCGTGCACGTTTCAGGTTGGCAGTGATAGTCGCTAACAAGTGCGCCGATGCAAGGATAGTAGTGGGTGACCATCGCAATCGGAGTGGATAGAGGCATTGCTTGATTCTTCCGGACAAGGTGTTCTCTCACAGACATGTCATCATATTTGGTCGTCATGCTCTAGGAACAGAGTGCAGAGCATTGTATTACAGATCAAAAACCATCATGAACGGTACAACTGCAGCATAGCTTCGTACCGAAAGCTCAAACTTGAGTGGATTTCCAGCCGCTTGCGCAGCCTCCAGTCCAGGGCAAAGCACATCGTTGCCTGGTTTGGTGTAGTATTTGCACACAGATTGCGGGAAAACGGATTCTTTGAGTCCATTTTGCAAGTAATAGAGCTCAGGAACTTCACCACCATCAGTCGAGTTCATCCACATCTATAGACATTGGTAAGGATCAACAGAGTCGGCAAGTACAATGAATGTATTTCAGTACATACCTTATCACCAGCCACTCGGCAATCCTTTTGCTGTTGTGAGTCTGCATCACCTGTGCAAAGCTTGAGAATTTCCACACCATACGCCTACAATCCAGTTTCAATCGTTTGGTCAGCTACCATATAGAACAATCGGTACTGCTTTTTGTCGCGTACCTGCTCCGAAAATGCAACATATTCGTCTGGTTTGAGCCATCCTTTGTGGACACCGTGCGCTCGGTACGATTGCTCTAAGAACCCAATCGTTGCAAAGTCCCAGCATGTGCCGCGGTGAGCTTGGTCTTGACGTGGAGTTACATATTCCACTGCAAACTTTGATGGTAGCAACGCCATGGGAACTAGACCGTCATCCGAGCTGTAGAGCACGGCGTTCACTTGTCGAGCCTCTCTTATACTCCCCCTACAACACCAAAGATTAAAACCACGACCTTTTGCACGACAGACATTGTTTTGCAGTATAGTACTGCAAGGGATGCGTATGCTTTACATACATGGTGCTGATAGGTTGCGTTTCCAATTGAGATATAGTGTTGTGTATTGAAATACATAGCGACAATAGCACAAAGAGTGCAATCCCATTAAGTGCATAGAACATTGTTTGCAATGAAGTCTGAGAGGCGACGGAACGCTTATCAGCGACTGCAAACCGACGCGAACAAACTGGCAATTTATTTTCATTGTTGTTTGCTTGAACATACAACCATTAGTGTAATTTTAAAGAAGTCATCGAGTCTTAACTTTGTATAGAACTTACTGCTCTCAGAGCCATAGCGAAGCAGTGGACTACGATCTTTTGCATCAACGGACCCTGTCATTTGTTGTGCCATGAAGGGTACAGTAGAGATCTATAAATCAGATTCGATAGTATCTTGTACCATAAAGTATGCAACAAACGATTTAAGATTACACAAAATCAGTACTTTTTAAGGATAAACAAAAAATTATCCTTGAATACAAATAATCAGATTACAATCAGAAAATATCTGTCAAAAACATCGTATGCGATGGCATTATTATTTAGTCCTTACAGCCGTCACCACCAGCAATGACTAGACACGCAGTAGATTCGTAAATGCTCATGAGGTTCGTCATAACGGACCAAAAGAGCGCAAAAACTAGATATATAGTCGTAATGATACCCATAAAGTAGCTCGAGCCACCAAGACGTTTCATAACCTGCGTCTGCTCCTTTTGTCGAGGAAGCATCACTAGAAACGACAACGACGCCAAGTTGACCGCCCACATGATCAAGACCGTGATGGTCACGTCGTACCTTACGCCGTAACTATCATTCTGGATCCGTTCCGTCGACAAATCAAACTGGGCAGCGACATTTCGCGTAATGGCGGCGGAGAAGGGGGTGCAAAGATTATAGACCGTCGTCAGAAGGCCGTACATTGCACCTTCGTGCCCTTCTGTAGTCAACTCTACGATGATGAAAGAGCCCACAATGTAAATTATTCCCTGAGGAATTTGCTGAATAATGGGGATCCCGAGCCAGAACCAAGGCGAACGGGTAATATCCCAGATCGTCACTAGCTTCACCAACGCGTCAAGCGCTAAGTTGGAAATCAAGGTCACTACGGTAGTACGACGCCAGTCCCAATCGCGACCATAGTTGCCGGCAAACCAGACAGAGATTGCAAACATACCAGTAACGAAAAAGTTAGCAATCTTGTCCGCGAGAGGTGAAACATTTGCCCAGTGGGTCTGAATAGGATAGCTGGAGACCCAAGAGAACATTGCAAGTATGCCTGAAAATGTCTGATAGGCGATGTACTGGTACACGGCTCGAGTCTGCACGATATCCCATAGCTCATGCATGTAGTGCTTGAAAACCTTGTGATCGTTGGCACATTTTTCTTCGTGAATAAGAAGCCACGTGATCGGAAGCATCGGAGCGATAACGATTGCCACAATTAACATTAGCATCGGAAATGGCAGCGAAAAGTCAAAGTCACCTCCGTACTCGGCACCGTTAAAGCAAAAGGCGACTAGGATAAGAGCGAAGATGTTGAATGCATAGCGCGTCGTGTAAATCACTGTTTGGGTCCTTCCTCGAACTTCAAGTGGTTCGCGTTGCGCCAGCTCCACCACCATGCCGTCAGCACACACGTCGGCCATCAAATAACCAAAGACGCACCCCATCATTGGAACGATGTACATGCTACCCTGGTTAGCAGCATCGTAATTAATTGTGGCGATGATATCGGACGTGTAGTCGTCCGGCTTTACGTCTCGGTATTGTGTGTCCATAAAGTAGGGCTTACCCGCAGGTGTGAGCGCCATTTCCAAGAGCATGGCTAGCGAAATCATCCAGCCTATGGCCATGTATGGCCGGCGACGGTAGCCCCAAATTGGAAAACAGTCCGACACGATGCCGTAAAAAACTTTGAAACTCCATGGCAGTTGAACTAGTACGGCAGCCGTAGTCGTTTGCGATCCTGGAATGTTGAGGTAGTTCTGCAAGAACGGGTAAATGACGGCAGGCAACACACCGTCGATGAATCCAACGGCGGCGTATTGCGCGACAAGTCCAATGTACCGTCGTGAAAAAAGCTCGGGTGTTCCTCCGGTACGAAGTGCGCCACCTTCGATGTAGTCGTCGTACACATAGCGCAACTTATCGTAGTCGTGTAGCGGCTCTAGCGGTGATATGGTGCATCGCGAGTCGCCCAACATGGCCGCATTTTCGTAGAGCTCCACCTTTTCATCGGAAAGTTGCATATTGGTACTTGTTGGCCCGAATTCTGAAAGTTTGCTGCACAGGAGAGTGCAAATTAGAGACTGGACCTACTGAAGACTTTGACGTAAACAGAATACAAGGCATGGAGAGGCTTTACTTACAGCTGGGAGGTGGCTCTCGTATTGCAGAAAGATGCAGAGGCCGAACATCACTCTTACGATGGGCATATCCTGGATAAATAGCGATCGCGAAGCCAAAAAACGGCGACTGAAAACGAAATACCTCTGTCTTGCCAATTGCGACTATAGAAGGGCCAAGGAGGCAAGGATTCACGTGAGTCAAAGGGCTCAGCTGATGCTTCGCTCGTCCAGTCGAAACAGACTTGATCTCGCACGAAAAACCTTCAGCTGGTAATACTGTTGACCATGGTCTCACCTCATGGTACACAGGCCCTTTTTGTAGTTACGACGTAAGAAAAGCAACGATTACCAGTTATACAGACTGATGCGGTTAGGTGGTATTTGCGTCCCTACTTTCAGCACATGGGCCGTGGTTGCTGCTGCTTCTCTTCCGCTATGTATAGTACATGTAAGTCTCAACTGAGCCTATACGTGATTATCATCTGAGTCTGGATGGACTGTTGGACAATGTTCTGTCCCTTGTACCACAATAGATAACTGTAAAATGCTGAAAATGTTCGAGTCGTAGACGTCATTGGACGTTTTTTTTCATTTCGTCATTGAAAACCGATTTACGACCACTTTGAAGTATAAGAGAAGCCCGAGTAAGTCTGATAGGTAGAAGAACTACATGGTGCATTCGAGCTACATTGCAATCTTGCGTGGTTATATCAGGCAGCATCGAGTAAAACCTTGAAAAGGTAAATGTTATGTGTGACAATAGAAATGTTCCTGATACATTTGCAATGAGTAGATTCCATATTTTGCCCTACCGCGTACATAGTGAATAGGTCGGCAGGTAGGAGGCGGAACGGAGAAGGGAAGGAACTTGTTGATGCCTTGGTAGAGGGTGTTTGATGCTTTGTAGACGTGCCCCACATCTCGGAACTTTGTGCTGATTGCTCCCCGTTAGATTCGTATGCTGTTCTGCCTCTCGTGGTGCACGCAACGAAGAGAAGGTCTCCCTTTATCAATTTAACCCATCATAGAGGACTTGTCTTCCAAGGTAAGACGACCGGTATGCCGCTTCGTTACTTGGCTGTTGCTTCTCTTAAGGCCAAATTAATTCCGGTCCCACGTTGTGATCCACTTTGTTCCGATTCAGAAAATCGGAGCTGCATGTTAGGGCCCGTCTGGGAAAGCCGGTTTGGTACCTGGCCTTACTTTTAAGACACCACCTGCTCCCTGCACGTGCTTGGCTGTGGTCAAACGATCCTACGTGCTTTTTGGAGTGTCCCCCGTGAAGCTCGTCAGCTTGAGCTAGCAGAATGAGCTAGTGTGCAGGAGAACGACGTAGTTATGGCAAAAGATCAGGAAATTTCCTCACAGCCATATCTTAAACAATCATGGTAATTAATAGACAGTCTAATTATCATCATCATAGCCACCAAAAGATGCTTAACATTTCTGCTTGAGCTACATGTAATACTGCAAGAAAAAAGACAAGATGGTAGTTGTCGTCAGTACCGCGACTTCCTGCTCGATTTGTCACTTTCCTGTACGTTCTTCAAAGCAGAACGTACTTGATGAAAACGAGCATAAAAGCAGCGCGCGTGTTGGCTTGTTGTTAGAAAAAAAGATGTTTGTACGGACGTGTGGCTATCGAAATTACTTTGAAGAGCGCATCAGTACATGCTTACTACCGATATTATCGCGTGGCGTTGCAATAGTCAACATAAGTGGCTCGCTCACCCTTGAGCTCCGTTAGGTGGATGCGTTTTGCAAGCTACTGACGATTTGGAATATCATCTGCTCGGCATAATTCTTTCTCGGCATCCCATTCTTTAGTAAACTATAGATGTAATGCCCACTAGGCTGAACATTTATTGTTTATTGTGGTCTTCTTGTTGCCGTGGAGCTTGCCACTGAAGGACACGACAGTGCCATGCACGGCCTCCTTACGACGCCAGCAACCTTGAAATTCCTTTTCGCAACCACCATCACGCGTAACGTGAATAATTGTTTGACCTGAGCACGGAGCGGATTGAAAATGATACTATCGATTTGCGCACCGAAGTGACCATTATCATGTGGACGGCCAACTTGTGTTTATTGTTGTTTCTGTCGATATTGCCTCGACAAAAGGAACAGACTCAGGACATAAAGCATTTGGGTGACTCGAGCTAATTCATTGATGTCGTAACGGTGTCGTTTGCGTTTCTGTGGACATTGTCCACGAGCCTTTTAAGTATCTTGAGACCACTACATGTCTGGTCGTCGCTGGTGGCAACGGCTGCGATAAATTATAGACCAGATATCTGTAAGAAGTGAAGTAGCTGGTCTTGTAACGAAATGACAAATGCAGCACCGCACCGCAATTTCAATTGAATTCGTCGTCAACCTTATGCTTCGACACGCACCACAAGGCCTATTAAGTACAATAGCCGTCTCACGTGAGTTCATCTACTGAATACACTACAGCAAAAGGTAGTAGTAAAAAGCAGAATTCAAAGTTCCCTTACTATCTTTATTGGAAGAGTGACCAGTCCAAGACTGCAAAAGACTGGAGCGCTTGCTTAAATATAGCAGCAGCTACCTCCGAATTGTCCTCGAACTGGAAGGCGTTGCAACTACTACTAGCTGGATTGATGCGCATAGGCGCTGATACCGACAGTACCACGTCCGTCGTCACTCCAGGAAGACGGATATTGCCCAAGTACACACGCACCACATTCTTGGCGTGGTCGCCCTCCTTGAACTTGGCCACACGCTGGTCGCCCACAATGAGCTGCACAGTGTGAGGTGCGTCAATGGCAACAGGTGCAGCGTATTTCGTGTCCGCCTTTTCCTCATACAGAACTGTCACCTCATCGGGTCCACAGCCATTGGACTGCGCAATCTCGTTGAAAAAGTAGCGTGCACTGTGCACATCCTCCACGTTCTCCTCGTACTGCAGCAGCTCAACAATGACGCACTGGTCTGTCGTAGCATTAGCAAACACTTCTTGGTTATCAGGTACCTGACGGAATGAACTCACGTCTGCAAAACCGTCGGGAACTTCGCAACTCAAGGCACCACCGAACAATGGACGCAACATGATATCTGTTTGTAGCTTAATTATGGGTACACAACTACTAGAATTGGTGTCTCTACAATTTGTCATCCTCGTTTTTTGATTCGTCAAAATTAAGTCGGGATTGAGACCACTCAACCATCAAAGTGTAGCCATGAAGATCGAGGAAGTGCAGTCGACGGCCAAGGCACAGCGCATCGCGTCCCATACGCATGTAAAAGGTTTGGGTCTCAAAGAAGATGGAACGGCATTGCCCATTGGATCGGGTCTTGTGGGTCAGGAGAAGGCTCGAGAGGCTGCGGGACTCACGGTAGAGCTCATCAAGTCTAAAAAGATGGCTGGACGGGCGTTACTACTTGCTGGAGCACCGGGAACTGGCAAGACAGCAATGGCATTGGGTATTTCTCAAGAACTGGGACCTAAAGTACCGTTCTGTCCCATGGTTGGGTCGGAAGTGTACTCGTCCGAGGTAAAGAAGACGGAGATTTTGATGGAAAATTTTCGTCGTGCTATTGGACTCCGAATCAAGGAGACCAAGGAAGTGTACGAAGGAGAAGTGACCGAGATGACTCCAGAAGAGACAGAGAATCCTCTTGGAGGATATGGCAAGACCATTTCTCATGTTATTGTGGGACTTAAGACTACAAAAGGCTCGAAGCAACTGAGACTCGACCCTAGTATCTATGAGTCACTTCAGAAGGAAAAAGTGTCCGTTGGAGACGTCATCTATATTGAAGCTAACAATGGTAGCGTTAAGCGTGTTGGCCGCTCGGATGCATATGCCACGGAATACGATCTGGAAGCAGAAGAGTACGTGCCTATTCCCAAGGGCGACGTTCACAAAAAGAAGGAACTGATTCAGGACGTAACACTTCATGATCTCGATATTGCTAATGCACGTCCGCAAGGTGGACAGGATATCATGTCCATGATGGGACAGATGATGAAGCCTAAGAAGACGGAAATTACCGAGAAATTGCGGACAGAGATAAACAAAGTCGTCAACAGATATATTGATCAAGGTGTTGCAGAACTTGTACCGGGCGTGCTGTTCGTCGATGAGGTGCGTGATGTTGTGAAATGGAAAAATTGTGGTATATCTTTTTTGGCACTGACATGATTTTCTCCTAACAATTAGGTTCACATGCTGGACATTGAGTGCTTTACGTACTTGAATCGCGCGCTTGAGTCGACTTTAGCTCCGATCGTTGTGTTTGCCACTAACCGTGGTGTCTGCCAGATCCGTGGCACTGATATTTCGTCTCCTCACGGCGTGCCACTTGATCTGCTGGACCGTATGCTCATCATCCGCACAATGCCCTACTCGGTGGAAGAAATGGTGCAGATCATTAAGATTCGTGCTGAAGTTGAAGGGATCAAACTCATGGACGACGCTATAGTAAGATTGGGCGAGATCGGCTCACAAACGTCGCTGCGATACAGTGTTCAATTGCTAACGCCCTCCAGGATCCTCGCAGAGACTCAAGGACGCTCGGAAGTGTCCGTAGACGACATTGAGGAGACGAATGATCTATTCAGCGACGCCAAGCGCTCGGCGCTAGCGCTTTCGCAGACCGAAGGATACCTTATGTAACGACAGACAAAGATTTCTGCATTTCAACGCGTCTGTGCGTTAAAATACACGTACAGGGTCACTCACTCTTGACCTCTTGGCTATTTACTGCGACATCTTATTAGACCTCCCCTAGCAACGACAACTGACATTTATATCCGTGATGATACTTTACAAAAGATATCTCGCTCAATGACATATCATGAACTATAAGAGCTGGTGAGAAATAAAGTTGACAAGCCGGTAGTGTATACTAAAGTGAATAAGGTTATAGAGTATCACTTCAACTTTAGTCCTAAAAAGTACGACTATTCTGTTGTTAAATGGTCGTTATTTTAGCAAACAAGTTAGTATATTTTTTATTATTTGAAGCCATCAGCATTTTACCATGGACGTACAATCCGAAACGTCTCCGCTTGAAAAAGCTGCGTCTTCGAGCGATATTAGTGACCATGAGACCATGGATAACTGTAAAAATCCATCGCTCCCTTTGGCTCATTCTGCGCCGCTAAAATCCATGTCCACCAGTGCGATCGACGAGCACGAAAGTTACGATCTCTTTGGATGCGGTCCCAACGTCCCTGAGATCGCTGAAGTCGAAAAAGAAGCTGCACCCATGGCCAGCACAGCTCCAGTGGAAGAGGGGGGTATTGGGGAGGTGCCCGTATTTGTAGAGCCAGTATCTCCCAATAACTATGATCTTTTTCCAGCATTGGCAGTAACGGACAAACCACATAATGTTGAAACGGTAGCGGACGAGTCGGAGCTTCTCCCGTTATCAGGAGGATCTAGTTGCAGTGGTAGCAGTACCGCTACTGGTACTGTATACGTGGATGGATCGTTCCATGGAGATGTATCACTTGCCAACAGTACCATTATGCAGGTGGCTCCTGTTGAAAAACAAGAGACTACATTACCGATGTACAAGATGGCAGGCAATGCAGTAGATATTGTAGCAGTAAAGAACACGGACGGGAAGTATCTTACGACGTCGTGGCACGTGTCATTCTCGTGGTCACGCTTTCGAACAAGTTATGCTACTGGTGTGGGTGATATGGTGAGGATTCTAGTGAATGGTAAAGAGATGCCTACAAAAATGGAGCTGCTAGAGCGAGGAAGATGTACATTTGTTACGGGTGGCATGATTATTCCACCCGAAGACCTGCTCTTTGCGGATCTGTCGGAAGAACTTCCGAACCATGTGCGATTCGAGCACTTTCAAAAGTATACAAACACAGTCCGCTATGTAGACGCAAAGCTGCATCTCTGGGGACCGAATGAATCGGTCGTTGTTGTTGACTTGGATGGCACATTGACTATCAGTGACGTTGAAGGACACATTCGTACTCTGCGCCTTGGCCAGTACGATTTCCTGCACGCAGGAACTTGTGACTTCTTCACCAAGTTGCACGAGCTGGGGGTGCGAATCGTGTACCTCACTGCACGTCCACTTGACTGGGCTACTGCGTCACGGGCACATTTGGAAAATGCAGTGCAACAATCAATCTCGTTGCCGCCAGGAGTTCTCATCACGAACTCGACTGGCCTCACTGGTGCACTTTTCACGGAAGTTGTAAACAAGACACCACACCTTTTCAAAATTCAAGTGCTGAATGAGCTGCAGCTTACGCTGATTCATGCTGGCCGAGTGGTTGAGCATCCAGTGTTCGTTGCAGGTTTTGGCAATCGCCCCACCGACATCGTAGCCTACGAAGAGGTGGGTATGGACCGTAGTCTTATCTTCATGCTAGACCCGTACTCGAACGTGAAAGCCGTGTCCGATCCACGTCTCTACGAGTCATACAGTGATCCTAACGTGCTGCTGTGGCTGCTACCCAAGCTTAAGCACCGTGTACCCATCGAAAAGGTCGGCCGTATCGATGATTATACAGTGCGTGAGCTCGTTCTGGCCGAAGACCGCGAACAACTACGAATGGCCGAGATACAGGCTCGTCAATTGCAGGAAGAAGAATTTGAGCGTGCTCGTCAGGAGACCAATCAAGCCCGAAATTACTCTTCAAGAAACGCTTATCGGCCCAGCAGCAAAAAATTCTTACGGTAAGTTTTGAAGCGAGGGGCCAATCACTCCAATTAAATAAAGACCCGTGTATAGTTAATGACTAGAGCTGATGTATATTCATTCAATCTCTCCAAATTCCCAAATGCATCGATTATACAGAAAAAAGAGCACTTGATATAGTAAAAGATAGTGTAATGGCCACGCATTTGCAAATACTCCCGTTCAATGGCATTCCATCTCTTTTCTCGTCGCTCTTGTTTGCTTTTAAGCATTAACACATCGCTCCGGTATCAAAGCACTCGCTCTATAGTGCAGCACCAGCATCATTACCAGTTATTGGTGCCTGCTCTGCAGATCTTTCAGCGTCTTCACGGTCATATTGCCGTTCCCATTCGTTATAATGTCCCCAGTAGTCAACACCCGGATAGTCAGCAATGGCCTCAAGAGCTGCATGGATTAAAGCTAGGCGCAAATATATCTAGGTTTCTAAAAGCTTGTGCCTCTGTCAAGAGGCCCTCAAGAAGACGTGTTCTGGCTGATATTCAAGTGCAACTTCGAGCAATTGGACTGCCAGATGTTGTCGACTGGAAGCGCTTTCTCTGGGACGAAGTAACGATGTCTGCAATAAAGACGTACAAGTCGATGCATGGAGACCTCTTGATGCCAGTGATATTCAAAGTGCCTGAACGACATGACGCATGGCCGCAATTGACGTGGGGGTACAAATTGGGCTACTGGACGAGTGAACTTCGGCGCAACAAGGAAAAGTTGCTAGCGTACCAAGTAAGAGACTTGGAAGCACTGGACTTCAGTTGGAGTGCTGGCGAGGCTCGTTGGAATCATTACTTTCTTCCAGCGATGCAGAGATACCGTGAACTGCATGGTAGTGCACAAGTACCACAGAGTTTTGTAGTGCCTTGTGACGACCTAAAGTGGCCAGCAAAGCTTGGTGGCTATCGATTAGGGCAGAAGGTAAACAACTTGCGCTGCGGCAATGCCCTGGACACAACGTCGAATGATGAAATGTGGCAAGAAGTGGAGCTGATCTGCAAAAACTGGGTGATGCTCGAGACATTGCACGAAGTTGAAGCAAGCGGTATTCTACATGATGAAGAAGTGGATAAGCAATCGATCGACTAATGTAACGGTAGACGCCAAAAGAATCTCAAGATTAGTTGTCAACCTCGCAGTTATACAATAGCTACTCCATCTTGCCATCACCACTAGGTCCCACCGCTTAGCATCCCACCGCTCCGATCGCTTAGTCAACTTGTCCTATGGTTTGTCAGGATGCTTTTTGTAGCGATGGGACGTTAGCTTCAGATACTCGAGCTAAGCTGCACAATGTGCGGGTAGCACGGCAGCGTGAGGAAATCCACCATATCGTCTCCTGTCAGGACCTTACCCATAATCTCACCACCTAATGTCCACTTGTTACCTGGAGAAGCGTTCATAGAACGCTTGCTCACGCACTCTTTCAAGATATCCAGCACTAACGCCTTCGATACCGTCTTTCCTTCGACAGTCTTGCAGCTATGCCGGATCCACTGCCACACTTGGGCGCGCGAGATCTCAGCCGTAGCAGCATCCTCCATCTTATTGTGGAGCGGAATGCAGCCACTGCCGCGCAGCCACGCCTCCGTGTACACCAGCGAAACATCGATGTTCTCCACTAGACCGTTGAAAGTGATAGCACCCGTCGGGGGTTCAATGAGTTGAGTAGCGGTAATATCCTTACCGGCTTCGGGAATGAACGAGATCTGGTTGGGGTCCGACATGTTGCTAAATGCGTCCATGGCGATCTTGACAAGGCCGGGGTGTGCCACCCACGTACCATCGTGGCCCGCAGCCACCTCGCGTGACTTGTCCTCTTTGACGGCAGACATGAACTTGTTATTCAGCTCCGGGTCGTTCTTGACAGGGATCTGGGCCGCCATGCCGCCCATAGCGTGGGCACCACGACGGTGGCATGTGCGGACAAGCAGCTTGACGTAGGCAGCCATGAAGGGTGTAGTCATACTAACCGAGGAACGATCGGGCACCACAAACTTGGGATGGTTACGGAACTTTTTAATATACGAGAAGATGTAGTCCCAGCGACCGCAATTAAGACCCGACGAGTGATTACGCAGCTCGTACAGAATCTCATCCATCTGGAAGACAGCCATGATAGTTTCCACAAGTACTGTCGCTCGGATTGAGCCCTGTGGGATGCTCAGGTATCCCTGTGCAGCCGTAAAGACGTCGTTCCATAGCTTTGCTTCCAAGTGGTGCTCTAGTTTAGGCAGGTAGAAGTACGGGCCGGAGCCGCGTGCCAGTAACTCGTGAGCGTTGTGAAAGAAATAAAGACCAAAATCAAAGAGTGAGCCAGACATGATCTGGTTGTTCACAAGCACGTGTGCCTCGTCCAAGTGCCAACCACGTGGACGCACTAATAGAGTAGCCACTTTGTCGTTCAGCACGTACTTTTTTCCCGTCTGTGGATGCGTATACGAGATCGTCTTGTGCACAGCGTCAACGAGGTTCACTTGGCCATCTACCAGGTTAAACCACGTGGGAGCCGTCGAGTCCTCAAAGTCAGCCATGTAGCACTTCGAGCCCGAGTTAAGGGCGTTGATTACCATCTTGCGGTCCACGGGGCCTGTAATCTCAACGCGGCGGTCGGCCATGTCAGTGGGAATAGACGCCACTTTCCAGTCGCCCTCACGGATGTACCTGGTCTCTGGTAGGAAGTCCGGCAGCGCGCCAGCGTCTAGTTCCTTTTGGCGCTGAACACGAGCTGCTAGCAACGCTTGACGACGTGGCTCGAAATGCTCGTGAAGGAAGGCGAGGAAACGTAGCGCGTCTGGCGTCAATACGCGGCGAAACGGGTCCGAGACGTTGCCCAGCACGCGGACGTTGGCAGCATTGACGTTAAGTTCCGACATGTGTTAAGATTTCCACCGGTAGTAGTGAAAGATGTTTGCGGTTGGAAGCAAATTGGAAAGTGAGGTTGTAGTTGGAAGCGGCGTCTGGGATGCTAACGTGAACGTGACCGATATCTTCAAGATGCAGTTATAGTGGTACGGAGGACAAGAAAAACGGTATACAGTCCCACAGCCTGCAGGGCAAACCAAGAATCGGCGTCCCAAATTAAATGTTCAGATTGATGACTTACGTCGCCCGTGTCACGGGATCAGCTCATAAAACCATCACTCATGGCGATTGAGTAAGCACTTTTTCTGTTCAAGCGATGCAACCGCAATGGCTTTACATTGGTATTGTATCATGTGTATTGGCACTGAAATTAATGGCTTTACACGATCACCATAATATAGCACAATAATCCAGCAAATCCTCGCTGGAATCGCCATTGTCGCTACCTGTAACAGACAGATCGCTACAGTCTCTGTGTGTCCAAGAGAAGATTCTCTTTGGGATCCATAGCCATGGTCCTGACGCGATTACGACGGGATTCCGGTTGGTCATACTGCGAATTTGAATGAATAGCAAATCACAACCAGTTGCAGCACACGCCACTTTTGTCAGGCAACTTGAATTCTGGTATTCACTACCAACTGGCCACAGGCATCTTCTCGCGAGCGGTTTACGTCTTCAAGTTCACAGAAAGCTTCATCTCGTTTCGCTTTAAGGAGGTTAGTATACGTTTAATGAGTTTGCTGCTGCATCCATTTATCCACCTGTTGTTATTCATATGAAATCAGCACGATAGAACTGTGAAATGCAAAAGCGCGCTGGTAAACGCATTGATCAGGCTTTGTCGGCGCCCGTCATGTCGTACTGGGGCAAAGCTAAACCCCAAAAGTGCTTAGGCAAGCCCGTTGATATAACGAAAATACTAAACTTTCGTCTTGTAAAAGGTCGTTGCGCGTGTGAGAAGTGTGTCGTACAGAATGCCCATGGGGTACAAAATGGCAGCTCTGATCAGCAGAGCAGCAAACACTGACCCATGTATTACAATGACGTACTTACCGAAGACACGGCATGCCAGGGTAAGTTTCTGACCCTCTCGTAGATGACAAACAATACCACCGTTTCCAGGTCAAGCAGTAGGCTATGTACGACAGAGACTATGCATGTAGTAGCTTAAGCATAATTACCATAGAGCGTAATCGATGAGTAACTTCAAGTTTACTTAGCTGCCCGTTTGCTTTCCAAGTGGAAATGCAGGACATGTCGCTGAGAACCGGCAGATACCCGTTACAAACAATACACATAGACACAGCAGCAAGGCGGACAGCGTCACGCACAATCTCTTGATATGTCGGAACTTAACGATCGAGGAGCCAAGTCTTGCAACTGCAAAGGACATATTTTCACCCTGCGGTGTACCTTTGGTCTGACGTACAAGCACATTGTTTCGGACATGCGGCAAAATGGAGGAACCGAAATGTATCAACTAAAAAACGGCATGCGTCTGAATCTCGATCTGCGTTCTGTTGTTTGGTTGATACTTGGCTTCAGTATGGAGCAAACCTTCTTCGAATCTCGAATCTTGATGCACTTTCTCTAGAACTGTTTCACACGAAGAAATAGCCGTAAAAGTAATCTGAAAAAGGATTAAAACCCCGATGGAGGTCCGTTTTACGATTCGCTAAATAATAATCGCTTCTAAACTGCCGTCAAGTCTGAATATGTGGGAATCTTCGAATAAAGGCGTGTTGACGACACCTGATTCACGCTTCAGCTGAGCTATTGGCACACTACTCGAATCATCAAGCGTTTTGCAATCTCTGTTCGTCTTCTCGTCGGTCCAACTTGGCAGCGATCGTCAATTCCCAATTGTGGCAGTGCACGACAGACCTAGAACCTTTTTTTCTCTCTATCATTCAGCCATGAAGTTCGGCAAAGGTTTGTTGCATGAGATTCTACAGAGCAACGCAGAATGGGCACCGTTCTGGCTCAACTACAAAGCCCTCAAGAAGCGCATTAAGGTGGTGACCCGTGCGGCCCACCACGCTGCAAACCAACGCGATATTTGTACGTTTCTGTGGAGATATAGATTTTTTATGGCTTTTGCTTGCTGACTGGTATTCTTCAGCCGAATCTGAATTGGAGGTGGCTTTCTTTCGCGACCTGCAGACCGAACTCAAGAAAATCTCGCTCTTTTTCGCTGCGGAGGAGAAGCGTTGTTCTTTCCGCTACCAACAGTTGCGGTCAGTGCTCAAGGTCCTCAAGGTCCGGTAGCGATTGTATTGCTTGTTTGGTTTTCTAGTGCTAATTGATTGCTGGGTGCATGAATGTGTAGCAGAAAAGAGGGAACATTGATGCGTTTGAATCGCAGCGACTCATGTTTGCCTTTGTGCATTTCTATCGCGAATGCATTCGCCTTGAAAACTTTGCCGTGATAAATTACCAAGGATTTTCCAAGGTAAGAGATCAAGCTGACTGATCGATAGGGAACGAACGTGATTAATCTCATAAGTTGTGTTTCAGATTCTCAAAAAGCACGACAAGATGACGGGTTACCATACGCGCTCCAAGTACATGCGTCGTAAGGTGAACCTATCGTCGTTCTCGAGTTATCCGAGTTTGCTGCAGATCTTGTCTAGCACCGAAGAAATGTTTCACGAGGTGGAGCGCGACACCCGTATGGCACCCGGTGTGTCCAGCATAAAGTTTAACATGAAGTCACGGGGGACAATGAATTCCGGTAATGCCCGCGTGCCTGCTCCAGTGGTTCATATTTCGGTAGACGCGAGTAGTTCATCCACGCCTGTAGTATCGTCCCTACCTTCCAAGTTCCCATCTTCCCACGACACGACGTCGAAGTCTTCTGCCATTGCTGCATCGTTCCCTACCTCGGTGTTATGGACTCCAGATGATCAGAATGCGGACAATTTTCACGAGCTCCAACGACCTGCAATAGTTTGATTTATCTACAGCAAAAGTTTGATCGGGACAAACATTGAACGTGATGGAAAAAAGTCTTTAATCACGTTCGAATAGGTAGTAGGATGCCATCAGAGCTTCACAATAAATTGATCCGATTCTTTTGAACAATTGGCCAATATAATATCACAATAACGTTTAGCCGAAAATTTTAATTTTTGCTTTGACATCATGGCGCAGTTACTTCGAGCAGCAGGTGTGTCTTCCTGAAGCCTATAAATCTCTTTTACATGCCGTACATTCACGCACCATCCTCTACTCTTTATATGATAGCGAACGGTGAACTTGACAAGGTAATCGAGTTGCGCAGCCACATGACCTTCCAAAACAAGAAGGGCGAGTCTGGTACGTGCACGCAAAAATAAATGACACTACAATAATTATTATTGTCTTCAATTATAATTTTACTTCTTCTAAAATAATAATTTTTGTTATTTGCAGTACTGCACGTGGCTGTGGCTGAAGATCAACTGGAAATCGTGCAGTATCTCGTAGCCAATGGTGCCGCACTCAATCTGCAGGAAAAAAAGCGTCGTTTTACGCCGCTGATGCTGGCGTTGGCTCAACAACCACCGAGATTTGAAGAAATTTTCCAGGCTCTGCTCAAAGGCAAACCGGACTTGAGTTTGCAGGACTCGTCGGGTCAGACGGTCGTACACCTGGCAGCAGGTAAACATCAGTAGGGTTTTATATTCTGTTGCTAGGATTTTTCTGGCTTTTTAACTGTACTGTGAGCGGTTCAGAGTATGAGGAAGTGGAGATGTTGAAGCTACTGCTGAAAGCCAAAGCTAAGGTGGATATAGTTGACAACAAGAAGATGACGGCACTACATGTTGCTGTTGGAAAGAGGAATTTTGAAATTGTCCAGCTGCTGATTGAAGCGGGAAGTGCTAACGTTAATGTCGTGGACGGCAAGGGCAACACACCACTGTAACAATCTTACAATTATGTTCATTGTTGCTGTAGTTTACTGGAGTGGTTCTAAAAAAATTATGTCTGATACTTGCAGGCACTGGGCGTGTATCAAGAACGGCGATGACCAGCTCGAGATGGTCAACTATTTGATTGCCAAGGTTTGTTCAGTATAGTTAACTGACACGTGTAGTAAGTCTTAGGATCTTATATCATTCGCTATTGCTGTATTTTGCAGGGTGCGAAGCCTCTCAAAAACACTCATGGAAACACGCCTCTGCACTCGGAGGCAATGCACTGTGACCCTACTGCAAATTGGCCCACTGCGGCCGCAGAGGCACTAACTACTGCTTTCCCGAATTTGATAACCGAGGTTAGCAGTATTGGGTTGACTGCCCAGCAAACCTTTGAACAGGACATTGATTCAGAAGAGCCGGAGAAGTCGTCACTGGCCGAGCCATCAAAGAAGGGTGGACTTTGCCCAAGGCGTCACGGCAAGGGTGAGCATGATGAGCAGTACCAAGACAACACTGCTGCAGCACGTGCAGGTACAGCTTAAGATTGATTCCATTGGAACGGTGTTTATCGATCTAATTTTTTCTTTTGCGATGACGAAGCTGCCATCGCTCACTCCAAAAAACAGGTTTCCAAGAGTACCAAGGAAGGCAGTGGCATGGCTCCGTACATGTGGGTTGCCTTGATTTTTGCCATTTTGGCTGTCTTGAACGCCATATTTTCGTCGTAGTCATGGGTGAACAAAACAGTAGGAGCACCAATTGAAGCGATTGAATAGCGGGTTTCTTACAAACCACGACTAGTTAGTTGTCTTGGAATTCTGACACACTTTTTAGCGCTCTTTAACATGTCATCAGTCGCTATCCGATGAAGACGATGCATTATCGTCAAGGCGCTCTTCCTCTTCTATCTCGTCATCTTCGTCGCCGACATCCGCCTCATCTTCAATAAACTGATTGCGACCTCGTGATCGACCAGAGATCTCGACATCTTCCTCTGAATCGGTGTCCCCCTCGTATGGGCCTTCGTCATCCTCACTGTCGACTTCGTCCACATCCTCTTCAAACCCCTCCTCACCACTAGTATCACTGTCGTCGTCGGCAAGAAACCCCTTCAGGTTACCATTTTCATCAACATCTTCCTGATCCAAACGGCTCGGGAAGTCCAGTCGGCCGGTAAGATCAGGCAAGTCAAGAAGGATTTCATCCTGATTACCGTCTAGGTCGTCAAATACGTTCGATAACAGTACCTGCTGCACCAGAGCAATTTTACGCTCTAGCTGCCAGTATTTGCACAGCTGCTTCAATAAACACCCGACATCACGCACTGTGGACAAACTCTCCAAGAGCGGATGTAACAGCTCCATCACTTCATCGTTCGACTCCATAAGCGCGACACGGTGCTCTAGCGACGAAACAAATACTGGATTGCGCACGCTCAAATGGCCGTTCTCCACAGCGGACGCCATTTTGTTCATCAGTACTCTAAAATTTCCCGAGCCAGCCTCAAAAACTTGGACAAGCTGCTTCGCGGACAAGTCCACACCCAAACCTTCCAAGAATTCGACGTTTACAAGTTCAGGGCAAGTCTCGCAAAGAAATCGGGCTGTCTTGTGCCGTTCGAAATCCCATTCCGCAGCAAAGAGCCGAACTAACCGACCAACCTCCACAAGCTCCCATTGCTCTCGTGCAGCCGAATCGACGAGACGTGAAAATAACGATATGTTGTCCCCATAGGAATGGTCAAATTCAACGTCACCGTCGTCTTCACTTTCTGACAAAACTCTATCCGTAACTTGGGGTACCGCATCCTCTTCGACGAGTTCGTTTTGAGTAGACAAAAACATGCCATTCTTTTTCTTTGCAATCTTCATCGAAGCAGCCGCAATCGAAGATTGCAGCGATGCCACAGTATTCTTTTCGTCATCCAAAACTGCCTTCGTCGGAAGTGATACAGCAGGTTTGCTATCAATTCTGGCTTTCTTTCCTGGCGTTCTTTCAGTCATCTTAGGCGCGACTTCGTTAGCATACTTTGCTGCATTACTCACACGTTGTTTTTCTAGGGTTTCCGAAATGATGAGCGGCTTGTCTTGCTTGGGCTGCACAGGCTCTTGTACCTGGGCTGATAGACTTCGTGTCGTAGTCACCTTCGAAGACTTCTTCCACTTTATGCGAGATTTTGCTGACGATACAGCGGATTTGGTAGCTGTCGAGCCATTTTCTCTCGACAATGCACCCGCGCCAATTGCTGGGAGATCGTCAGGTGCAAGTTTGTTGTCCTTAGTATTTTTAGCAGCTTCCTTCCGCACTTTTTTATTCTTCCTTTTCTGGCTCTTTGATACCTTTTTAGGTGGCTCAATGCGAGAATTGACCCCTGCCACTGCTTGTACGACAGCATCCTTCGTTTTGGCTACTTCCACCTTCGCTTTCTCCATCTTTGAAACAGCATCTGGTGTCTCTAGCATCCTATTGTGCTTCTTGCGCAACGACCTGTCAACTGGATCTGTCACAATCTCCTTCATACTTCCTAGCGCCTGTTCCAATAAGTCCACTTCATCATGCCACTGCGTCTTCTCCTTTACCGTCGGCACTACAGATTTCTTCTTCTTTTTCTTCGATGCCTTCTTCACACCTGCTGGAGCTACAATTTTCTGCTTCTTGGTCCCATGGCTCTTGGATATCTCTGGAGTTTTCAAAACAATTGCTTGATCCATCACCACCTTCTTTTTTGTCTTCTTCTCCTCTTCTTTGACCTTTCCAGCTGTCCTCACTTTCTTCTTCTCCTTCTTCTCCTTCTTCTCCTTCTTCTTATTGACGTTGAGCTTCACCATTGGCACAGCTTCTCCATCGTCTGTATTGTCTCCGCCAGCACTTTTCGTCTTGTGCTTTGTCTTGAGCTTTTTTCGAAGCGTCACAGGGGCTACGACAGGCGAATCTTCAGCTGGTAACTCAAACATCCGCTCATGGAAAGCTGCTAGTCGCTTATGGGCATTGTCATTGCTACTTTGTTCGGCTTGGAAGCTCTCGGAGCGCTGGCGTTTCTTGATCCCCATGGGCACAAATGAGCTGTTTACTGGTTGTGAGGCTGCTAACGCAATTCGTATCCCTCTAATTGGTCAGCGCACTACATACCAACTAATTAGCTCCATTTTATAAAGTTAAGAGTCTAGATAACGCGCTTTGTTTAAAGTGCCATAAACATAAAGAGCTCTAACAACCCAACGTTTCTATTTTCAATCAGCCGTATAGAAATATGCTTGATATTAGGTAAGCTTAATCATTTTTTGCTTAATAACGAAATGAGATCGACGATAGTAGCCATAAGTGTAATGATTATGACAATCTGTGGAGTATTGGGCATGTATTATACTAATCGTAAGCCACAATATGTAGCAAAAAGTAGCAAACAATCACGTCGTGAAATGCTGCAATTGAAACGTCGCGATCGCAAGAACGAGCGGCTCAAACGAAAAAAAAAGCGCTCGACGTCAAACACTCTCGATAGAACTGGCAAAAATGACACAGGAACAGAAAAATGAACAACGAGAACGAATCTGTATGCAACGCGTGGAACAATATGTGGGTCTGCAACGATAAAGAAGGTTCGACATTCAACAACTCACATGTGATGCTCTTTTTTTTGCAGCAAAAATTGGAACAAGCTCAGATAAAAGGTCTTCGAGTGGTCGTAGACTTGGCATTTGCAGTTGATCAGACAATTCGAGTAAGTTGTAGTAGTGATTGACTGTCACAGTCAAGATAAATGCTAATGGTTTCGGTTTTGTGGCGTAAAAAGGAGCGTCATAGTATTTTCAAGCAACTTGGATGTGCGTATGGATACTTGAAAGTTTGTCCGCTGGATCAACTCTTGTCACTGCAACTTGTGTCTTGTACGCACGAACTTGCGTTAATATGTGCTCTGCGTGGTGTGTTGAGCTGGA
This sequence comes from Peronospora farinosa, assembly GCA_947646735.1. Lineage (NCBI taxonomy): Eukaryota > Oomycota > Peronosporomycetes > Peronosporales > Peronosporaceae > Peronospora > Peronospora farinosa. The sequence continues at coordinate 461,040 of CANTFK010000838.1, read as the reverse complement.
AGGTACCGACCCTATTGTAGTCAAACTCTAGTGCTAGTGCTGATCATTATCTACTTGTCACCTGTGAGTAGATTGGAAGGCATGAGGAACCGCTTGAACAGCTTTATGACGCCCGTGAGCTCGTCTACCTTTCACCCGATTCGGAAACTGTCCTCACACAGCTTGATCCAGCCTGCGTTTATGTCGTAGGTGGCATCGTTGATCGCTCCGTGCGCAAGGTGACTGTGTTTGTCCAATGTAAGTTATGGATATTGCCGTCCTTTCAGCTTACGTTTTTGGATCTGACAAATCGAACAGGGACAAACAAAGGCGAAGGCAGCTTCACATGGTATTCGAACTGCATGTTTGCCACTTCAAGAGCACTTTGGCACACGAGTGCGAACTCACATCATGAACCTAGATTCTGTCATTATTGCGCTAAATGAAGTGGCAAATCATGGAGACTGGGTGCGTGCATTCAAGCGAGCAGTTCCTCCAAGGATCGTTCGCAGGAAGGGACGGCACACAAAGTAGACCGGCTATACGATCGAGATCACCACCGAACAAAACTAAAAATCTGTAGGGAGGTCAAAACAACGTTTGAAATTGATAAGCAAGCATGTGTGCTTGGATACCGATCCAATCATTGATGGTCACTATCCAGCACTGGTTGATACGCTGGTAACAGCACTCGAGGCTGTCGCGGTCATGTTGGTCCAGTTGATACCTTGGCCGGCTCGTTGAGCCACCGCTGTATTGTCCGCGTCAATAGACTGGCAGTGAGTGATGGCATACACAAGCTTGTCATGCATGACCTCGTGGCACGAGTAAGCAGGTAGGTCGAGTGAGAAGAAGCCTACGAAGTACCCAAAATGTCAGTCAAAGCTAACATTGCCATGGGTCCACGATAAACGTACATGTGTGTGCAATAGGCAGATACATATCAGCGCGACCGACAGACTTGGGCAGCCCTGAGATTTTGAAATCCTGTGTGAAGTCAGCAGCATGTGTAGGCAAACGCGATCGTCCCCTGCAATAAATTCATAAAAGCGTGTTAGAACACTCGACGCCACAGAGTTGTATTATTGTGCTGGCTTACCAGACGAAGCGTAGGAAAGACGATTTCTGCTCGTTACTGAACTTGAGCAGGACGTCCCAGAAGTAGGCAATGTGCTTGTCGGTTGCCTGACAGCCGTCACTGTATATCGTGCGCCGCCGTAGAATACCTATATCGACGGTAGGCTTACCGCAGACGAGAGTCCGCAGTTCATGCCACGAGAAAAGACCTAGCGTAGGTGCTGGTAGTATAGTCGCCAAACCTCGCGACATATCCCCACACACTGGTGCAAACTCTGTTAAGCGATAGGTTTCAACAGCGCGCGCATATTCCTCACGGTCATCCCATGTGACGTGCAAGTGACTTCCACCAGGAATTAGCTCGACTGTTTCTCGTGTGCTTGACAACACAGTAAAACTTGCGTCCACAATCTCGTCAAACATCATTTCGGTGACACCATAAGCATCAAGGTTAGCAATGGTATCTACGACCTGAAAACATCCTCTATGAATGGCTTCAATGTCGCGTCGTGTCACTTGCTGCCCCACCAGTAACTTCCATACTGCCGACGGGAGATTCAAATCTAGCGGTGTTTTAGTCCGCACAGCCACACCTGCGAGCTTACCAAGAAATTCTGCCATCTGCACTCGTTGTGGGTTTGTGCGTAGGTGGGGGTTCGGTACGAAAAGCTCACGATTTTCGCCAGTGCTCATCAAGGCGTTGGGACAAGGCCGTAGCACAGGCAGCAATGGTGTGAAAACCTGCAGCTCAACACTGAGTTGCGCCAAACATTCGCGGTATAAACCACCGAAGTCATCACCAAACTCGCCCACAAATTGGCACTTAAATGCACGGTCAGCTCCTCGCAACAATGCTGGCGGTAGGCCATGCAATTGCTTGAACGTTTGTGCAAATACACTGTCCCGCTTTCCAGCTTCACTTGCGAGCAGATCTCCACGTTCAGAAAGCTCAAGTGCGTCGTGAGCGCGGTGGCGGTCTACCTCAATTTCTGGACGGGCTGCAGCTGGTGCTTGTTGCTCTTTGAGAACGCCGAGCCACCATGCAAGTTTGACGTGCTGGAAGACCACACCCCGGAGTTCACGCGCACCACGAGCTAGAAGGGAACGCTCGTCGTGGGCCGAAAAGTCGATGAAAGCGAGAGTGTTCTGCAAGCGGCAATTGAAGTTGCGCAACACCAAAAAGCGGCGCTGGAGTGCTTCGAGAGGAATATTTCGTAGTATCGGAAAGACGTGGATCTGGTCTTCTGTTGGAGCAAACTCCTCTGGGTTCATGCGGAGAGGGTCACAACTCAACAAAGCCTCTGCACGTGACTCGCATATCTCGTTTACAAGTTCAACGAGAGCACAATCACGTTCCAACGTAAATACACGTTGTGATGCGTGCAACCGATGCAGTCTGGAACCAAATTTAATTGCTAGTAGACGGCGACCGGTAATGGAGAATTCTGGCACGGCAGTGAACGCTATGCCCCACATGGTGTCTTCAGGAGAGCGTTGTGGCTGCTGTTGAGAAAGCGTCGATGGGTCAGCAGTAGTCACCTCTTTTACCGATCGAACTACGTCTACTTCTCCTTCGATAGGCGGTGGAGGGGGTACCGGTAGTGTATCTAGCGAGTCATCAACTAAGCTTTCAGACATAGAGAGAGCTTGTTCATGTAGTAGCAGGCGATGGCGTCCGCCACGTATCGTTGCCTCAGTTTCTCCACGAGCAAGCGCTTTTATAGTATGCATATTGGCGAGAATATAGTCTGTAGCCTGCTCAGAATCGTCTTCGCACTGACGTAAAGCATACAGACACCACTTCATAGGAAATCCCATTTGGCTCAATGTTGTAGCCAAATCCATGCGGAAGCTCGGAATGACCCTGTCACCAAGACTCGCATCATCCCCCCCGAAACTCTCTACATTTTCCTCTTCATTGCTGTAGTAGGAATCGTTTCCACTCTCGATCCCACTTCCTGTTCGAGGCAAATCTGGCTTTAGTTCTCCATCCTCGACCCGGTGTCCTCCGATGAGATCAATCGAGTCCCGTTGGTTGTACAATGCAAATCCAGGGTAGAATGTACCCTCAAGCTTAGGGCCTGTGCCACCCGGGCCAAAGGCGACACCTAGATCCTTGCCGTTAAGCGCATAGCTGAGTGTGCCATGACGTAGATTTAGCGTGAGTCGGACAATGTCTCCTGTCTTAAACTTTTCACCATAAGTGCCCCGTTGTTTGCTTCCATTGTGCCAGAGCGCACGATTGCCAATCCAGCCCCATCCACGATTGTCCTTTCCTAAATAGGAGTCCATACGAACGTCTCTGCGAGCGATGCCCAAAAAGATATTTGAACTTGCGGTCACAAAACTAATGCGCACTTCCCAGATATGCACTCCACTTTCACAACATGCCAGACCAATAGCGGCTTGCCAGCCTTTATCTCGCACAAGTGACAGTCGTGTGTCTCGTGCATCAAGTTTAAGGTATGGTCCTTTGCGCACGCAGTCCACACGGCATTGAAAGTTTGACTGGACCGGGAATCGCCACACAAAACTGTCTCCAACAATGGTGACCTCCTGCCCTCCGCAAGCACCAGTAAATGCTCGTACTTCACCCTCACTACCCGAGGTACTTCCGCCTTGCAGAATTCGCAGGCAATGAGAACTCGCAGTCTCACTTTGAGGAGACAAGCGCAGATGAATACTTGTGGCTAATGGGCAACTAACGAGGGACTCTTGTAGGTCTAGTTCATACGGGTGTGCGCTCTCCACGTGGACACATACACCCTCTGAGATCTCTGACAAGAAATTGTCGGCGGAAAGCAGGAACTCATCCGGCAACTGAGCAGTGTCGCTCGATTCCTCAGTTGGCTCGACACCAACATCCACCTTGTCGGGCCTAGCTGGGTCCATTAGTGCCTTCATCACGCCATAAACTTGACTAAGTGGTTCGAACCATTCAAAGGCACTCATTAAGTCGTCACAGTCAAGCGAATGGAACTTGAAGTCGAAATTGGCGTCTTTTGCTGATGTTGTCGACGTAGATCCCAAGTTAGCCAGCAGCTTACAGTCGGCATTAAAGGAAATTGTAGGATGGAGTTGCTGAGGAGCAGGAATGCTTGAGAAAGCAGTACCCAGCATTTGGCCATTCTTACAGAAGAATATCTCTTGAGTATCCAGGCGCAAACCACAACCAAAGACATCAATAGGGCTCACACCACCTGCGGGACCAGCCCATTGCCAGCGATCTACCACAGTATCTTCTTCACAAAGCACTTGGCCAGTTGCCGGCGCGAACGAGTAAGACCGCGAACCTTCCGCAGTACTGCCAGCAAGTACTCCTTCCAAAGGAAACGACGGCGGCGAGAATCCCAAACGGAGCGAACATTCCACGCTAGTACTATCGCTCCACTCTACAACTGTGACCTCGAAATACACTACTTCAGCCTTCACCTCATCGCACATTGTCATTACAAGTACGGGTGTGTGCTCAAAGCGGCAAGAATGCGCATCCTCGGGGGACGCACCAAGTCCCTTCATAGCCATCGCTTCTCTTGCAGCGGCATTCCTTCCACCTTCAGCTTGATAACTAACTAAGAACTTTCGCTCTTCACCTGACAGGTGTCGAGTCACTGCTATCTTGGACGAGTGATTCACTAACATCTCCACGAACGGTTTCTTAGAAAAGTGGAAGCGATACGGCAAAGTCAGCGGGCTACCACCATCGCATTCGAAACAGGTGGCTAGCTTTTGCACACGTGAGCTACGTTGCTGATCATCTACAGCTAGCATTAATTCCACAAATGCTTGTAATAGGGCGGGCAACATAAATCCACCGTCCTGGTCTTGGCTCAGAGCAATGATCTTAGAGCGACAGTAAAGAAGAGATTGCTTGTCATACCAGTGTGCACCACGCTGAGTCACAGTAATAAGCGCTCGCACAAGCGATACGGCAGCTTCTCCACTTGAACCATAGTTTTCACGCAGCAACTGTTGCACCAGCGCAAACAGAGCGGCCGGCAACTCAGAACGCAGGCATGTCGAACTCATGTCATTTTCTGACTGCTTGCTTACTAGCAAGCGCTGGTACTGAAGCAATGCCTCGAGAAAGTCAAGTACGTTCTCAACACTAACTGGTGCGCACATAACGATATCTTCATCCGAGATATTCAGCACAAACGCGGTGCTGGGCTCGCTAGTGCTCGCATCGTTCAGCGTAACCACTGGTAAAAAGAGACCATTGGTAAAGTCCGAATCTACTGTCCACAGAGATGTATTGACGACTACATCGTCGGCAACAGGCAATGGTAACATGTGCATTTGCGATGAGCCGATTGAGTGGTGCTCAAAATTGTCGTTTCCTCTAATATCTTCATCCTGAGCTCCATCGCCAGCCTCAATTATTGTGGAACGTTCTGCACCTCCTCCATCAGTGTGTGAAGGAGATGATGCGCGCCATACACAACGGAATACCCCCTTAACACGTTTCACAAGATCTTCGCGAACACAGCGTATTCTAGATATTTCTGGAGGCTCAAACGGGTCTTCCTTACTTCCAGCCACGCAACCTAATGCAACATACCCAGATGGCGCAATAGGCCACCAAACTGAGCGCAGATGTTTACGTTGGAAATCAGGAACGCTTTCAATGTTTCTAGGCAAGCCTTTTCCAGTAGCGTCGATTCGTTCAAAACTTACAGGAGGTGCCAACAATCCTTGATTATTACTGTCGCTGACAAGTAGCATTGGGGCATCCGGAGCACCGTTATTGCATTTTACGACGTCACCCAGGCAGAACCATTTAAAGCCTGAAGTTGCAGATTCTATCGCTGGGGGTACGGTCGGACGCCAAATAGCCACGGCATTATCCGCAGTTGACTTCATCCACGCATGATCATTAGTAGCAAAGCGTTTTCGCCATTTGTGACGGAACTTTAGTAGCAGATCAGGCGGAGGGATATTCCACAACTTCTCGTACGTGTCAACTACAACAACTTCTAGACCGCATGAAAGTGTAATCGGTCCCTTAGGATAACAACCATCACCTTTATGGGATCGAAGCGGTGAACTCTCCCAGCCAAGCGTTGCGGCTGGTACAACGTGCGTGCGGGAAAGTATGTGCAAGATCGTTTCAAACGTGAGATTCTCCAATGTACTGGGCTGATCCTGAACATAAACTTCCTCTCCAGCGTTGATTCGTCTCCTTTGCTCACTTTCAAATCGAAACTTAAGAAGTCGAGTGACCCCACGATAACCTACCTTAATTGTCTGATCCGTCACGTGGCCAATTGATCGCTGCAGACTCGAGAGGTTTCTAAATGAGGTCAAATTTCCCAGCAGTGTCTGTGAGATAGAGCGCGACATTACCTCCCGCACCATGCGCAACAGCATCAGTTGAATTCCCCCACTATTTGACAGTTTGCGCTGCTGGCACTCCGACTCAGGAAGTAATGCATTTTCGTTGGCTTTTCCAGGTGCCTTCAAAAGTGAAATCAACGAACGAAGAACGAGAGGGTCACTGAGCTCACTGAGTGGCATTTCGTCACTTTGCAACGCACTTTCAGATAGTCTCACGATTTCGTTAAAGATCTTGCGTGCGTGTATGGCAGCAAGACAGTCACAGAGAATTTCCTCCTCAATTTCGGTCTCAAATGCATTCATCTGCCGAATCCCATTGTCAAAGCTACTGTTGCTCTCGCTCCACAGCGTTATGTCTGACTTTGTTTGCAGTTTATCCAGACCCACACTGCTAGTTTTGTCCATCTTCTTTGTTTTAACAGGACTGCCATGCGCTCTGGCTGCAACACTTTGAGTTACAGGAGGACACATCGTGCTAGACTCGGTTAGAACGTAACTTGGATTTTGACCACAAATATCTTGGAAGCTAGTCAGAGGTTCGGTTGTCGGTACGCTTGTACGAGACCCCTCGATACTATCCCTTGATGTAGCATCATCAAGACGTTTGAATGACAACAACGAGCGTTCTAACTCAGTGCCTGCGCTTGTCAGAAGTAAGCGAAGTGCATTCCCATAATTATTACTCGTTTGGCGCAATGCCTCTGCGCATACTGGTTCCGTTCTTCCTAGAACCATTGCCAAGTGACGCACATTTGAAGGATAGTTGCTCTGCATTGCATTATACAGGTACACACAAGTCAGCAATCGACGCAGTAGCTCTTTCAGAAATGCACTTCGAACTACCAATTACCGAGTCGACTTCGACCCTTTGTTGGATCAACGTTAATGCTTCGTCTTTGTTATTGGATGTCATCCGGAGTGCTTCCTCGCAGTCAGAAAGACTGACAATCAAGTCTTCTTCTTGAGCACGTGCAAGCAGACGGTGCGCAAGTAGCTGCATCTCTTGGAGATCGGGCGATGCATTCTGTACCGGTTGTCATCGAAGAAAAGGATTTTAGAATCATTCTACTCAATGCAGAATGAAAACATAAGCAAACACAGAAGCGAAACGTACCAAATGGGAGGGCAAGCTGATGTCATCGCTTGAGTATTGAACATGTGTCTCTACAAGTTCATTCTGCATAGTGCGGGGTCGCTGCGTAGATGAATCGCGATTTACGCTGTCGCGACCTAGTGCGATACGAAGCATCGACCCATTACCTCTGTCCTGGGTGCGAGGTGATGCTGTCCCCGTAGCTTCGTTTGGCGAAAAGCTCTCTCGCTGTTGATATGATGCAGGAGAAAGAATGGTAGATGGAATCGTAGTAGAAAACATGTTTGCAGCTGGAGACCTGACAGCAGGGGTACCCGGAGCCTGAAGTAGTAAGGAGCGAGGAGAATTATATCCGCCAGCTCGAGGTGAATCCACCGCAGGATTCGGTGAAAGCAACGCTTCAGGAACATCGCTTTCTAGCACAGATGATATCACACGCATGCCTTGTCTTACTGCCTGACGGCCGTGGCCCTCAGTGAAGCCCTCCGATAAGGTAGAACCGCCACGAGTTCCGCGATTCTGTAACTCTGCAGGGCTTCCCGGCACGATCGGGGTAGTATTAATTTGCGGTTGCTGATATTCCTGGTCAGGAATTAATATGTTAAGATCACCAGCATTTTGTTGCGCCGTGGCAGTAGAAGATGGCGCATGACGACCTCCAGCACCACCACTAGATATCCGACTTCGAAATTCATAAGTTGCCAAACCACCTCGCGACAATATTAACGAGATTCGAGATCCCGTCGTAATACGTGTAGCTGACCCATGAACCCTCACACCGTTAACGATAGTTCCATTCTTACTGAAATCCTGAAGTTCAAACTGTTCTTCGCGCCCTTCAGCTTCGCGCCCTAATCTCCGCAAATGGAAGTGGCGACCACTGACACTTCGATCGTTTACAATGAGATCGCTTGCATCTGCGGCGCGACCAACCCGAATGATGGACGCTGTGAGCGGAAAAGGTGCGTAGCCTGTGGCTGAATGCGCAAAAGCGCCATCCACCTGCCCCTGTTCAGTCTTGTTTAGCGGTAGAAGTGGGAGCAAAACGCCCCAAGCACCAAACGAAAAGTCTCCTTCATTCAATCGATCCGATCCTTTTCCAGCTCCATGTAAACTATTTGAATCAAAATCCACCGAGCCAACACCTGCAAGCGAAAGATGATTAACTTTGCAGCGAGGTGACTGAATGGCATCTATTTTCCAACTCAGAGCATTTTTGCTTTCCAACTTTTGGATGACTTCGTTGCGTATTTTGGCTTCGAAATGGTCTAGAGCAGAATCGATCGCTTCCTCTGTATCCAAGAATAGTTGCCTTTGTTTAACACAAAGCCATCGCTTCTGAAGGTTATTTGTATTTCCAAGCGCCGACATCTCAGACTTGCTTGCCCACGGGAGCTTATTCTCAGATGCAACTAGCGTGGCCAGGCTTGAAACGAGCTGTGAATCCATCGTCAGAAGATGTGGGCTCAGATTCGGGATTTGTGTCAACAAGGACGATAACGCCTTCGATGATCGCCACCGTAATTTCTTTTTGAACATTCTAAGTCGATTCCGCAACACCTGTTGAACAGCGTTGTTCTGAGATAGATCAAGGTCACAATACACGGTACCTCCCTCTTCAACAGAAGAGATGGTAGAAACCATCGACGATAGTGTCACAATGACGTTTTCAACATCATTGAACATGTCGGCAAGAGCAGGTATCCGCTCCACACTCTGAAGCTTCGCAAGCGCGAATGTCTGAGCTCTTGCATTTCCGTCAACCAATGGTATCTCGGGTACTTCGGAACTGGTCTCTATAACTACCTGGGCCAATATATCACTCGTGCGTGGATCCCTTGTCATCCCTGTAAGCATGCCCAATCTACATGATCCCTGAGTCCCTTCATTTTCAATAGTGACATACCCGCCCTCTCTAAAGGCTTCGACATGCCCACCAACGATACTTACAGCTGCCAGAACCGTTGCTAGCACGTCAAGAGCAATCCTTGCTTTTTGCCAAAGCATCAAAGAGTGCTTATCTCGCGTGATGGTTTTTAAATCACTAGCCTTGGTATTGTAATCGGATGCGTTGCTCATCGATTCGTCCATTTCTGGCAATAATGTAGTTGATTCGGGTTTTCTTAGTGATGTGGCATCATAGGATCCGTTGAATCGTTCAAGCTCTGGAGTTTGTATCTCCATGTTATCAATGTTTGGAACGTTGCCATAGTATGCACAAATAGTATTCAGCAACTCATGAACCTTGTTTGACTGGACAAAAGCTCTGTTAAGCGCAGCATTTATTGCTACTTTCCATGCAGGATAAAGGGTGAGATACCGTAGCAATGCCACAACCTCGGCTGCCTTTGCTTCTGTAACATGCATTTTTTCGAGCACAACTTCTTGGAGGTGAGCCATCTCGGTGTCATTCGTCACTGTTACCTCTTTTAGACAGTGAGCAGAATGACATAGAGTAGTGCTCGTGCATTCCAAGTTTATTTCGTGCGAGCAAAGTGGCGGACGTAGGAGAAGCGGACGACCCACCAGTAACATGAGCATATTGAGAATATCGTCGGAAAAAAACTCTGGAGTCGACTGTTGAGATCGGTAAATTTTGTTGAACGTGGACACCGAATGCTGCGGGAATACCAGCATTGCAAGACGAATGGAAAGGGTAGCTGATGCCAAATCGGAAGAGCTTATTCCACTGATGATGTGAGCCATCACCACCGAGTTTGAAGCGATGATGGAACAAACACTAGTGTTTGCTGAACCACACGCTAGAAGAACGCTTAAAATCTGATTCCTAAAAAAGTGCTCGTGCATAGAGTCTGGAGTAATGTCTTCAAGCGCCCCAGAAATTGGTGCGGGTACGACAAGCTTCATACCAAAGTATTGCAGGAGCCCAATGCATACCCGCTTCAGCGAAACGCTTGCACTCAACGCGTGGGATGCTCCAGAGATATTCATCGCGTTGATACTACTGTTTACAGAATCACCTTGCAAGAGCTTCAAATTTTCCAGCAAAAAATCAAGGAGCATGGACAGCACTGGATTCGCGCAGTTTTTTGAAACTGTCGAGCGATTTTTAGCATTGTCGTTGGCATCTTGAACGGATTGGTACATAAGCGCGCGGACCATTGCCCACCCAGTAGCATACAACTTAATGAATAGCAACTTGGGTTGTACGTGTTTGATCTGGAACGGTTCACGCCTTGTCAGGGAATTTATGCTGAGCTTGGAGTCGATCTCCTTCATCATAGACTCGAAAAGTTCATCTGAATTCACCAAGCAACCATTTTCCGGAAGGTCTTTTGTCTGACCCACATCATCAACCGTGTCATCAATGCCACGACTCTTGCCTGAACGCCCTGTTAAGATATACGAGCTGTAAAATCCAGCAGCTATACAAACCACCTCATCTTCTGCCAGTGGGTTTAAAGCAACCGGCAAAGGTAGGTCTGCAGACGGAAGCGTTTTTGATCCTATCCCGAGCTGACACTTGTTGTTTCGTCCAAAGATCATCACCCTTCCATTTGACAACAGAATGAGTGTGTGATAACAACCGCATGATGCAGACTTAACCTTTGATGACAAAGGAAGTGGTACATACTGAGCACTACTTTTGTGATCTTTGCTTCCAATTCCCAGTTGCCCATAATCATTCCGCCCCCATGTGATAAGCTTGCCTTTCTCACTAATTGATACGGTGTGATAGTAACCACAACTCACAGCTACAATTTTTTCATCACTCCCCCCAAGCGACGTCTTTACCCGATTTGGCACTTTCGTACTGCGAACATGCCCTTGACCCAACTGACCATAGTCATTATTTCCGAACGAGTATACTTCTCCATCACTAGTAATTGCGACAGTGTGATAAAGACCGCACGCTACCTTCGTAATGACTTGACGCGACAATGAGTATACCAATTGTGGTGTGTGTTGATGTTGCGTGTTGCCGAGACCCAGTTGCCCGCAGTCATTCATGCCAAACATTAGCAGCTCATCGGTGCTTGATACTACTGCACTGTGATGATAACTAACTGCTGCCGCTGTTACGTGATACCTTTCGCGCAAACTTTCAATCCTGTGCGGCGTATGACTCTTTAAAATCGTCAAGCCAAGTCCCAATTGACCACGATCGTTGTATCCCCAAGAATATACAGCACCATCGGACGCAATTGCTAACATGTGCTCGCAACCATTTGCCGCAGCAACCGTCTTAATCGTGATTCCGCTTAGTGCACGAACAGGAGTAGCTAACATAACCCGCTCTCTAAATGTACCATTACCACACTGGCCACTCTTGTTAAGACCACACGTGAAAACAGCTCCATCCTTCATCACTACAACAAGAACTTCATTTCCTCCTGCAATATTACGAATTGCTTTTGTAGAGAAAAATGGCACATGCTCCATCTTGCTTGTGGAGTTACAGTGCCCCAAGCAAAGTTCTCCATAATTGTTTTGCCCACAGGAAAACAGCTTGCAATCATCGAAACTGGCCATATTAGACAGTCTTTCAGTTCTTCCTATTTCTTCTTGTGCAATTGCTGACGGGTTTCCGTCCCTGGCAGTATTTGACAATTTAGATCTGTCGAAGACATCGCTTAGGACTGTAGCCTTGTCGTTCCATGACCTTCGTAAAGGGCATAGCAACTTCTTTGCTTTCAGATGATCGCCTTGAGATTTATCAGACGTGTAGACGTAGTATGACGAATTCAAATCGCCTCGATTGTCATCATAGCACGCAGCACACAGCTTTAAGCTATCATCTTCTCCGTGTGCATAAAACACTCCACATAACGACGTTCTCTTACATTCTTCGCAGCTATACGATCCTACCATCGTGTTGTTGTACGCAGGCCCGTTCTCACGATCAAAGATACCGCAGACACCTATGTATCCAATATCAATGTTTGTTCCAGCCACCGGGCATAGCGCTTTAATAAGGATGTACCGACCAGAAACCGGATGAGCAAGCTGTTTAGAAATCTGAGCGCAGCTACCGTCCAGTACAAAAAATGCGACTGGAACACTTTCATCGCGGGGGTAGCACCCATTGATGGGAGGAAATGGCAGAGCAACAAATTCCTCCGCGGTCATGTCGTCATATTCTTGGAAGCACGCTAGGTCAGGAGGTATGCTGGTGATAAAAATGATGGCACAACGAAGAGGACTCGAGTAACCTGACCCGGGACCTCTGAGATGGATGTAACTTACGCACATAGGAGTATCAACCTCATGCTTCAGCACCAGGTTAACATTTGTTCCTTTAGACGAGCTATAAACCGCTGCATCATCCACAAGACAATTACGAGTGATACGTGAGCTGCTGAACTCTCCGCCATCACAAGTATGTACTTGAAGCTGCAGACTTTTTCCAAGTTGTAGATCATTAGACATGTGATGGTTCAGAAGTTTTGTTGCTGGGTAGAATACTTGTGATGGTAATTCGAGACGAGGGCGGGGATGAAAATTTACGTCGAAAACTGTGCCATTGCAGAGCACTGACACGGCAGGAAAGAGAGGTTTGCTTAGCGTTGCAAGATTTATATGGCATACTTCCGATTCCCAGCGGCCAGAATACAAAGTTATGGTCGCCTTTTTGAAATCAAACAAAACTCCAATAGTTCCCGAATGTAACACCTCCTCTACACTCTTCCACGTGACATCTAACTTGTTCCGAAGCGGCTCATCGAACTCCGAAAAGTCATAGCTAACAATACCAAAACTGAGTGCGGATCGTCCATGTTTCCCCGCCGTAATAACACGAACCTCAACGAAAATGCTTTCATTTTCAAAACCCTGGCTTGCAACAAGAGTTTCAAACTGATCGTGAGATGAACTGCAGTCACCGGCAGACACCGTCGTTCCATTTGGCAAGAGTTGCAGGTGACTTCCTTTAAGATATCCGTTCCAACCAATCGATGCTCCATCAAAAGGAGCTGCTACAAGTCCTCCAGAGATGACTCCATTTGGAAATTGAAAGTTGGAGCTAGCACACCACAATTTTGGTGGGACAGAAGGCGCGAGATGCCAAAGCACATCGGCATCCTTGACACCAATTGAAGGAAAGAAACCGCATACAATGGAATTGATTGAAGCTACGGAGACCACGTAGCATCTCTTCCCACCGTTGTAAAACTCCACTTGTCGCTTCTCACAATCTAACAGAACGCCAAGAGTATCCGAACAATTCCATTGAATTCCGGTTGTAATATCCCCCATAACACCTTCGTGGTAAAGAAGCACCCCACAAAGACTGCAATCTCCCGGAACATACGTATTAAGATCTGTTGTGCCGGATGTGACGCCAACAAACACAGGAGTACCACCAAGTAGTCGCACTGAAACCTCCCAATACCAACGACCCCTGTAAAAACTCTTTTCAAATACCGCAAGCCCACCTCTGTTCTGTGATTTATTCGATGTCCGCAGATTTCCATCACTTCCGTATAGGCTCTTATGAGCGATGGTCACTTTACGGTGATCAGTCCCGAGCGTCAAATACCGCGAACAAATGACATGTGGGTATTTCGATCCCGTCCCAGCTGGAAGTATGGTATATTTCTCGGTACAGCTATGACCCGCCAGTAAGTAATCTGACGTATCGTACTGAATGAAGCTTTGCCATCCCTTCCAGCTCGTCATGTCCGTCACTAGCGCTACCAAGTTGGTAGACTGAAGGTGGTTCCAATCTTGCCCTCTATATGGGAAACAGCATGTCTCCAGTACCAGTAGAATATCGTGTACAGCAAGATGAATCGATGCCGAAACTGACCTTGTCTCATTCGTTTTACCATCCATCTTAGCTTCGATGAGCTGCTGAATTTGGTGAAGGTGCCTTGTTGATGTTTCAAGAAGGATAGTCAGCAAATGGAAGAATTCCCGTCGAATGGCGTCCGATAGCTGAGGCCCAGCAAACTCGAGATCAGCCAAATAGTGCACTTTGATGATTGAAGTTTGTTCTACTGACATTTTTCTCATGGTTTGACCTTTGCTCATGCGAACGCGCTTAAACGCAGAAGACAGCATGGGAATCACGTGGAACCGCGACACTGGGAGATTATCGATATTCTGTACGAGACGGACAAATGTCTTAAGCCCTCGTAATCGCTTCTTCGCGCGATGCTGATGTGTAGACAATATGCCTCGCATTTGCTTTTCAGGGTGGTGAGACGAAACTTTGCTATCGCGAATGGAATTTAGAAGATGGTTGCTTGACTGCTGAAGGAACGAGAAAATATCTGCATGTATCTGCTCGTCTTCTTCTTCCATCACCTTTACCGACTTTGTTTCCATCAGCTTGTTCAATTGGCGCGCAAAACGCTTCTGCTCGGGCTCTTCTAACTTCGTTTTAGTAGGCTTGCTTTGATGCCTAATCGCGAAATCTGCTCGGAATCATGCCATTTAGTATATTAGTACTGATGAGTACGAAAACAAGATCAAATCTTACCGTAAACTTTTGCTATCGAGATTCCAGGAAGAAGCTTCATCGGAGAGGAGGCAGGTGGGGCAACCTGAATTGGTGCAGGTGCCACCTGGAGAAGAAGAAATGCTCTGTGGATAATAGGCTCGCAGACTGCGTTATATAATACCTGTTGCCGGTCCTTTGCCTCCATATCTGGAGAAAATCCGCTTGGAGCCCCTGCCTCACTGCAATAGCAAGTAAAGAAAATTAATACATGTGTACAAGGACGCACAAGTTGATGCGTAGTAGGTTACCTGAAAGCTACAGCCAGTTTTTGCTGCTCTCTCACGATCCTAGAGGCAACAAAGACAATTGTGAGGAAAACTCGTTGATACCGCGTGGGATGACGTACCAACGACGTAGCTGTAGTGCAGCCTTCCAGGCATCAATCACCGTTTCTGCTAGTGCACCTTCTCTTGAAATTGGCTCGGTTGTGTAGGAGACATTAGTATGTTTCAAGAGAGCAGCAAACGTTGCTCGGACCGCACGGTCCACTTCCTCAATTCCACCACTTTTCTCAAGCACACTCTCCATACTGTCGTGCCGCTTCAGTCTTACAGCTCGAAGATTTAAGTTTCCTCGAGCCGATCCATGATCCAGTGCATTACGCACTTTATCTAAAAGTTTTTTGCCGTTTCCGACATTGTCCACCACTTGTAGCAGGAGCGCTTCATTCCTGCCAACTCCGTTATCATTTGATGTAGTTTCAGGCGATGTTTCTTCCAGTCCACCCCGGAAAAGTGCGGAAGACAGCCATCTCTCGCTGACAGCGACTCCAGTCTCCAGCGAGCCACCGATTATTAACGTGGCGGCATAATGACTTCCGGCCCAAACTACTATGCTTTGGAGGTCCTTAAGCCATTCGTGGCTTTCCTCTATCAATTCATCTGGGCACCATGCGACCTGAGTAAGAGGTTTTGCAGAAGATCGTGTTGCAGCCTCAGCTATTCCTGGAGCAGGCAACTGGTCGTCGCTAAGAGCATACATATGTTGCGATAGAATAGTCCGGCTGGGCAGAAACGAAATCTTCGCGATCTCATCATTCAGTAGTCCAGTTTCCGTTCTAATCATTTGGACCTTAACAAGTAGCGTTTCAGTTCCAAAAAGTTTTGCTAAATCCATAGGGATAGTAATCCGACGAATCTCCGCGTCCTCCGGTAAATCCTTTACTTTCCAATATGTGTATCCCTTCGAGCTGGTGATCTTATTCCATAAACTCTTACAGACTTGATTATAGGTGACGGAACATCCGCTTGTATGCTGCAAGATACATACGGTGAGCTCTTTTGAAACAGACACAAGCGCTGTATCCACGAAGTCAGTGTCACTGCTACTGCCTCCAAGATAAATGGGTGTCCCAATATGTGGGCCGGGTGAGTACAAAACGCCAGGCTTACTGAGAACTGCAAGCACTGTATGAAGCTTTGTCGAAAGATCTTCCAAGTGAGACCAAAACGGATCCAGTAAAGCAGGAAGTGTGTCACGAACGGAGGGTAGCGAAAAAAGGCTGAGTAGCACAAATGGCAGCAACTTGCCTGAGAAAGTGCGCTGAATAATCACTAGAAGACGTTGAATTTTCATACATGGCATTCCATGGCATTCATCCAGACACTCTGATAAGAATGCCACCAGCTTTGTGCCCACCAATTCAATGGTCATCCAGCCTCGATTGGTGGAGCACGAACACCAATATATTGTTGCGCGCAGCAAGACATTGAGGCATCTGAACTCGTAGCTTGTTTCAATATCGTCGAGGCTGCTTATAAGCTTTGTAAAATCTTTTGGTGAGTACTCCATAATATCTTTCGTCTTCTCCCGAAGCCTAGTCAGCAATGTGCTCATAAATGCGGTCACACTTTTAGTAACAACCCCGTCTGATGAACTGTTTGCTTTGGTAAGCACATCGGGGTCACCTATCAACTGAAATAGCGTTTTTGCTGACGTAAAATAGGGAACAAGCATCGGAACCAATAGCTTCTGCGCTGGTGTCGCCTCCGCTTTCGAGTTATGCTTGTTTACCATCAGACGATTCATGACTTGTAACTTATCCAAGAGAGATGGAAAAAGGGATGAGAATCCAAAGTAGATTGCTGATGCGGTTTCATTCTTCACTGCATCATAAAACCACAACACTTTCCCTGACACTGGTAGTTTCGGTACATGGTCTGCTATCATGAAGAGCAACTCACGAATCGAGATGAGAACTCCTTCACATTGCGATGATCCAGCTGTCAGTCCAATCACTGACCCATCCAGACAACTACGAGAAAACTATAGGAAAATAAGAGTTAAAGTGGTGAGGTCAGTAAAATCTCAAAGCAAAGCGCAAGACGTAAGTAAAACTAGAGCCATACCTCATAAAAATTCATCTTGAGTAGCCGTATCGTTACGAGCAACGGATACAATACGTGAATAAACGGTGACGTGGTGTTGGACTCTTCCACAAGCGTGGCCGTATCGACGAAACGAGACGTTACTGTGTCGAGCAAAGCATACAGTGCTGAAAACGTTGCCTCGTTAGGATCTATGCAAAGCGACCGGTACAAACACCGCGACAGCTGCACAGAGTCGGCATCTTTTTCTGGAACGTCGTTTCCAGCTAAACGATCCAGATGAGAAAGCAAACAAATTGCAGTATCTCTGGCTTCTGCTGCGCAATGCTGAGTTGACCTGTTGGCAGTCTCACATTTCGTGCGAAGAGCGCGAAGCACATGCTCTGCCTCACCAGTTGTCAACACGCTTTTTTCCGCGTCAAGCTTGTACGATCCTGTTGAGTTCGAGGAAGAGAGCTTTCGGACTTTGCTGCAGCAAGACACTTTTCCTTGAAGATTGATGCAGCCTCCAAAAAGAAAAACGTCCTCGGTATGAGGGACAGGTGAATCGAAGTGGGGCATGTCAGGCGCTGCAATCACTGTACCCGCTCGTACATGCAATGCTGCTGAGCAACATCCGTCAAGTTTTCCCTGAGTAGTAATTTCAACGGAAACCCACTTTTGCGATGTCGTTGAAAAACACCACATATCACACAAGTAAGTGTTTGTTCGGTTGATACCCCCAAAGATCCAAATGTTTCCAAAGTCAGAGCACATACTATAACTTATTCTACCTTCCGGTAGCATCAACTGGGAATTATTTCTCAAGCCGTGTGCAAGGCTTGCTATATCTTTGGAATCTCCAAAATTATCGTCATGACACAAGTGCCAGATACGGTCAAAGGTATTATACTTCCAGAGGTCCGACCTGTACCGTTCTGCACGATCCTTCCCTCCAAATATATACACGCTCTCTCCAATGGCAGCAGAAGAGGATCCAATTCGTGGACCAGGATCTAGAGATGGAGAACCAGGCAATCGAGACCAAGCATAATTTTTGAGTGATAAATACCACGCATCTCCGAGAATTCTGTTGTCGACCGATTTTCCGCCGTACATGAAAACGATCGGGTCAAGGCGAACGTGAACCTTTGAGACGGTATGAAACGCACGAGCCTGGGGCATTGAATTCGCTGCGCCAACAACAGCTTGAATTAATGTCCATGCTGGAAGTGAGCCATCTACGTTTCTCACCGTTGAACACTTGTACAAATCCATATGCCGTGACGCCGCACTAGTGTTCTCACCGCCAAGGACTAGAATCTGACTGTCATCGATTGCCACAACTTGATGATTGCAAATTCCAATTGGAAAGTCAGCCCATCTCTCCCAGCTTTCTGCGTCAATATCGTACACCCAGACTTGATTTGTTGGCTCTGTACATTGGAGCAACGAAGGCTCTCCAACAATTATCCCACCAACAACAAACAGCTTGTTGCCAACTAAGGCTGAGGCGGATTCTTTAACAGGGGATGGATGTAGTAATGCAGCTCTCGGTTCGTCTGCTGGTGAGTGAATCACTACGCTAGTAGAAGGCACTCTTATTGCTCGGGATATACTCATTAAGTCGTGACCAGTTGCTGGGGGATAAGCAAAAGGCTGATGTCCTAGATTGATGCGGATAATTTCACCTCGTTCAAGACTGATACCAGGCATCATACCTGAACGCTTGTCATTGAGCGTGCACTCAAATTCAGAATATGCCACGCCCAGGTTGACTCCGTTCCGGAAATATGTCATCTTTTGCGTAACTAGGTCAAGCAAACAACCGATGATATCACCAACTCTCCATTTTTCTCCATACGATGATGATTCGCTATTCCAACGTCGCTGGCGATTACCATCATACGACCATGAGTGGGCATGGTCGCCAACTCCTTCTCCCTGGTCTGAGCTCCCTTGGAAGTATCCATCGATCCATCCAACTTGGATTAAACCGCTAGTGACGACCTCTACCTCATAAAACCATTTACCTTCGAAAAGAGACACGCCTACCGTGGAAATCGAACCAAAGTTACTTAGCCCCTCGACTTCTCCCGAGCGGTCAATATCAACACGTCCACAAATCGGTACGACACCCGATTGATCGACCATAGCGAAATCGCCATCATCGTTCTCGCCTTTTTGCTCTACGATTAATGACGTGGTGTAGAAACCAGCAGCAACATCTACACAGCGGCGGGTTTTTTTCTCTGGGCGAACTTTAAGGGGAACAGGCAACAACGCATCGGCGCTGCCTCGATTTCCAAGCTGTCCTTTGTTGTTTCGTCCGAAAACAAAGACCTCTCCTTGTTCTGAAAGAAGCACAGTGTGGTAGCACCCGCATGATGCCCGTACCACCCGTGTGCTGGCAGACAAGGCCACGACACTAGGTACATTCTGATGTACCTTGCTTCCAATTCCTAGCTGTCCATAGTCGTTACGACCAAATGAAAAAGCCCGACCGACAGTGGTAACTATTACCGAGTGGTAGTACCCACACGCAACGAAACATGCCATTTCATTTGTAAGGGCAACCGCGGTAAGTACCTTCACCGGACGATTGTGGGTTAAACCCAATTGACCGTGATCGTTTTTCCCACAGGAAAACAGGTCTCCTGAGGTTGTGGAAACTAGTGTATGGTACAATCCACAAGCTACCATCGATATTTTGGTGCCCATGAGGCTCTTTACGAGCTGCGGTGTCGATTGGTGCTGCGTGTGATTCAATCCAAGCTGTCCACAATCATTCATACCAAACGTATAGAGCTCCCCAGAGTTCGTGATCACAGCGCTGTGGTGGTAGCTCACAGAAGCGTACGCAAGTTTTGTATCCTTTAACGACTCAATAAGCTTTGGGAAGTGGATCTTGGTTGACAAGTTCCCATGGCCCAATTGTCCGCGGTCATTGTATCCCCACGAATACGCAACACCTGAATCTGTCAGTGCAATCATATGCTCGCATCCATTGCTAGCAGCAATGATCTTCACTCGGTGTGAGCGCAGAGCCTGCACAGGCCGGAACATCATCACTCGTTCATGAAAGTGTCCCTGGCCGCATTGACCGCTCTTGTTCAATCCACACGTTAGTACAGAACCATCATTCGTGAGCACCGCCATTGTTTCGTTGCCACTAACTACCTGGCGAATATCATCCCATCCACAAAGTGCAATATTGGTGAGCTGATGTCGCTCCATATCGTCCCCTGTTCCAAGTTCTCCATACGAGTTCTGACCGCAAGTGTAGAGTTCCCCCGAAGTCTCACACTTTTCGTACATGGGTTGTTCTTTGAGTGCGGCGAGTTTCACTATTGACAGTTCTAAATTTACCGAGCTCGTCGGTGGCTGCTTCATTAACCAGTCTATCACAAAGAGCATAGTCGCAAGTGACCCACGGGCCAGTCCCACCTCGGCCAATGTCGCAATCGTGAGTGCCCCGACGCGCACTTCATCTTCAGACGTCCTATCGGTCATAGGATAAGCAAGGTCACCCATACACTCACTCAGCAAATCAAATGCCGATGCTGCGGAAGGTGCCAGGTACATACTGTCCGAGTAGGCAGTAGGTTTCACTAATCTCAAATTTTCCTTGACCATCTGCAATGCTTCTTCATATTGTTTCAGGTCGTTTTTGCGTGTGGCTTTCAGTAACATCACCACCAGATCCCAGCTCATTGTCAGGCAGTTTTGCGTTGGTAATGGCAGTGGTGGCGGCGACACTTTGCACAAAGTCATCGAGCGTGCTCTTGAAGCCAATAGACGCTGTTCGTATCGGTACTTTTCCTTCTTTATCATCTGATACAACGTCTTCAAGTTGTTCACGTAGCTTGCAACTCGAGCGTCAAACATTCCAGGTATCACCTCGTCAGCGATCTTTGGTTGCAAAGGATTGTATCCATCTTGTGTTGGTAGACAAGTGAGCTGGGAAATGTGCTGGAATAACTCTTCCACCGAGTCCACGGCGCTCATAATCTCTTTTATTTGTTGTTCTGGACTACATCGCTGTAACTGTCCGATTACTTCCCTCTCTGTATCAATCAATAATCATTTAAGTACATTAAGATGTTTGTCTTCCTGTCAATAATCATTGATTTTTTCGTACCTTTTGGCAAGTTGCACAATGTGGGACCAAACTCAAGGATTTTATCGGTAAAGTCTTTTGAATCTTCCAAAGTAGTTGAAGTTACCTCCTTACCAGAGTAATCGACTTTGCCAACGTCGCTGAGCGGTACAGAGGGTGCCTGCACTGGACGCAGCAGTACATCTGATGTCGGTAACGAGATTTGCTGTCCCATTGTCTAGCCACTTCCAAGGGAATGACTGCCGTTGGTTGAAGTCTCTGGTGATCAGTGCGGGGAATTTGTCAGAAGGCGGGTTAGTTTGGCGACGCTTCGGCGGCATTCGGATCTTATGTGGTTTACTCAATTGTCTACGATTGATTTTGCCACTTAAAGTTGCTCCAACTCTATGGAGTACGTAATCTCAGATTAAATGATAATCTCAGGTTAAACTGACGCTTTTATTATCTATATCGCTTCCTTCCCCCCTCCTTTCAGAAAAAATCTATATGAAACGGCCGCCCATCGCCTCTCAATCGCTTCTATTAATTTTAGTATGATACAACCCCTATCCTTTCGCTAGAGTAGCTCCAATTCATCACTGCGTACATACTAGGCAGAACGTTCTGAACAGTTCAGTAGACTAGAACACTAGTATCACGTCTGCACTTTCGTTGGATAACGAGGGTATCTACTGAGCCCTAAAGTGTAGACCCCGAGGTTATCACTGGACATCGTGTTCAGTTTGTCTGACCATTTTCCAATTGCACTTATCCTCTCATCCAAACGTTGCGATGGCGCAACTAAAAATCTTCAACACACCAAACATTCCTCAGGCTTCGTCGCTGCTCGGTTCAATGCGATATACAGCACTGCAAAAAATATGAGATCGGTTGTCTTTGTGACTGTCTCTCGCACATCCATTATCTACTGTCACCGTTCTCTGGAATATCAAGACATGGTGGTTTTCCCAGCTGGACTGGGATGAGACCTAAGTCTCTTACACTGCACTCAAGTGACTACAGCATGAACACCCCGAGCCGCAGCAGCAGCGCCAGTCTCTCTGCCACATTGACCCAAATATGTTCATTCTTCAATCCACTTGAAAGAGGCAGTAACGATTGTGGAGACAGGTTTGTAGCTCCACATGTTTTCTCTTTTGACATGTCTGGCGCCTTACTCACTGTATTTTTCTCCTTAACGTGTCGACCTCCATCTGTCAGTTTTGAAATCTTGCCATTCGACAAGTTTCGACCAAGTGACTAAGCAACGCAACAGTATCTACTAGCTTTTCTATCAAGCAGAGCGAGCGAAACAAAAGAACATAACAAAAGGGAGGAGACTATGCCAGTTCAAATATTAAGCGACTTGCGTGGCAGAGAGCACTTGCCTCAAAAGCTCGCTCACCGAGACGACTCTGTGCTTCCACGTAGCCGGGCTATCAAGCCTGCCGCCGTTTCCATACGCAAACCACTCGTGAAAAGTCGATTGGCAATGGTACCAACGGAGAAATTGAGGCGCCTTCCGAGCGACGAAACCGTCTTCTATTCGAATATTTGGTCGGCACCCGAGACTTCACGCGACGTGTTTGCTATCAAGAAGTCAAAGCTACTTGTGGACATCAGCCAGGTCGCGTATGTGTTGACGACGCTCGACTACAAGAGTGGCTATGAGAATTCTAGTAACGCCGAGCTTACTAATATCTGGGCGTCGCTGGAATCGCAACAGAACGCTAAACGTGCTGCAATGATTAACACGACGCAGCAGATCGCCAGCAACCTATCGACATCCATTTCCAAGCACAGCAGTGAGACAAGCTCATCGGAGGTCACCATGTCTAGCGCTCTGAGCCTGGGTCCTTTGAGAATGGATGCCAACACACTCCGAAGAGAGGTATGGTCAGGCGATTTTTCCAGTGTAATGAGCATTTCAGTATCAGCACCGTTTCGGAAAGGTGCGAACGTGGTGTTCTCGAGTGTGTTAACGCATGACGATGAAGTGGACATGAGCTGGAACTCGCAGTTTTTACTGGGACTGCACGAGCCGGTTCGCCATGCGCTTTTTGTGATGGATCGGTTTTTAGAGCGCAGTCGTGGCTTGAAGTCGCCCATGAATTGGAACGTGCGCGAGTTTTTCAGCTGGTTTAAACTACACTTCGTTGAATTTGTTCGAAACCAGCAAGATGTGAAAACAACAGTTCTCCTCCCGCTTGTGATCATCAAGGTTGTGGAGAAACGAGACATCACCGTCTTCTATCAAGCTATTTTCGCGCTGGTGGATGTGATCATTGCGCATGAGGCCCAGCTGTTATCGGCTGTGTCGACAGCTGACTCGTGGCAGACTGGTCTGACTATTCTGCAGGATAACATTCGGCGCCTCAACCACCTACTTCTCAATGTACTGGCATTAGAGGAAGTAGCATTCCTGCCTGCTATTGAATACGCATTTACAGAACATGCTTTCCATCGATACGTCATGCCGCGGGTCTTCCGCGCGACTAGACCGAAGCGTATTATGGTCCCATGGATTGTAGAGAGGAGCCGTGTCTGGGGTGGCACCAAAGTCGCTAAAGCGTACAAGGATGATGTATCATTTAGGGCACGATTCCTGTACGACCACGTGTGGCATCCTTATTATGAAACCAATGTCGCATCGGCCATGAAGCATCTAGACAACGGTATGGAAGGCGCAACTGAGAAGGGTTCGGACGATTCGTGGCTCGGGTGTGCGATCATGTAAGTAAAAAGAGCTTCGTATTGAAGCCTCGCGACATTTTTCAATAAAGTATCAAATTTTGACAATAATTTCTTTGTTCCTGTGTAATGGGCTCTTACCTTTCTATCTTTCATACATTTTTCGTTAAGGTGACCGACTGATCGACCGACCATGGAATGGGCAAAACAAGATTGAATCCAAGCTTGTGCTTTACGAGTTAAAGTTGCTTCATTCGACACTTGAGCAACTCCGAGCATTCAAACGGCCTTTTGTACTCTTTCCACTGCATTTTTCTTCTCGCTGTAAGGCTACAGCACCTGACGCACGACAATGGATCGCATTTCTCATCTTCGTCTTGTGCCATTTATCCAACCCCTTTCAAGCTCACTTGCTACTTTGTCCTTATTAATGTCTTGAGGGTGCAAATCTCTCTAATCAACAAAAAAATGTCATCGACTCTGTAGTTATCGAGCCATCTTAACGCTCTAAGTTGCTGACTCAAAGAAAGCTGGCCATTTTTTTCAATTGATAAACCTGAGCGGCAGTGGCAAAGACACAATCTGGTCCACCCTGGCGTTTACGGAGCACGTTAAGCCACGAAGCGATCATTAGTACTATTTTAGAAAATATCGCAGAAATATTTGTGCTGGAAAAGCCTGAGTCTTCCATTATTATGTTACTGCTAACACATGCTGCACATAACGATGGGTTGTCGTTGTAAGATAGTGTGGCCTACGTTTATTGATGTACGACACACCAATGCCTGCGACATGGTCCACTGTGACTTGCGCAAATACCACAAAGCGTACGAGTGGCGGAGCAATGAGCGAGGTGGCCGAGAGTAAGCCTGTCGAGCAGGGCACACTGGTCTTGCAACCGCCAACAGGTAGTGAAGGAAAACCTATTCGCGAATGGATTGACACGCTTCTTCAAGCGGCCGTAATTGCCAAGAGCAAGCAAAAGAAACCAGAACAGGATGAAGTGTCAACTGCTACAACAGCCACTATAACAGATGTTGATGCTTCTACTACGGACGCTGCTTCTTTCAGTGCATCCCTAGCAGCAGAAGGAATCGATATGACAGATACAACAACCAGTGGAACGACAAACGAGATCGAGAAAAAGAAAGATGAATTGCCAACGCACCCAGATACAAAAGACACATCGGTGGTACTCAACTCGGATGCCACCAAGGCCGAAGAGGGAGCATCTGCTCCAGCTATCAAGCACTACCGTCGGCGTCGCTGTGAAGTGGAAGGTTGCAACAAGTTTGCGCGTTTCAACAATGCTTGTTCAGGGCACGGTGGTAGACGTCTCTGCGCAGAGACTGGGTGCAAACGGGTGGCGCAGTTCGGACACAAGTGTAGCGCACACGGAGGTGTCAAGCTGTGTAGCGTTGAGGGATGCCACCGTGCTGTACAGTCTCGAGGATGTTGCAAAACACACGGTGGTGGTGTTCGATGTCAGCATCCAGATTGCACGAAGGGCGCCATTTCTAAGGGATTTTGCCGC
The DNA here is from genome assembly GCA_947646735.1 of Peronospora farinosa. NCBI lineage: Eukaryota > Oomycota > Peronosporomycetes > Peronosporales > Peronosporaceae > Peronospora > Peronospora farinosa. The sequence goes on along the minus strand of CANTFK010000838.1, from coordinate 435,459 downwards.
TCACACGGCGGCGGGTTGCGCTGTGCTGAACAAGAGTGTCATAAGTGGGCCCAGCGTCATGGATATTGCGTGCGTCACTCAAAATCTGCCGCTTCTCCAAAGGCAGTGCCAATCATGGAGCCCATGATGGATTCGCCGACGGCATCACAATATTTAGTACCACAAACGAGTAGCTCTTCGATTTAGTATTGCAGCATCCAAATAAGAAAAGAAAAATCGTTACTCTCATCGATTTTTGACTGTGTACACTACACCACGAAGTGCATGTTTGAAACGATGGACTTGTCCAGGCCGCTTGACCCGGTCTACCTCGTTGGGTTTGCTGCTCAATGTGTAGTACCAACCCGCTTATCCAAGTTCACTCCGGAATCGATTCACCTGCTGGATTCATATGCGTCGCATCGAGATACTCGTGAGAGAACAGACAGATCATTGTTCATTGCAATGAGGTTTTGCTAATGGAGCGTGCACATAGTGGTTGAAATTGCATGTAAAGAGCGATCAAGTGGCTGTTACTACGGCAATGAGAAGGCCAGACAGAGCATAAACTTAAAGTTTGGTGACTTTGTCGACTATTACCAAGCAGCTTTTAGAAAGCAGTCGCATTGGCTGCAGACGGTGGACGATCTAGAATTTTACTTGGCCCAGTGCCCGATAGCCGTATTGAAACCTGATTCTACATGCACCAAGGCAATCCTGCCCGCCATCATGAACGATTTTCGAGTGTAAGAAGACAACATTCGTTAGATTTCATTTATTGTTCTAACGCTTGTGTGCCATTTCTCAGACCCGAATGTCTTCATGAAAAACCTGTCACCCAAGTAAATCTCTGGATGACGGTGCAACCTAGCCGGACGACGCTGCACTATGACGCGTATCAAAACATAGTGGTAGTTCTGTACGGTCGAAAAACTATCACATTGTATTCTCCGTCAGACACTGCAAAGATGTATCCCTACCCGGTTCACACCAAGTCCGTCAATCACAGCCAAGTGGACATCGTTCAACCGGATCTCGAAAAACACCCACGCTTTTCAAAGGCGTCGGCTCAACAATTTGAAGTCACAGCTGGAGGTGCAGTACTCTACGCACATATTGATGATCGTGTCCGTAACAATAACGTATTTGTGATCGTTCTGTTCCAGACGCACTTGTGATTCCAGAGGGGTGGTGGCACAAGGTGGACTCGGACAAGTTTACAATTGCTGTCAACTACTGGTGGAATGGCGTACGAGAACAACTCGTAGTAGATAAACGTATGGTGTCTTACTACGCCCGTGTCATGCTGGAAGAACTGGTCAAGCAGCAATGCGAGGCGCGCCTTCTAGCCTTTCGGTCTTCCTGTGCGATAGATATTGTTGGGGCTTTCGAAGATGAAGAAAGAGCGGCAGCAGTGATTGTTGCATCAAAAGACCAAGGCTGTCGTGAACAGGTGCTATTTTCACTGGAAAACAAACTCTTTGTGAAAACGCAGCGGTTCCTGGCAGCAAATCACGTCGTAGAGTGGCGAAAATTACTTGCAAATGCAAGTGCGGACTTGGCAGCCGCCCTAGTTCAGTGCTGGGATAGTGAGGATCTGGAAGCCAATGTCCTAGGCGAGCTATTTGGTGCTCTTGGCGATGAGGAAGAATCGATCAAGGAGCTCATAGCTACTAAAGAAGCTCAGTTCCAGCAAGAATGCGCTACCGACATGTATCAATCACTGTTTAATTAGCGTCAAAGTATGGTACATACATATCTGCGGAACACGGAGACTATGTTGACTTCGACGCCTGTCCAGGATATGTAGCAGGTACTTTTTTGATCTGTTCCTGTTTTGAACGCCCCAAAATGATGCACTTGTTTTTTATTGTTCGCATCATGACCAATAATGAAAGCGATATACACACATATGAGCCAGCATGCCAAGCAGATTTTTAAAACGTCTTGTTGTTATTAGCGCCGGTAAAAAGTATACATTCCCACACCCGATTCACATTGTATATTTAATTTGCGTATATTTCACTCGGTACTACAACTTTTAGAGTGGAGTATGTAGAACCGGTAGAGTGTGGATCTTTTGCGACTGTATTTGTCAGAAAGAGCAAAGACCGTAGCAAACTGCTCCTCAGCTGAAGGGTTAGGTTGGGTCATGGTCCCGACCACCAGTCATGATTAACGTCCAATCGACGGTCGTACTCAATCAAGAATTCCGGAAATTTTTTCTTAACGTAGGAAGAAAAAAAACTTCAGTGCCGACAACATCTCGAACCGTCTGTAAAAAATCCGGACACCAGATTATTTTTTTCGTAGAACCGGCCAGTCGTCGCCCTCTTTTTAAGCGAACAACAGAGCCAAACGAACTTGCTGAGTAAATGACTGGACTTAGCTGCGTCCTACTAGCGCTGCTAGCATCTCTCGCCGTACTGCAGCACATGACGGCTGCTGCTGCCGTTGACGGTGTGATCATTGTGCGTGGCAACAAACTCTTTAACGCCAAGTCGGGCAAGCGCTTCTTTCTTAAAGGGGTACGTGTGTGCATTTGAAAAAGGCCGTAAAGAATAGGAAAGAGTCGAACACTAACAGCAAAGCTATAGCTGATAGGATAGTATGGAGTCTAATGTATGTATCTGTACACTGAATATGCTGCTGTTATAGTTGACGTACGAATACGCAGTGAGTGATGAATACTATGACAAGTATTCCAAGGCTATGATTGAGGAAAACTTGGCTGGGCTAGAGTACAATACGCTTCGTCTATACAACATTAACCCGTCATCATCGTACAAGAACTTTATGAACGACATGGCCAAACTTGGCGTGTACGTGATGGTTTCAGCCTCGCCCGATAATGACGTCTACTACGGCAAGTATCGCTACTCGACGATCACTAAGAAATTGAGTTGCTCGGGCAAAGTGTCGTCTGGTGACGGTGCCAAGACTGTGGATCAGACCGAGACTTGCTACCCGGCGTTGCTGCTCGAGTATGGCAAGAAGATTATTCAGAACTTTGCACAGTACGATAACACTCTTGGTGTCGTTGTGGCCAACGAAATCATGCAGGCGGACCTGACAGCTGCCTCATGTGTGAAGGCTTACGTGGCTGATTTGAAGAACTGGATGGCAGCTAATGGCAAGAAAACTCGCATTCTACCGCTTGCCTACGCTGCTGCTGACAGTAGTAACGACAAGGTCTCTAATGCCGACGACTACCACGTGATTAAGGTTCAGGGACTTTTGTGTGGCGACAAAATGACGGATGGCATGATGGCGGAAAGTATTGATATTTACTTGATCAACGAGTACCGTTGGTGCCCGGATTCGACGTTTGCCGAGGCATATAAACGCTACATTGATATGGCACAGGGCATCCCCATTGTCGTTGCCTTTGGCGAGTACGGCTGCAAGACTTCTGCCTCGACTCCTCGTGACTGGGGGATGATTCCTTACTTGTACCAAGAGCCTGCAAAGACTGAGATGTTTACGGCAGTTTGGTCAGGTGGTTTAGCCTATTCGTATGGTGAAGCCAAACTTAGTCCCGATTCGCTGTTCCCGATGTTTACAGGTACATTTGATGCATTAGTTTTGCATTCGTTTACGTTTGATAATTGATACTTGTCGTCTTTTTGCAGGTGGAAGCACGGACTTTTTGGGGGAGCCTAGTTCGAAGCCCTCAAAGGACTACTCTAACTTGAAGGCTCAGTTTGCCAAGTACTCGGCCTACACAGACGATGCGACATGGACCAAAACCACCAAGTGCTCGTGGGCACCTAAGTTGGAAACAAAGACACAGCCAACAAACAAGGAGGCAACGAAGTACGGCTGGATCGTGAGTAGCTGCTCTGCGGATAACTTGAAGATCGCCAGCACGGACTCGTGGATTTGTTCTAGTCGTGAAGGCGTGGTTTGCACGGACGATGGCAGTACGTGTGATGTGAGCCTGAGCAAAGCTATCGGTACGACCCAGGAAGACATTTGCGGCACTTATGAAGTAAAGAGCGGCGGTGGTACCTGCGAGAGCACGTCTGACTGCGGTAGTAATGGCCAGTGCAAGGAATCAAATGGCTCAAAGTCGTGCAGCTGCCTGCCGTGCTACACTGGCTCTGACTGCAGTGTTAAGGACATTAGTTCGTGCGCGACACTGAGCAGCTCGGACTCAGCTCCACAGACCATTTTCATTGGCGTGGGTGTATTTTTGGGCATCATGGCGGTGGTGTTTATTGCTCTTGGTGTCGCAGCGGCGAAGAAGAAAGCTGGTACGAGTGTTGCATTCTGTGTCGCTCACTTTTATGTTCTATGATTTTTCATGCCTAATCTCTTGATGTTTGTGCTCTTGATGTTCAGATACGACCAGATTGGCGCGGCAGGTGAAGGCGGATAGCAACACCCAAGTGAGTGCTTCTTCGGTGTAGACGAACTAGATCCTGCGCAACTGTAGTGCGCATGACAAGATAAGCAAATGAAGCTCTTTCTGGTTCATTTGACGACTGAGTTTCAATTGCTCGTTTTCTTGTTGTTGCTGCATTTTATATGAGGTACAGCATTGGAAAACATCAGTAATACCGGTATGAACGATACCACCGATTAAACTCTTTGATGAAAAGGGTTAAATCCCATCCACCTTTCAGTGAAAAGCTCACGAGCGCCATTCGAATTGATCCAAAGGGGACATTTAGCGAAACAATCATGCCGCCAAAGGGAAAGAAGAATGAAGAGGTCTGTGAAAGCAATGTATCCTTTATGATCTTCTCTCTCTTTTTCTAACTATTTACACACTTTTCTTCTGTAGTCGACACGCACGTACTTAGGTCGTCCAGGTAACAACGTTAAGATCGGTATTGTGGGTGTCCCCAATGTGGGCAAAAGCACGTTCTTCAATTGTCTATCAAAGTTGCACATTCCAGCTGAAAACTTTCCATTTTGCACGATTGACCCCAATGATGCTGTGGTGCCACTGCCCGACCAGCGTTTCAATTGGCTCGTGAACAAGTATCAGCCCACTAGCGTCGTGCCGCCCGTGATCTCTATTACGGACATTGCTGGTCTCGTCCGTGGTGCTGCTGAAGGTGCCGGTCTGGGAAACGCTTTCTTGTCGCATATCCAGGCCGTGGATGCCATTTACCATATGGTGCGTGCTTTTGACTCGACCGAAGTGACTCACGTCGAGGGCAACGTGGACCCTGTGCGGGACATGAAGATCATCCAGGAAGAGCTGCGTCTTAAGGACATTGAACGCGTCAAGAAGGAATCGTTGGGTGTCAAAAAGCTTGCGGAGCGTGGTGTTGGTGGCAAGGAAAAGAAGCTTGAGTACGAGGCTTTGTGCAAGATTCTGGAGTGGCTTGAGTCCGGCAAGGACGTCTCTTTCGGCACATGGACCGCCCAGGAGGTAGATATCCTGAATTCTATGCAGTTGTTGACGGCTAAGCCTGTTGTCTATCTCATCAACGTGAGCAAGCGCGACTACCTGCGCAAGGGTAACAAATACTTGCCCAAGATTGCTGAGTACGTCAAGGAGCGCGGTGGCAACGAGCCCGTGCTTCCTCTTAGTTGTGAGTTTGAGCTCGAGCTGCTGGACCTCGAGGCTGCTGGCCAGCTCGAGACGTACTTCAAGGAGAACCCGACACACAAGTCGGTCCTCAATCGCGTGCTCCGTATGGGATACCAGGCTCTCAGTCTGATCCACTTCTTTACGGCTGGTAAGGACGAAGTGCGTGGATGGACTATCCGTAAAGGACGAATGGCACCCCAGGCTGCTGGTGTGATCCATACAGATTTTGAAAAGGGCTTCATCATGGCCGAAGTCCAGGCTTTTGCTGATCTGAAAGAGCGTAAGTGTGGTGGATACTTATCGGTGTGTGCTGTTCACGTGAGCTAACGTATGATGTGAATTGTTTTGCTTCCTTAAAGTGGGCACGGAAGAGGCTGTCAAGAAGGCTGGCAAGCTCAAACAGCAGGGCAAGAAGTACGAGGTGCAAGACGGCGACATTATTTTCTTCAAGTTCAACAACTAGGTGGTCAACCTGCTGCCAAGTTGAGTTGAATGAGTCGAATAGCCACGGTACCTGCGTCACTGCTCTTATCACAAATGGTATGATCGTGATTGCTGGTGGGAAGTGATGTCCGTGCGTAGAGCATGCGGAATGAAGCGGTTTTGTGAGGAGCCGTAATGAATAAAGCATGTGCTTTAAACGTAAAGGCCTATGGAAGTACTTGTATTACTTAATACAGGGCAAAGCAATCAAGGACTATGATAAAATGACAGCGATACTTTTCATGCGATGTGATCCATCGTGCCTCTTTGAATGTGTTTGCAGAGGCTGTGGGCTGAACCTAGCTCGATGCTACAGATAGCAAAAAGGCTGGCATTACCGGCGATACCCAGTACCTCAAGAAGAAGAAGAAGAAGCAACTCAGTTTCAATCCTGATCTCAGTGTGCTTCTCTTCACTTCTCCTCCATCTTCTCTTTCTTTTTCTGCAAAGCCAGCATCTTTTCCAGAAAGCTGCCATCATTGGGAATCTCCGCAACGCCGCCTGGAGTCTCGGGCATTTGCTCCTCCTTGTTTACACTGTCCTCTTTCTCCTTCTCATTCGTCTTCTCTTCTTCTTGAACTGCATCTAGAGCCTTCAATTTCGCTCGTTCCTTGCGTTGCCGTCGCTTCTCGGCACGCTTCTGTACTTTGGCCTCAAACTCCTCGGACTTGCGCTTGCGCGTAGCCTCAAACTCCTGCTGCGCCTTGTTCTGCTTGTACCGCTGCTCTAAAACTTCAATGCGCTCCATCTCTCTGTAATAATTACAACACTTTATTCACAGCACACACCACACAACACGCACCAGCTGTCGTACCGTCTCCTGGCAGCACGGTACGTGTGGAATTCACCGCTGCCAGCGCCCGCTCCGCTGCCTGATACGTTCTCTACGCGATTAACACGAAGCTTAGTGTCCTTCAGGTCGCTAGTAGTAGGCACAACAGCATCTACAGAATCGTAAGGCGTGGCCGCTGATGTATAAGGTACAGCAGCGCCCTGTGCGTCCTGGTCGCTAAACGTTTGCATCGTCGTGTAGCGGCCCATTTCGTCAAAAATAGCAGAATCTGTCAGAAATAAAGTGTCAAAAATCAATTGAAACAGTACAGAACCGGTATCGACGGTAAACATTGCTGAAATATAGACACTTTCGGTCAAAACGAATCGCAATGAAAACCGGTTTCTTACTGCTGACGGGTGGCTTTCATCGACACATCTACCGCGTCACGTGTAAGAATCATGAGCAAGATTGCGCAAGCTTCCAAGGTGGTGTGGCACGTGGTGGATGCCAAGGGTCAAGTGCTGGGGCGTCTAGCGTCGCAGCTTGCACCCATTCTACGTGGCAAGCACAAGCCTACGTACGCACCCAATGTGGACTGTGGAGATTATGTGGTGGTGATCAACGCCAAAGACATTGTGCTCACGGGAAACAAGTGGAACAATAAGTTATATCGCTGGCACACGGGCCATCCAGGTGGTCTCAAGCAGCGTACGGCCAAGGAATTGTTTGAGCGTAAGCCCGAGGAAGTTTTGCGGAAGGCCGTGTTTGGCATGCTGCCTCGAAACCGCATGCGTGCGTTGCAGAACAAGAAACTCAAGATCTTTATGAATGAGACACACGACTTTGTCGAGGAGGTGGGGGAGAACCCCGTTATTCTGTAAGTTGGAGGCGATATAGACACAAGGATAAAGAGAGAGAAAAAAAGTCGTGAGAGGACGGAGATGCCCTTTGAATACTGGATTGTTGTTTGTTTGATGACGAGCTTGTGTATAAATGTCTCTCTGTCTTTGTGTTGTCGTTGTTGGGATTTCACTGCTGGATCAATGAATTTGGCTTGTTGCTAAAGTAGTACACGGCGTGATCTTGATCTTCTTGTAACATATCTTCTGTTGTTTCCATTCGTATAACCGGTGGTTCTCATGTTTTAAGCGGGATATTTGGACATTGTCGGAAGTTGCGTTTAGTTAGCGAGCGTGGACATGCCTAACCGACCTGCATGAATTTTGGCTGCAGCCATGACTTTCGTTCCACCTTGAGCCTAGAGCTAGTCAGTCTATACTACGTGAAAGGATCACATAGCGCCGTCATAAAGCATGTCATTCGAATTATTTCGTACTATCAACGCAAGCTGAAGGTGAGCCGTGATTTCACACATCAATCGGGCTATAAGATTCAGCGAAAATGTGCTTTCTTTCGTGCAGCGCATCTACTTCTTCACGATTCTTCATAATCTGATTAAAACCGCCGTGCGCTCTTCCTCTACGCAAGACTGGCGAGTGCGTGCTTTCTGCTATGAATGTAAGCACAAAGGAGTCGCTCCTTTGTAGCTGCAACATCTCTTTGGACCATCATATGTGCCTCTCGGACCTTTGTCTCATCTCCTACAATGAAAAAAAACCACCCACCCCCCCCCCCCCCCCCCCCCCCCCCCCCCCCCCCCCCCCCGCCCCCCCCCCCCCACAAAAAAAAGGGGGGAGGGGAGCCCCCCCCCCCCCCCCGGGGGGGGGGGGGGGCCCCCCCCCCCCCCCCCCCCCCCCCCCCCCCCCCACCCCCCCCAGCGGAGGAAACCCCCCCCCCCTTTTCCTGCCCCCCCCTTGGGGGGGACTCCCCCCCCGGGGGGGGGGGGGGGGGGCCGGCCTTTGAAGGTTTCCTCTTTTGGCCGTTGTTGCTCGAAGGCGCGAATTGGGAAGTGCTCTCATCTCCTACAATGAACATGTTCCGTCGTCAAATTCAATTCCTTTTGCACATGCGCACCCACTTTTTCTGTTGCAACGAAACATGTCGGGCGTTTCAGATAACCGACAGGTCTCGGCATTGTACATCAACATTGCCATAATCACGAGTCGGTTGTGCAGAGGAATGGACACCCGATCAGTAGGATACAAGGACTGTACTCTAGTATAGCGGTTCAACGGCAGTTTCCTTCTTTACTGGCATCGATTTGACGTTTCAAATGCGTTGCATTATTCTTAGAAGACAGAAGCTGATGGCCTTGACGTACGTGCTAAAGCTGAGGAACTAGTGCTAAAGCTGCGCACAAAGTCGCTGCTAGAAAGTCCGCCTACGCGTCTGTCACACGGGACGTTTACGCACTGGACTGATAGAAGAGCCAATGAGGGTGTAGGGAGATTTGAGGCGTTGGACTCTCGAGTGCGACATCCAAAGGCGGTTACTGCTAATTATCACAAGTGATCACTGGGCGGAATCAGCGAAAACGACACGACCTCGTCGCATGCATGTCCATGTTGCTTGGGTACCAAGTAGAGCACTGGACATGTACTGTATTAAGATAACCGACTGGCCAGAATGCGTAATCTCTACAAGCAGATGCTGGCCACGACTACTAGACCGACACTTCAACCCTAGTCCTCATCTTGGGACTCGATTTGTGGCACAATACATTATTTTAGCGCCTTTACTATATGTGACATTTACGCAACGAGCGTCTACAAAATAGTTTCATCAACCAAATTGCAACGACATTAAAACAAGTTCTTGAAAACTATCGCAGGTTTTTTGCAATTTAAATTAATCTCCTGTGAAAACCGTTAGTTTGTTATCGTTTTTTATGCAACATTGAAAAATTAATTACCCATAATCACTTTTCACCCCCACTGGCCACTTATCAGAAGAAACAGGGAAGATACAGACAACCAGCAGTCTTAACTGCCTGCCCCCGACTCGTAGAAACGGGAAAGCATTTGTTCTTTTACTACATGACCCAGAAGACGCCGATACATTAAACAAGATTAAATATGACGACGATTGAACGACGATTGACCAAGAATATTCCGTCTTTTGATAGCCGCACGTCCGAAGAGAACGACCCGAGCTTTACTACTGAAGATGAGGAAGTAGACGAGACGTTTGTGGCGCTACAAAAGATGCTCAAGACACTCAATCGCTCCAATCGCACCCGCCATAACAGTTCTAATAGTAGCAATGGTAGTTTTCTAAGCAATAGCAGCAACACTCAGGTGATACCGGCTAATGACAGCACCAATCAACAGCGTATGACGCGCGAGGAAATGCTAGAAAGCAGACGACAGGAACGGGATCGGTTTCGTCGCTCCCTCTTTGCCACGAACAACAAGAATAATGTTCATAACTCGCGTCGTCGACGCACTTGTCCGGGGTACTACTGCTCCGAAGAGGAGGAGGAAGACGAAGCTCCGGAGCCTTCTGTTGAAAGCACCATTTCGAACAGGTTCATGAATGGATCGTTTTCGAATCTGAATGTGCACATTATCTCACGCAGTCGGTGGACAACGGAGGACCGTGTTATGGAGCGCCTTCCTATTGTGATGCTGTCTAAGGATGGCAAGGTTTCTATTCCTACAGACAACAAGAAGATTAATGTGGTACAAACAGACGAATACATTGACTTGCGTGACAAGTTGATCGAGAACCTGCCACCGGGAGCAGCCTCTATGCATTACCTCACACCGCCACGATCTACGTGGTACATGCAGATGCACGACTTTGAGGAGCTTAAATGGTAAAGAGAAGGCACGATAGCCAATACGTGTGACTGATATCCAGAAAACGTGGCAGATTTGTACGTGAGCTGCCCAAATGAATGTAGTGTGGTAGCCGTTGAAGTAGATTGGCAGCGTCGGGCTCATGAATCGATACCAGGAAGCATACAGGAAGCTTTTTGAAGAGTCTGGTCTCGTGAAAATGCGCTTTCGCCTTCATTAGAAAGAATGATGTACTCTTTATTTATCATCGTGTGGGAAGGCTCGTTGTGGGATTAGTGCGAAGTCGGCATTTACAAAATACACGTTGTGGACAAGAATCAGTGTGTCTTGTTGCTTTCATTCCTTGTCATTAACGAACATCTTTCCACTTAGCACCACTATCTGGCAAGTAACAGTCTACTGCCCGTCAGTGGGCGCCAGAGCTGCGCGGTATTTCTCGTACGTGACGAAGAATACGATACACCAAGGCGCCTTCCGCATCCAGTTCGGGATAAAGCCCTTGTAAAATGCGCTCGCGCCACCCTCGTTGAACGTCTTTCGCACGCAGTCCATCATGCCCCTGTAATGAAGCCCCTTGCCATGCGTGTCGGTTGGCTGGCTCATTAGACGCGTTTTCACCACGTCGATTCTGCAGATGACAATGTTAGCTCGAAATGCAATTAGTGCTGAGAGCAGATAATACACGTACGGGTTAGATGCAGCCGCACCAGCAAAGCCTGCCACGCAACTGGCACCAGTATGTGCTAACACGCCCTCCTTGAGCAACCCAGAAGAGATCAATTGCTCCTTGCTGTGGTCGTAAGTGCTGAGCTCGGCAGCATTCACGATAAAACCACGCTGAATGTTGGGCGGCATGCCACGGAGAAATCCACGCATACCTTCCCGTCGGTAAATCACGGCAAATGCATCACCTACACTGCGGTAGAGCTTTCCTGAGCGATCTGCCTGCATTCGCACCTTGATAACATCCACACTACAACACTAAGCATCAGTCAATCCGTGTCGGAAAACCCAAGATGACGAGGAGCTACTTTAACGCACGGGTTGGCAATGCTGATACCAATAGCGCCGGCACATCCTCCTGCCAGGCACTTGTTAATGAATGGAACTTCACGGTTCGCTCCCTGAATCGCGTTGGCTCCGAAGGCGTTACGCAATGGTTCGTATAACACCATACAAATACTCGTGTACGAAACTTGGCGCAGTAGCGCAGGCGTAGCTCCGTTCCAGAGCGCACCGGGACCTTCCTGCTTGATCATGGTCTGCGCAGCATGGAACATGCCATTGTAATGCACCAACGGCTTGCTCCCCGTGGTGGGGCCAGAACGCTGCGCTTGCAGCCGCACCTTGGTGATGTCAATGGGCAGCGTCAGGAGTTCGGCGGTAGCAGATGCCACGCCACCGGCAAGGAAGCGCGTCCACTGCGGCACAATCGCCGTCTTCATCTGCATCGGAGCCTCCTCCTTCGCACCTGTTTGGCTCGCCATTGTCGTTAGAAAGTGTTCGTCTAGATACCTGGTAGCGTTATACTGAAGACTCGAAGGATACTGAATAGACAGACAAATCGACGACAAATCGTCGAGTCAAATCGCTGAGCGATACTTCACGTGGTCAGGGACAAAGTGACACTGCCTTGAACGGCTATTACCATTGGGATTAGCAGCAAAACCGGCTTGGCTTTGTCGACCATGATAAAAAGATGCACCCATGACTTGGTAGCTTGCAAGACGAGTGAGATTCATCGTCGCATTACTTAAAGGTGAATTGCGACCACTAAGACACACCAAGTCGCCAAAGCGATTAGTGATCCATCTATAATATGCAATGCAAGGTCTAATACATACAGTCTTCTGCTGCGAAAACAGTTATCGCTTGACCAGAAGCGCCTTATCTTTCTACAGTGCGACTGCAACGATCACAACGAAACATCTACAGACGAGGGAAGCCCACTTCGAATGATTATTGTATTCGCAGTTTAGTCACCTGCTGGACTAGATAGATAGACTCAGTAGATGATTGAGCTAGTGGTAGCTACGCATGTACCGAACGATCAAAGAAAATCGTGGAAAATCAGAAGCAGTTAGTCGAAAGCTTCAATTTCAACCATGACATGTATTTTCATGATACAGTTAGCAAGTCCATAGCCAACGCTCTATCTATTCCTCGACAGTTTCATCAGTAGGTGTACCCATTTTGACTTTTTGTCGTAAAATTGCTCCTTCTATAAAAAAGAGACAGCTATTTGTGACTATTATTAGTCTCATTTTCCATCACAATATCGACGACATGCGTATGCATGCTTCTCTCCTCTTGCTTGCTACGGCCATCGTCGTCAGCGCTGCCGCGGAAACTATCACTCGGTCTATCGGCACGCTTGTAGATTGTCCTGTCATGCGCTCAGTTGAGTCTCCGTGCTTCTGGGTCGGCGAAAACAGCGAGGTCGTCGCCTCGACGACTCTGCGTGAGCTGCTCGTCCAGCGCAACCTCGTGTCCAATCGTGACCAAGAAACTTATAGTCGCAACTTGCAATTGCACATGACGTACATTGAAGACGTTCATATGCATGCAAAGAGTGTTGGCCACGAGTTTTCGTATCACATGGGAGTGAACGAGCGGCATTTGACGTTATCGTCGAACCGCAAGCTAACACCTGAGCAGTTTGTCGAGCAGGAAATGGCTTCGGCATTCTCTCGTCGTCTTCAGACTCAAAAAAGTAGTACCGATGGCAGCAAGAGCTCGAGTGCAGGTGGTAGCTCCAAGTATTGGAACTGGTGTGATGCCGACAACTCAATGGGCCACAGTGTGTGTTCACCTGTGAAAAGTCAAAAGACCTGTGGAAGCTGTTGGTCGTTTGTTGCTGCAGATGCTATCGAGACTGCCGTGGTGATTGCTGAAAATGCTTCAGCGGCTGTGTCTTTATCTCCGCAACAGTTCTTGACATGCAGTAGTTTGCAAACCACTCAAACATTCGAGTATTGCTGGGCGTCAGACGACGGTGTGCCTGGTGCTAGTTGGATGCAGACACAGATCATGTGGGAGTCTCAAAATGACGGGTGTAATGGTGGCATGACACACGGTGCCTTCATGGACGCGGCTCAAAACGACTGGAGTCTCGTGACAGAGTTGACAATGCCATACGATGACGAGAGTCCTGGGGGCTCGCCAACTGCAAGCGCTTCATCGATGTGTAATGTTGGTGCGGATGAAGCGGCTGCAAGTATTACTGGTTATGAACAGATTGTGGGTATTGACTGCACCGTTTCCAGCGATTGCACGTTGCTGCTCCGCTTGGCGCTGGAGAAGCAGCCCATTGCTGTAGCAATCACTTCTAATGGTAACTTTGACGAATACGCCGGTGGGTTCTACAACTGTCCAAACAACGGCGTGATGGCATCGAAGAATGACCTGAATCACGCTCTTCTTCTCGTGGGCTACGGCACGGACAGCGTGCATGGTGATTATTGGATTCTCAAAAACTCGTACGGCAGCTTGTGGGGCGACGATGGCTACATAAAGCTGGTAGCGGACACCAAGATCAACTGTGGTTTGAACATCTTCCCCGTTATACCTATTGGCGCAAAGGCAGGCGCTCAAGCGAGGACTACTATCGATAGCGGAGGTGAGAAGATCTTTGTGGGGTTGAGCCCGTCGTCGTGGATTGGTGTTGCAGCAGCGACGACCATTTTCACCGTGGTGGCTACTGCCATCGGTATGTTTGTCTCGCACCAGAAAATGAAGACGATTCGCGAAAAGAACTTAGCCATGCACGCGGCACGGGTCAACGGCCAGTAAATGGGGGTGTCAATCAGTTTTGAATAGCCCGTGGCGTCTGGAATTGATGATTTGCGACGGGCATTATTGCATTTTGATTACACGTAGCTTCATATTGATTGAAATATAACGAAGATGTGGTGAGTAGAGTGAGTAGAGATGAGGAGGGTTCCGTAAGTAGCGTAGCATTCCATCGCTACGTAAACTTTTGACTGTCAACATGTCTCATTATGGAGTCAGTGGATACTTTTCTTGCCAGTGGCTTCGCTGATTCTTGCAATGACATTGATTTCTCTCATAGGAAGAAAGCTCATTTTCTATTGTGAATCCAGCAGCTTTTTCTCATCAAAAACTTGTTTCCAGAGATTCAGTCAGTCACAGTATCACTTCATTCTTCGAAACCATGCGCCTCGAAACAGTTCTCCTTACGCTTTTGACTGCGGCTTCTGCCACAGCCGTCAAGACGACGGATCGATCACTAGGGGCGTTCATCGGCTGTCCTTCCGTTCGCTCTGTAGACTCATTATGCCTTTGGGCCGGAAAAAACGGACAAGTTGTGGACTCACACATGCTGCGTGAACTCATTCTTCAGCACAACAATGTTGCCGGCAGCAAGAGAGAGTCAAAGCTACGCAATCTACAGCAACACATGACGTACATTGAAGGTAAGAAAAGCGTTGAGGACGAATGTTATACCACTTTGCAGGCAGCATGCTAACCTCAATGTGTACTTTTGCAATAATGTAGACGTCCATATGCATGCAAAGAGTGTTGGCCACGAGTTTTCGTATCACATGGGAGTGAACGAGCGGCATTTGACGTTATCGTCGAACCGCAAGCTAACACCTGAGCAGTTTGTCGAGCAGGAAATGGCTTCGGCATTCTCTCGTCGTCTTCAGACTCAAAAAAGTAGTACCGATGGCAGCAAGATCTCGAGTGCAGGTGGTAGCTCCAAGTATTGGAACTGGTGTGATGCCGACAACTCAATGGGCCACAGTGTGTGTTCACCTGTGAAAAGTCAAAAGACCTGTGGAAGCTGTTGGTCGTTTGTTGCTGCAGATGCTATCGAGACTGCCGTGGTGATTGCTGAAAATGCTTCAGCGGCTGTGTCTTTATCTCCGCAACAGTTCTTGACATGCAGTAGTTTGCAAACCACTCAAACATTCGAGTATTGCTGGGCGTCAGACGACGGTGTGCCTGGTGCTAGTTGGATGCAGACACAGATCATGTGGGAGTCTCAAAATGACGGGTGTAATGGTGGCATGACACACGGTGCCTTCATGGACGCGGCTCAAAACGACTGGAGTCTCGTGACAGAGTTGACAATGCCATACGATGATGAGAGTCCTGGGGGCTCGCCAACTGCAAGCGCTTCATCGATGTGTAATGTTGGTGCGGATGAAGCGGCTGCAAGTATTACTGGTTATGAACAGATTGTGGGTATTGACTGCACCGTTTCCAGCGATTGCACGTTGCTGCTCCGCTTGGCGCTGGAGAAGCAGCCCATTGCTGTAGCAATCACTTCTAATGGTAACTTTGACGAATACGCCGGTGGGTTCTACAACTGTCCAAACAACGGCGTGATGGCATCGAAGAATGACCTGAATCACGCTCTTCTTCTCGTGGGCTACGGCACGGACAGCGTGCATGGTGATTATTGGATTCTCAAAAACTCGTACGGCAGCTTGTGGGGCGACGATGGCTACATAAAGCTGGTAGCGGACACCAAGATCAACTGTGGTTTGAACATCTTCCCCGTTATACCTATTGGCGCAAAGGCAGGCGCTCAAGCGAGGACTACTATCGATAGCGGAGGTGAGAAGATCTTTGTGGGGTTGAGCCCGTCGTCGTGGATTGGTGTTGCAGCAGCGACGACCATTTTCACCGTGGTGGCTACTGCCATCGGTATGTTTGTCTCGCACCAGAAAATGAAGACGATCCGCGAACAGAACTCAGCCATGTACATGGCTGCATCCACTCCTACCAACGCTCAGAATGCACACTAGTCCGTAGTCTATGCTAGGAACGGGCAGTAGTTGAAGGATAAAGTCTTTACAGCACATTGTAATTCGGCTACTAAAAGCTCAAGAAGTGTGATGGCGCTATGGCGGTGGTTTAGTATGACAGTCTTTTCATGCGTTCGTGAATCAAGCTAGCTATTCAAATACGTTACCACGAGATGATCATTCTGAAGCTATAGAAGTTCTTCACTACTAGTAAAGTTGAGAGCTTCCAAGCTCCATTTTCGCATGCATGCAATGCTTTTTCAACGATTAGACGCTCGTCAAACGTCAATCAATTATGGTTGAAGTGGCAGGTTCAATCATACAAGTCCATCGTGGCAGTCGCTGACTCACCACTCCAACTTTTTTGTATGGTCGACAAGTCTCTTGACGCAGTATCGTGCAGCGGCCACTTCCGACTCCAGCCGGTGTCGCCAAGTGATAATCTGCAACTAAACATAGTTCATTTAACATGGTGATGTGAGGGTCGCTCATGGATGAAAGTGATTGCTCTCACGACAGTCGTTTCTCCATCTACAATCCAAGCGCTCGATAATCCCTCTGCATTTGGCACGATACAGCGCTGCAACGATGCAAGGTGTTTGTGGGTAGGCCGGGATGGCATTGCAGTGTCTTCGGACGATATGGTGACGCAGTTCCTGCAAAACGAAAGGATGGACGTAGGCTCGATTGAGTTTCGACGTCGGATGGAAGAGCACGTGGACTATCTGGAACAAGTGCACACGCATGCAACAGAACGGGACTGGGTCTTCCCGTACGCTATGGGCGTCAACACGCGGCATTTATACCATGATGGCGACAGGAAAATGTCTCCTTTTGACTTTGTACAGCAGGAGCATCAAGCGGCGCAGCGTCAGCAGCAACGCCGACTGACAGATCAACGAAGACTTGTCAGCTCGACACTCGGATACCGCGAGACGCTGGATTGGTGCTCGTCGGATAATTCACACAACCAGAGCATCTGCACGGTTATCAAGAGTCAGAATCAATGTGGCAGCTGCTGGGCTTTTGCAGCAGCCGATAGCATCGAGACGGCGGTAGTGGTCCATGCCGGAACAAAGCCCCAGTCGCTATCGCCGCAACAATTTTTAGCGTGCAGCTCAAGAGCAATGACAACTACGTTTGACTATTGTTGGGCGGAGAGTGGCGTGGATGGATCGAGTTGGCTGCACAGCAAGATGGTCTGGGGCTCGACGAACGATGCATGCAATGGAGGCATGACCCACGCCGCATTTGCCGACGCAGCGCAGTTGCATTGGTCGCTGCTGAGCCAGCTGGACCTGCCGTATAACGAAGAGGATACTGCGCAACCATCTGAAGTTACTCTAGCGAATGCATGCAGCAACTCGACTGCAGACGACGCTGCTGCGAGTATATCTGGTTGGGAGCAAGTTGTGGGGCGTTTATGCGAGAACAGTACTGACTCGACCGAATTGCTGAAACTGGCATTGCAGCAACAACCGATATCGGTAGGAATTGGCGTCCTGTACGCCAGCCGCCAGCGCAATGCCTACAGGGTAGCGCTGTAAATTACCAAATAGCACACAACAACAGATCAATTACAAACTACCTATTACAGTCAAGTCAACTCCACGAGATAACTAAGAAAAGGTGGTAGTCAATACTGTACATCAATATCTTGAAGCTGGAGCTTATTCCTCTGGATTTTTTCGATAAGTCGCCTGGTTCAAAAATGTCGCATACGTCATGTTGTTAAAGACGGGACTGTGTTTCGCTCACTTTGCAGAATTTTCTGGGAGTAGTAAGCACAACTTTTTTTATTGGCCAATTACCGGTATCTGGGACCTGACACAAATAAAATATGATAATCAGTGTCAAGCGGGACCAGAATGCGTAACGCTTACTTGGACCAAACGCGATATGTGGATGCACAAGCTTACGAGAAATACCAGCGATATATGGGTCAAGAGCTGATTGTATCAGAATGTGTCGTCGGCTCTCCTTCTCAGGTATTTGATGCGTGGCTGGAGGAAGTTTGGCTTGCGGGGGGATTGGAGTTGCACGAGGGCGAAGGCCGAGGCTACGTCGGCCACGTACGTGGCGTCATATTGGGCGTTGAAGAGGAGATTCTGTCGGTTGGACTGCCTATTGATGATCTTGTCGATAGCGACGGAGGGCGGCCGAGTCTTGCGGCTACCCAACGGGACTGCTCCAAGATCCCTTCAATATGCTACAAGATTCGTAAGTTTGGACAGTTTCCATTACAGAAACACTTTGCATTCGTGCAATTTGTCGATGTCGCCGCGTCTCCAGAGAGCACACCAGCAACGCTCGTGATCTGGTCGCTAAAGGTGCAGCCCAGTGTGATTGGGTATCTATTCTGTTGTGGTGGATTGATCAAATTTATCCTACGGTCGACGATACAGAGCTTGCTGAAAGCACTATCCGTAAATGCTGCAGCAAAGACGAATCGACACTTGGATTAGCGACAATGGCGCTGAAATAAATCGCCATGATATCTGCAATTACACCGAATTTGCGCAAGTCGCTGATGTCGTTACCAAAAAGAGTTAAAAAAGTACTCTTTTTTCTCTTTCACATTCCTTTCATTCGTCATAAAAACGTGTTCTGTACCCATATTTCTCCTTTTATCTTTTCAACCAATCCTTGCGCTCCATTCGTGATACAATGGCAGATCGGTATGTAGATGCCGCCTCTTTCGAGGCGTACACGGATAGTGACGGACAAGAGCTCATACTGTCGCACCTTGTAAACACTTCAGTCGATAAAGCTTACGATGAAGGGATACGCATGGAATGGTTCGGCCGCGGCTCAACGCTAAAGGATGGCGAAGGTTGCGGACTTGTTGGCCACCGTCGCCTCGTGTCGCTTGGTGTTGAAGAGCAGATCTTATCGGCGGGACCGCCTGACGACTCGGACAGGATTCCTAGTGTACGCTATAGCATTCAGAAGAGTGGTCCACTGCTGCTGAGTGATCATGTGGCTCTCGTGCAGTTTATAGCCGACAGTACAGCGCCCTTTTCGCAGCCCAAGACACTCATCCTATGGAAGTCCAAGCTCACCCCGTCTACTCTTGGCAGTGTACTTCTCTGTGGTGGATCTATCGCTCGAATGGTGCTAAGGATGGTACTATCAAGCTCATTGCAAGAAATTGCGACGTCTTTTCCACACAAATAGTCAAGCAAACTTTTTGAGATGAACGAACTTACCCAAAGGACATTAGTTTATTCCTGTTTAAGAGTGTGATCTTCTGAAGGAACTACTACAATTTATTTACTTAGTGATGGAGGATACGATCGCAGCTGAGGGGTTATAGATAGGTGACTGATGTATCTTAATGCCAAATGGCAGGCACAGCCTTCTCGATGATGGAGGTGGATAGTACTCGAACGTCTTTGTCACGAGATGCCTCGAACGCTCGTAAACGGTTGAGACCATCATGCTGCAGCAATGAATTGCAAAAAACCGTAAGTTTGTTCATGTCACGATGATCCGCCGACAAGTAGAAGCTCAAGACATCGTGCAATACTTTCAGTGCCCGCTTTACTTCATGAAGATCTGGTACGGTCTCTATCATGCTTTTGAACGTTGCCGTATTGTCCACAAGAAGTGAAGCTATAGTCGATGCCTTTGTTCGAGCAAGGATTGCAAACTCCTCGACACAATCAGCTGGATGTTCCTGCAGCATCTTGAGTCGGTCATTGCTCAGATCCAGCGTGTAATTCACCGTGTTTGTCATTCTGGAATTTAACGTTGCAGCTGCCTGGGCTTCTTTGTTTGCCTTTACTGTGCCAGCAATCTCCTCTTCAAGCTTCCGTAGTAGCACTCGACGCCGCAGCATATCTGCTCGCTGGACGGTAGCTTGTTTGAGCGCATCGCTCTCGCTCTTACGGCGACGGGCGTTGCGTTCCTTGCGTGCGATCTGAGCCTCCATGATGACCGTGTCCCTTGGTGAAGAGAGACTGGCAGGAGGGGATCGTATTTGCGAGTGTCGCCGCTGCACATTGCAGTGATGTAGTCCGTCGTCGTCGCTCGAGCCGGATTCAATGTCCCAGGCACCGAGTGACTTGTGCTTGCGCGGTGGATTTCGATCGGATATGGCCTGTTGGTTATGAAGCTGTCGCTCCGAGGATGCGTGCATCAACGCCGCGTACTGTTTGCCCAAGTACTTTTCGTACTCTGGTGCCACCACGAAGTATGAAAGCAGTGCGACGGCCACTACTACAACACTTAGTACAAGCACTATGAATTGAGCCTCTGTGTATCCAGTGACGCCTGGTCTGATCCAAGATAAATCTCGTTGCATGATGCTACGGGTAACCGAACGAATGAAAGCCTCGCAGTCAATTCACAAGTGAGCACCACAACCTCGAGCCCCTATGATGCTGTTGTTGTGCAGCGTGTCTTCTGCCAGTATTCCGGTAGACTTGCTGCGCCTTTCCTCACCCGTTGCCCAGCGTTTTCTTTCTTTCTTTCTTTCGCCTTGCTATCGTTCCGGTAGTGACTTGGCAACTCTGCTTTGGGGGGGGGGTTGGCACTGCGTGCGTGATTAGAGTCACGAGAGAACGGGATGAAGCTGAACGAAGGGCTTATGGGGCAGTAGTGGCTGGGCTAAAAATATAGAAGCTTGCTTTGAAGTGGTTCAGTGGTATATGAATTGGCTCTGATTGTTTTCCAGCTACTCTAGTGCCAAATGATGGAGATCTCTATCTTTTCTTGGCGTCAACGGTCCACGTTCTTAGTACGTATTACAGTAAAGGAGTATACCAATGGATATTTTTTTATCAGCATCATGTAGCGTTTCAAGCGCCGTCCTTGCAACTTCAACCTTAGTCGTGATCAATATGGTACGATGAGTCTCATATGTTGTCCAATACAAATGCTATAGAGTCGCAGTTTCATGCAGAAGAAGAAGCTGTATCGGATCAAGCCGTTTCTGGCGGCAATCAATCCACTTGCCACAAAACGTGACTCACGCTAAGCTCGGTCTGCTACGCTGCGACATCAATGGCGACCCTACTCGAATGACTACAATATCACAAAGAACGAAACCTTTGAAGCCTCGTATCTTCTTGACCTTTGGCTGTGTCTGAATTCCAAGGCAACAAACTGCCGATAGCTGTTAGTCTGGCTGCATCTTTTAGTAATCACGAACCACTGTCCTGTTCACGGAAACGGTGCAGGCGAGAGAGCGACCTCCTTGGGTAAACAACCGATGGTCGAGCATTTGAGATGGTAGATAAGAGCGTTAACGCGAACGTCCAAGAATATTCAAGGACGGCTACAACTAATTGCTTCATAAGATTAAAACTATGATGTCGCTGGTACGTTGTGATATCTCAAAGAGTTTACAGGGCTTGACTCCAGTCCGATGTAAGCCCAGCCCCAGCCGAGCAACAGCCGCAAGAACACTCCTACTTGGTCCACTTTCGTACTTTATCGGGCTTGGGGTTTGTTTGCGCAGCCACTGACGTAATTGAGGACCAATGACGACATTTGACAATTGTTCCGATGTTGCGAAGGTCGGTGGCGTCGTTGACTCGTTGTGGTTTCCCGCGGTCTAGAGCTGCTATTGCGCCGTCAAACGTCGCCGTCAAATACTTTTCACGTGCTTTTAGTATTGCAGATCAGAGTCAGCGTCATGTGATTGCTGCATTGGTGGTGAACCAGCCTGGTTGTCTGGCCGAGATTGCTAACCTCTTTGCCGCTCGAGGTAAAAGACTTGCAACGAGTTGTAGAATGTACTTGCAATGTCTAATGTTTTGTTGGGGTTTGTTGTCAATTTTGTTGCAGGGTACAACATTGACAGTCTAGTGGTGGGTCGCACAGAAGTCGAGGAGCTCTCCCGCATGACGGTGGTCGTCAATGGCACTGCTCAAAGTGTTTTGAACGTACGGATGCTATTGATTTTGAGTGACGAGGGGACTGGAGAATGAATTGACCATTGTTGTGGTTCTGTAGATGAAGAAGCAGCTGGAAGATGTCGTTTTCGTGGCTGTCGTCAACATCCTCAGCAGCGGTAAAAATGCTGAGAAGAATTACGTCGAGCGCGATCTGATGCTGGCCAAGGTGTCGACGGCTGGTACGTCTAACCTTGAAACTGCTCATACTGATCAGCTTTATCACTGATACTCGTTATTATTGGAATCTGTGTTGATGTGAACCTAAAACTGACATCTGACAAAAATCTTGTGTGCAGAGGTTGGATCCCGTGCTGAGGTCGTGGAGCTGGCCAATCTGTTCGACGCTAAGGTCATTGACGTGCGGCCACATCAAGTTATGGTGCAACTGGCTGGAACTCCTGGTCGTATTGAGGCCTTCTTGGAGCTGCTGAAGCCGTTGGGCATCACGGAGATCCATCGCAGCGGTGTCATTGCAATGGCTCGCAGTACCCGCGTGACTGACAAACTGGGCGATCTCTCGACATTTGAGGGTGCTACACGCACACTGTTGGACGAGGCTGACGACGAAGAGATTGACGTTTCTCGCCTCCCTCCTGGATAAATAGACGGCAGAAAGACATTGGGTAGTCTGCGCTTTGGATTGCGCCTTATTTCTAAATGGATGGCGTTTCAATGCAAGCACAGATTGGGCGATCGTGTTGGTTTGGCTGCAGGCAGAATATGAAGAGCATTCGTGTGCGAGAATGCATGCATTCGATGTACTTAGTCGATTACTTCACTTATAATCAAGTCAACTTTCTGCCCTGGTGTGGCAGTCTAGTTTCCGCTGATGTTGACTCCTTTACCAATGATTCGTCAAATCCATAGTACTCTTCCTGCGTAAATCTGACCAGCCGTACATTGGCTAATGCGTGAAGGAACTTCCACTGGAATCAAGGAAAGAATCAGTAAAGTAAATTCAAATAATATCGCCTCCAAAAATGAACCGCAGAATCCGAAGGTATGTCGGTTTGAAATAACGGGCTGGGCTAGACATGATGAGCGACATCGAGAGGCAGAATAGCGCTACTTCACTGTGCTTCACATAGCGTAAAATTCCTCGGCGCTTCAAAAGTTGCCACACAATGTCAAGTGCGCGTGGGAAACAATACAACATGAGTTCAAAGCGGCGCTTGGTATGCTCAAACAAGAGAGCGCCACCCGTTGCAACCTAAGCAGTATAGGAAAACCATTTTACGTTACAACAGCAAGATTAAAACAACAGAATCAAGTGAAAGTTTACTGACTCCAGCTGCAAGTGACGTGGTGGCATAATCTCGACGAAAAGCATTGCGAGCCATGCAAACGACCAGTTTTGCCACCGTCTGCATAACAACACAGCAGTCAGTATTTTATTGGTGCGCCATCTTACTAGCAAAAAACACGAACCTGGTATGATGCAAGAAATGCTGAAGAGCACAGCGCAGCATAGGAAATGCGTGCAATTGTAGACACTGGAGCTCCCTGAAGCTGCTGGAAGCGAAAAAACATAGCAGGGAGAAAATGCACAGGAAAATAAATTTGCATTGACCTTCCCAATCCGTTGATCCATTCCTTGATGGCATGCGCCACACATGACTCCCTAACAAAGCCATTAACAAGAACATACCATAGCCATCGTTACTAATGTACATGCAAGCCGACTTTACTGCCTTTGTACGCAGTGTGCGTACATGTGATAGTGTGGTTGACACCGGCGAAATGACAACGAGTTTCCATAAACATCTAGCTGGCCACGCATACGCTGCCGGATGGTGTACTCCAAGCCATGGTGATTCACACTGCCAATTCGACAAATCCACTGGTAATAGCCCTAACGAAGCGATTTCATTGCAAAAAAGGTAGTGCAATTAGCAAAACGATTCCAGTAGGTACTAGTTCTTTCGACAGCAAAACGAACCTTGGGCAACAAACTTGGATCCACCACAAATGCATACATAATGGCGGCATTACTCATTGCAAATAGCACTTCCGACGAGTATCGCCACGTCGGTAAGACACCAATAGACACGAAATGGCGACATACGACATCCAGCATACGTACGAAAATGTACAGCGAGATGGTACTACGTCTCGAAGGTGAATCCAGAAGCAACGCCAAGCCAGCAACTGCTCCTGCAATTGCTAAATTAGCAGCATCTCTTTGTCCACCACGAACAGCTCTTGTCGTGAGTTCAGTGAGTCGAAAGATTCCGACTAAACTCCCAGAAAAAGCTCCAAATCGAAGTGTATCTCCTCTCAATAAAAGCCTCGCAGCATCAGCATAGCCATACTCAAGACTGCTCCATTTCCTTGACGCCAGTAGTACTGCAGTAAAAGCTTTCGAGCCATAGGCTAATATAAAAGCTCGTACTGCCGCTTGACACGCTGCCTTCAGATCTTTCTTGACACTCATCCAGTCCATCGTTATCCTGTGTAATTCCTGAGCTCTATCCGCTGCATGTCGCTTGGACTCTATACACAATTCTTCCCGTCTATAATCAGCAATGGATCGTCGTCTGTCTCCATCCACAGAGCGTGAAACCTGCGTCTTCTGTGTCTTCTGCTTTTCATTATGCAGCTCTAATGCCGCTGCTGTGAGTTCTAGAGGCTCCCGACGTCGTTCACAGGTAAAAAAGGCTGAATAGACACGTTCCATCTCTTGTTGGCGCTGCTGTTGATTACGCGATATTAATTACTAAAGAAGACACACGAGGCGAGTGATGTCAACGACGACTGGCGTCGAGTGGTGACGACTTGAAGCTCAATATCAATTAATACGTGAAAAATAGTACTACCGGTCTTTGGCAACGTAGTACTTGTACTACTATATGCAAGCTCGGTATCATATTTATATGGTATCTCGTCTATCGTACGTGAAACACTTCCTCCTCGAGTTGTTCTTCTTCTTCTTTATTCTATGCACCATTGTCGATTACTCATCCGACACTCACTATTGTTCAGAATTGATGAGGTCTTTACTTTCCAGTTCAAAGCAGCTTCCAAGCGTCTTTCTTTTAGAGTCGAGACAACCACATTCATGTTGTATTGGCTCCGATTGATATTCTGATCGACTCCCAGAGCTTGCAAACGTATCCATCGATAGCACATGCGCACACGGAAATCTTGGCCGTTGTATCGTTAATGGAGAAAACCACTTTGTTGCAATTCTGCTACGGAAATTGCTGGGTTCCGACTTGTAGCGGTGTCTTTTTTCCGGTAGAAATACTTTCGTGCAGACGATGGAGATACTTGCACAAATTCCGTTTCTGAATCTCTTTGCCACATTCATTTGCAATGATGTTCTCCCCTTGACGGATGTGGAAAAGTTCGCTTCGTTAGCTGCTGCTCCTGCTGTTGATCACGTTTTTTGTGTCTGTGACGTCAACTTTACCTGATCCACTGACAATGAACCTGTCTCGAACGCTTGAAAATGTGATGGACACAATCCACCGTAAATGGATATTTGCCCGCAGTTTGCTACACGACAAAGCGAAAGGTTTTCTTCAGGTTGTATGACGTCACTGCATACAATTTTGGAAGGGAAGCCCCAGGAACCAACCGAGCTTTCATGCATGGGTACCACAACACGCGAGAACAAATTTTGGCATGGATCACAGTATTCTTGCCCCCCGTAACCTTTACGATCGCAGATTGGGTTAGTGCAGCTTATGCTTGCAGCACCCATCCAAGGACTAAATATTTGTGGTTGGTTGCCTTCGGCAGACAACGCTTGTGCTTCTTCGTTATCATCACCAGCCATCAAAGTTGCTGCGGCTGAATCAGAGGAGATTGAATCGTAGCGTCCTTGACTTGATGTCAGATTCTGGGTCTTGTTTGTATGCTTCGCGCATACACCCCCTGCATACAAGAGATTTTCGCAACCTAGTTTATTACCCCGAGGTCGTTCAATAGCTCGTGCATTGCTTCCACGGATGTTCTCCTGCTGACTTGGTTCGTTTTTTTCTTTACTTGCCAATGCTAGTGTCGAGCCTGGTATCGAGCCTTTCGTTTGCTGATTATGTTTCTCGGAAAGATGCGTTGTACACAGTCGATCTCGCTGTGAGTTTTTCATGCAATTTTCGTGAGTGCAACGACGTATGTCTTTCTGCATCTTGGATAGAATTTCGTCATAGCTTTCAGTGGCTCCAGGTCGGTCTGCCAGCTCATGGGCTTGCACTATGAGAAGGTTTCCGTGAGTTCGGCATAAGTGATGTCGCTGGGAATGCTTTGTACACTCAGGATAGCTGCACATAGTGTATGCACTGTTGAGGCGGCGCTTGTTAATATGTGGGGGCAGGTGTCCAGTAGCCATCATCAATTTCTCGTGGCCACGGCAGTATCCCCTTCCTTGATCGTTCTTAAAGCACCCAAGCGTTTGACACACGGGTACATTTTGTGTGCGAAGATTCAAAGTCTCGTGTAATGCTTCCTTGCCTAGCTCCACACACATCGCAGCTCGTTCCATAGCCTTGTCCCGACAACCAGGGAATCCACAGGGTGCGACAATCACGTGTCGATTGCAAAAATCACCGTAGTACTGAGAAACTCGTGCTTGGTTGGGACAGTCAGGGAACTTGCATTTCACTTTCCTGTTTTTGGCAATTTGTTCCACCTTCAGTTTGGGATTGCTCGGCTTGCTGAATTGCGTATATGCCACATCCACCAAGGCACTAATTGCTGAAACAGCTAAAGCTCCAGTAGCCAGATCCGCTGTCGGGTCCATCGTAAAATGGGTCTTCATTGGCTCCTCAGCTGTAGCCGAGGACTCGGGTGAAACGCACCCGTATCTTTGGTACAACTCACTTGTATCTTTCATAGAGTCTCCTGTCAATTCCGTTATTTGGAACGAGTTCATGTCAAAGCTAGTCATATTCATATCCGACGATGCTTCCAATGATATCCCTGCTTCTTCAGTGTCTCTTCTGGACGAGCTAGTGTCCAGAATAGCAACGATATCCCCAGTGTCCAAGCTGTCACCATGACGTCCCTGTTTGCCGTAATTCAAAGGCTCTAACCCTGTTGGAGTCTGCCAATAGCGTCCAGGAAGCATCTGCTGGTACGTGTAACTCTGACTTGAGGGTGGTTCCATTGGTATTGGCAACTGCATAAAGTTAGACGATGGCTGTTGTTGCAATTGATAGGGGAATGTCTGAGTCACAAATGGGTTTCTCATCACACGTCGAGGTACTGCATCATCCATAAAGTTGATGTTTTCCACTTGTTTATTCTCCATGTATGAGGCTGGAAAGGATTTACAGACTCGACAGACAGTCTTCTTTGACTCAGAGGGAACCGAGATGCTCACAGCGCTTTGCTCGGCAGAGGATGAGCCTGTATGAACGGCTCGTCTTGCGTTGATCTCGTCGGCAATTGGACAAAAACCACGTTACATGGAGCGGTTGCACATATGGAGTTACGTGGAATGACGATAATACCGCTATAACTTAACGATTTTTTGTCCATATACAGGAGGATTGTGGCGCTTAAACATATAAATGTACCTGGCTCTACGTTTACATACAAAGCCACCTTTCTATTGTCAACACTAGGCGTTATGCAATGTGCTATTGCCACATACGTAAGACTCAAGAGCCACCGTTTATGCGCTCGACTCGTCTTTATTCAAACGTTATGTCACATAACGTTTGAATAAAGACGAGTCGAGTGCATAGACGGTGGCTCTTGAGCCCGTGTCGTTACTGCGACATTTGCAACAATGGTTTACATGGCAAATCGTCATTGCATCGATTACGGACGTCCGGACAGTAGGGTTGATTAGCGTAAGTTTACAATTTATACGGTCCATAGATTCGTAATTCTCATATGGTGCGTGACGACATTACATAATGGTACTCGTCGATCGTCATCGGTACTGTACCGGTATCATCTGTTATGTTCCTCTTTAAGTACGACATGAAGTATACGCGTATACTACGCAGCATAACATTCGCACAACCACACATTCGAGTATCATGTCGGTTCTACGACTGTCATGCCGTGCAGTGCGTCTTGCCAAGACGTTTCCAGCTTCCATTCGCTCACTTTACACCATCTCTCACATAAAACCCAATCGTCGATTTGTTAATGTATCTTCGTTTCAACGACTTGCATTCGATAGCAATAGCCATTTTCAAACCTCTTTATTTCCTGCGTCATTCGCTGTTCACCACTTTAGTTCGTCTCGGTCTAATAAAGACGCACAGAAGACGCATGACGCCGTAGTAGACAAAATCACGCTGCCAGACTCATCGTTGATTGGATATCAGGTGTATTCGGCGCCAATGTCACGTGCTGTGCGTCTCATGAAAGCTGTATCCGTCACTAGTTGCGTTCTCACGTCTATTGGCATGCCCGTGCTGTGCATGGTAAGCGAGCAGGACACCTCTACAATTGGCAAAGTGAGTAGTATTGATTACGACAATCAAGTTTGTATCATAGTGGTCGAGTACTGATGTGTTTGTGTGTGTTGTCTGTGAAGTGGGCCATGTGTGGCACTATCATGCTGTTCGGTTTGGGCAGTACATCGCTGTTCCATTATCTTTTCAAGCCCTACGTGATGAGAATGTGGTTGGCAGACTCGTTAGCTGCTGACGGTACGGGAGGAGAAGCTATAGACGACCCGATGGTGACGGTCGAGACGGTGACTCTGTTTGCTCAACTGACGAAGAATTCGTTCCGATTGTCCGAGGTGTCTCCACCGGCCCAGACGATGCACCCGATGGTGTCGTTCCAGGCACGTGACCGACACTACTTCATACACCCAGAGACATTTGAAGATCGAAACTTGCTGAAGAAGCTTGTTGGAGCGGGCAAGCGCAAGTAAGTCTACACTGCCAGCATGACATGGCTAACTAGAATACGGAGACATCAGGACTACTCTGTCATGCTCTTGGTACATCATTAATGTGGTGTAGCATCTTTGCTATCAACCAGGTATCATTCGAAGCATGTGGAAAGCTACAATCTCCGCAGGTGGAGTTGATAGTAGAGCATTTCTTTGGCAACTCCATCTCCTGCGAAATTTGCTGTTGCTCATGCTTAGCATCCATAGTAGGGAAGCACAGCAGATAAGAGCCGCTTTTACCTGCTACTTTTTTCTTCCTCAAAGTAACTGCTTCCGTATCCCTCCTCATCCTAATCTTGATTTGTTACGACTAGCTGCAGTCTCTTTTTCGACATTGTCGTCCTCTTCAGCTTAACTATCATCACACCACTGCTTACAACTCCATCTGCACTTGTAGCTGCATTAGCAACGACACTGCTAAAACGTGCCTGTTCGTGTTGAAACGCATACCGTATCCTTGAATCTTCTCTGTACTTGCATGCACTTGAATGGACTGTGACAGCGTTTTGGCATCACACGCAACTTTGTGGGCGTCATGACTTTGTTGCAACGAGAGCGTCCGCATCCGCGCAAATATCGTCGTATAGACGCTCAAAGCCCAGCGGCGTAAACGGCGTGAACCCTGCTGCATACGTCCACAAGGACGTACAGAGTTCATCAACTTCGCGGGATGACTGGTCGGGCTCGGCCTGGTCTTGATGCTGCGTTACGACGCGATCGATTGTTTCCCCAATTGTACTCACATACTTATACACCTTTTCAACCACAGTCTCGTCTTTGTGGTTGCGGGACCACTCGGCCATTATCTTCATTTTCTTGAGTACCTGTCGAATTTCGCACAACTTCTTGTTGGGTTTCCACTTTTCATAGCACTCGTCAACAGAGAGTAGCGGCAATGGAGCTACATCTGCAATCGCATGTGTCACCACCACCTCGGAGGTCTCCAGGTTAGCTTTTGGCTTACTAGAGTCACTCCTCCGGTGCTCTTTCTTCCGTTTTTCCTTCTTGCTGCTGCCATTGCGGTGTTTCTTACGAGACAAGGTCTGATCTCCAGATGACGATCGTCTTTTGCGGTGTGACGACGTTGACTGGGATGACGATGCGCCACCAATTTCGCCATCTTCAGGTTCGCGATCCACAACACTACTTTGTGCAGGAGATCTTGTGGCCAGTACCTTCTGCTGCCTACCATCATCCATTCCTTGGCTTCCCGACCCGCCAACAGAGCGTCGACCTGCGACTTCTTCGCCATTCTGTTGACGCGTAGCAAATCGTTCTGCTGCACGCGCCATTCGACCCCCTCCAGAAGCTGAAACAGCAGGAGTTGAAGCTGTCACACCGGGAATAGCTCCACTCTGGATGATTGCACTAAACTGTGCACCCAACGATTGGCCCGAGTTAGTACACGCAAAATTTAAGGAGCTCGCTTGCTGCACAATGCGTGGATCGCCAGCGTGAAGGTCAGGCGGTGGCAACCGCTTCAGTAAGTTTTCAGCCCGCTTCTTTAGACGCTCGCCCTTCAGGGCTCGTTGCCCCTGGAAATGAAGTAAATCGTCGTTCAGCACGTCTTCCCAGCCTCCAAATCCATGAACGTAGACACCAAGTAGCAGCGCAGCATCCTTGCGCTGTGACCAGTCGTGCTCTTTTTCAGCCCAGGTCCAATTAGGCAGGTCTCGTGTGTTAACACCTAAAACAGAAAGATCGCTCTGTTTTGCCATTAATACGTAAGCACCTTGAGCATTCGCCTGTGCGTTGCCTGAAGAACACCCTGCAATGCGCAATGCGCGCTGAACAGCGATGCGAAGTTTTAAGTTCTCGTAAAGACGCTCAATGATTTGCGTTGATTTTGCCTCAACCTCAGCAATCTTAATGTTGTCTTGCGGGGGTCGTGCCTCAACTGCCTGCTTGGCTTTCTGAGCAACTTCATTTGCAAGTGTGTGCAGTCTATCGATGGAGATCTTTGTAGTTGTTTGCAAATTCGCTCGCTCAATGAAGCTAGGCATTTTGTACTCGTCAGCAAAATTTCCAGCCGTCGGGTAGAGACCCACGTCGGTAAGATCTCCATAGCGAAGCATTGCGCGCAACATCGCACGCACCACTTTGCCATCCACTGCCGGTTGGGATGATCTACTAACACTGCTACTGTACCCATCACCTCCAGCGTCCCCTCCATGGTCACTGCTGCTGCTATTTCCTGTAAGCAGTGGCATCGAGCTCATTGCAGTCACCGCTTTAGTCACCGGCTTGTTTGTCATTACCGACACTGGTGGTATTGTACCAACAGCAGCAACCGAAGTGGTTGTCTTCTTGGCCTTCGCATGTGTCGTTTTTCGTCCATTAAGTTTCATAGCCAATCTATCATGTGCCGACACTGGTTTCCTTTTAATTGGCAGACGACCTGCAGTTCCAAACTGACTCAGTGGGCCACCCACAGCCATTGGAGCTCCACTATTTACGACGGCTTCAGTATCTGAAGATCGCATTGGCGAGCGATTTGGAGGTGGCGGACTTGATCTTGCAGCTGGTGTACCCAAAGGTTTCTTTCTTTTATCCCTTAAATCTCTTTGAATCTCTTCAATTGTACGTCGGTCTCGTTTCCGTGTACCCAAAGGCATCATTGACTCGGTCTCTGAAGCTTTAAATCGTGCCGCTGCTCGCGTTGAATTCACGTTTAGCGTTTCCGTATTAGCTGCCATTCCATGTGGACGAGGAGCAGATAGTGGTGGTCCAGTATTATTACTAGAGTAAGCATTGCCTGTGCGGTTCGTGACACCTCCATAAGGAGCGTCTTGTTTCGCTTCAGTCTCATTAGTTGTGTTTTCTACTTCAACTTCATCTTCCGTCTCAGAATCAGATGAAGACGACGACGACGACGACGACGAACCTGATCCGGAGCTTGAGGATGATGATTCGTCGTCGGAGCTCACGTGCTCGGCTTTTTCCTGAGCGTGCGTTTCTTGTGCATTTTCATCCATTGAGGATGTAAGAAGCGGGAGTGCTGACGTAGGATATATACAGTAGGAATGTCTTAATGCAGCACCACAGAGTGCCGGGCGACCTGATACTTTCTCAGACGTATTGAGAGTATATCTGGCTTTTAAACGTTCTGATTGGTAGAGACATGATTCGATTAATTACGAATAATACATATGTATTGTCAATATCGCAATAAGATCAATAAAAAATAACACTAAAAGACAATGAAAGGCCTTAATCTTAATGGTGTCATAGAGTTTTGCCGTGTGCTGACACGTCAACCGCAGCTTCTTTTGCCACAAGTCTCTGTGAAAGGTAATCTCCTTTATCTTGTGTTTAGTTCCATGCAAGATTTTGTCGTTTCTGACGAGTATGTATCGCAAAATACGACTTTAAACATATTGATTTTTGTCCATTGGTATCCTTTAGATGTGACGGAAGTGCCTTTCCAGACACTTCGAGACCGAGGATTCCGTGGTGTGATTTTTGACAAAGACAATACGTTGACGGTGCCGCACAAATTGGAAATTGCATCGCATTTAGAGTCCTCTTTGGCTGAATGCCGACGAGTGTTTGGGGACTCGAGTGTTGTTATTTTCTCCAATTCGGCTGGATCTTCAGACGACACGGACGGAGTGGAAGCCGAGAAGATTGAAGAAAAATTGCATGTTGCTGTACTTCGTCATAATCAGAAGGTATGATACTGATTGGAGTGCTACTTTGGGATCTGAAACGGAGATATTTGTCGTTCCAGAAACCTGGAGGCATTGGATTTGTGAAAACCCACTTCGGTACAGTCGATATAAAGACACTGGTTGTGATTGGCGATAGATACTCGACAGACGTACTGTTTGGAAATCTCAATGGTAAGAATTTGGTTGAATGTCGGTATGGACGACACCTTCATGACTTGTTTGTGTTGGTTGTTGCACAG
Source organism: Peronospora farinosa (assembly GCA_947646735.1). Taxonomy (NCBI): domain Eukaryota; phylum Oomycota; class Peronosporomycetes; order Peronosporales; family Peronosporaceae; genus Peronospora; species Peronospora farinosa. The sequence continues at coordinate 402,518 of CANTFK010000838.1, read as the reverse complement.
GACTTCTTACAATTCGGACAGAGCAATTTACACCTAAAAGTGAGAGTATTGTTAATCGACAACTGCAACGCATTGAAAAGGCAGCTGTACGAATGCTACTCGGTGCTGGAGTGAAGCCGCTTACACATCCACTTTGGGATGGCGTTGATACCAAGGAGTAAAGTACAATCGGATGTATCATATTGCATGGTTCATTACCATCATAAAAGGTATGTTAAGATAGTGTACCTCTGTTTACTCCACTACCGTAGGTGAAAGGGCTGATAGATGCTGCACTTTTGCGCTCGTGTTCGTCTCATGTAGATTTTGGTACTTACTAGTCCGATATATCTCACCTAATTAGAAGCACTGTCGAATTGACAACTAATGGCTTTAAAAGTCGTCGCTTGCTATCAAGTTACCCATCTTGGCTTGTCGCTTGACATGTCACTCAAAATCTCATGTTGCGACTTGTCTCAACTGGCAACACGAACAGCCGTTGGCTGTAACATTTTAGTCGTTTTGAATACTGTGTGAGCAACATCATGGAAGAGTGTGGTCGACGAGTTTGTATCTGCTTGATATTCAAAGGTGGACATACAAAGTCGTTACCGAGATAAAAAGGATTTCATTTATTACGGCAATGGATACTGGCTTTCGCTTTGCTAGCTTCGGGCACCCAGGACAAACGCTCTTCGCCCACGTAATGTTGGCGTGGCCCCTTCTTTTAATAAATAGCTGTAGCGCTTCCAGTCAGAAAGCCGTCAATGCAACTTCAATAAGTGACTTCACATGATCGAGCACATGTCTCCGTGGCGTTCACTGTAAGTCGACGCAGTACTGGTAGTGCTGCTTGAGCCTGAAGAGCCGACAAACTCGTTCAGATTTTTCATCGCCACGGCAACATTGTTCATGAAATATGGTCGCCAAATCTTGCGATACATGAACTTTGCTGAAAAGGGCAACATGCCCTGAATACTGAGCTGCTCTGTTTCTCCTCCCCAGATCTTACTGCGCTCCACAATCCATGGCACCACAACACGCTTAGCCCGGATAGCACGGAAGACACGAGGCATAATGTGGCTATGGAATGCACGTTCTGTGAATGCAGCGCCCATAGCTGGGTGTAAGGTCTCCTCTTCCATATTCAAAGCCGCATGCAATGTGCGGTTCAGTTGTCGGATCTCTGTTTGCAACACCTGGAGTCGTAAAAGCCATGACGATGCGTGGCAAGCTCCACTGACACACAATGCACGTTCTAGCTGTTGAATTTGTGCCAGCATTTGAGAGATATCCAGGTACACATCTAGAACTTGCTGCTTGGTCGAAGCTGGTAAGTTGAGTAGAGGCAGCAAGACTGAAGCTTTTACTTCGTGCTGACATTGTAAATACTCGACGAAGTACGTTTTAAACCAGAGAAAAAATTCGGCAACGTGTGTCTCGAGTGCCAATGTATGTGAAGCTTCAGGCTTCGACTGACTCTGAGACTGTTCCAAGAAGCGATCCATGACAAATAAAGCGTGACGAATTGGTTCATGGATTCCCAACAGGAATTTAGCACTCCAACTCCAATCCTTTTGCTCTGAAAACACGGCACTAAAGATAACGCTCCCGTTGTGTGAGGATGGAGGAGGTACCGGCACATTATCCAAATTCTGCTCCTTCCTGACATTGTCACGAGTCCCCGACTTCTTTACAGTGCTTGGTAATACAATCTCAGGTGTATAAGCACGTTTAAGCTGTCCTGGTCGAAGCTTGTTTATCAGAGACGATCCAAAGCTGCTGACTTCAGCGTCACTGTCTTCACAGCTACGTTCAGTGATCCTGTCTGCACGACTATGAATAGGCGACATGATGTCTTCTGGTTCCGTGGCTGCAGTAGAAGGACCCGTCTCCGTCTTGATGTTAATGTCCACTGACTTGTCAAGACAAGTCGAAGACTCTGGTTCAAAACCTAAAGCAAGACTGCGGTCGTCCCACACATTCATAAGTCGTATTTTCTTCATGTCTTCACCATAATCAGCTCGAAAGTCCGACACGGTCGTAACGACGTGTGCCACCTGTGCAATGTCAACGAGAGGACCTGTAGCCACCCGTTTTTTGAATCTTCGAGACGTCACAGAAGCAGGCGAACTATCAACTCGTCGAGATCGAGCTCGACGACGTAGAGCTGCCTCTTCTTCGTCAGTTGGACCCCAAATGTTGCGGTAAAACTCGGATGAAAGTGTCATTGTAGGCTTGACCTTTGCTCGGTCGTGAAGTGCGACGCTTTGGTAAGAACTCGATATGTTGTTGTTGTTGTTGTTGTGTTTGTTATGATAAAATGAAATGGATAGTGGCATTAGACCAAGTACTTTTATCTAGTGCTGATTGATTATAAGACTATTGAAGCGTAGCAGATCGCACTTTTATCTTGAAAAAAAGTGCAAGTTGAAACGTGGCAATGTGACGTTTGGAAAGCCAATTAGTAAGTGCAACGTTTGAAAAGACGTGAAACGGCAAAATGAGATTGGACTACGTGATGACTGGACGGCAACTTGACGAGAGACGGAGCAGTTGGTGGCGATGGAGCTGACGTGACTAGGGTGGTGGTCCCTTCGCTTTCGACACGTGGGAGTAGAAACGGAAACAATGAAACGTGGGTTTTAAGCAGGCACTCGAGAGCGAGTTGAAGAATGGAACCTTGATGAAGACGATGGGAAAAGAAAGTGGTCTTTTTGATCAATCTACGTCCAACAGTCGGAAGATCAATCGACTTCCACTCTGATCAGTAAAGTTCCATCGCGGCCGCTTTCCCTTTTTGTGCATCCGGGTGTAATACGTCCACTCATACAGAGCCGAATGTTTATTGCCATTGAACTGCAATGTTGCCGCAATGTGAAGCCATATGTCGTACCATATGGCAGAGGTTAACTGTCTCTCCCATATCCAATCGAAGTTCCTAAGCCAGGTTCAGTACGATAGATAGATAGATAGATGATAGATCCACCGTGCAGAGCATTTGCGCTCTTTTCTCACTCGGATTGTATCATGGCGTTTTGATCCCATGACGCCCAAAACGAAAGAATGCATGTTCTATTGATTAAAATGTCTTTGCATGTCTTTGCATTGCCCATCCGCGACAATGCTGTCAGCAACGATATCAGAGCCATGAAATTTTGTAAAGCTACATGTAATCAACAAAGCTTCTGTTTACGATAAACCACCTGGGGGTAGATAGGTCTGATCAGCGCTTCACTTGACGAGTGTCCATGTTCTGCTCGACAAGTTCATTGGTCTAATGCATTTTACTATGTGGGTGCATACAACCGTCTACTTGATTTTACCTTGTAACATGCAGCGATCACAGTGCGACACGAGAAGTTGCAAAGGCAACGTTGACGGCAATTGATGCGGGTGCCCTCTGCAATGTCCATCCTCGGCAATCGATGATACTTTATCGTTTCGGTGGCAAGTCCTACGAAGCAAAGTGACAAGTTAAGAAGTAGCTGTTTCTCGAGTCCCAGCTTGTAAAAAATAGCTTAACACATGTCGCCAGGTCCTTTGATCTAGTGTTTGTAGGTACTCTTGATATATGTAAGATACAGTTCCATCTATTTCTCGCATATCCCACATACTTCGAAGTTCATCGTCTCCTTTTTTTCTCTACTCGTCCGATGAGACCCCGCTATCCGAGTCAGCATCCATATGAGGCGAAATTCCATGAGACATACTATTCGTCTTGGGGTACAACGTATTCCGTGGTACACTCAAGCGGTTCTTCTTTTGCTTTTTACGCTTGGGCGGCGATTCGATGCCGTTGGTACTTTGTTCAGCCTTGCGGTTGCTCTTCTTCCTTATTGCTGTCTTTAACGGCTCTTTCGCCTTCGTCCTTGCTGGTTTCTTCGACGTTGCTGTGTTTGAATGAAACGGAGCGAGCATGTGAGTCGGCGGTACCGGCTTCGTTGCAGCTGAACCATCGCAAACACTGCAGACCCACGTTTTTGCCTTCCGAGCCGCGTGGCGATCGGACATATTGACACACTTTGGATGAAACTTCGTGTTGCATGGAGCGCACACTAACGTGAGCGTCGAGTCTTCTGGATTGGCATCACACACACATACACGTGTCGGTTCCTTGCGTGCAACTGCATGTGGTTTACAGCACAAAGTGTACGTGGTTTCATCAATCTCACCGCCGCTTTCCACAGCACAACGCAAATGGTAGTTACGCCGACATTTGGCAACAATGCAGCCCACCGTGGCACCAAATTGGTGACAACCAGTACATTTAAGCTGGCGTCCGCGCTTGATTGTTTTCGGCAAGTTCATTATGAGTCCATCGGCCTTCACGTACACCTCAGGTGAGTGCACGGCACAGTTTAAGTGCACATGCACAGACTCGTTGGGCTTGTCAGTGTACTTCAAACGAACTGGAGCCTCGATGAAAGGTCCCTCAAGGGCTATATCAGCACTAGCAGTCCCAGTTGAGTCCACGCTTGTCCCAGCAGTTCCGTTACGTGCTCCCGTTCTTGCTAAAGGCGGAAGTGACAATCCTTGAGGTTCAGCACCTCTTCCCATTACGTTTCCGCGGTGACATAGCGCACAAAACTTCGGTTTCGTCGGTTTCGCAACTGATTTAGTTGAGGGTGTAGATTTACTGTTTTTCGATCCATTCACGCTGGCCGTCTGTGGAGATGATGTGCGCTTGCGCTTGCCTTTAAAAGGTTCTACATGCTGTTCCTCTGGTTCGTTGTCTTTGTACAGAAAAGTGGACTCTGGAACTTCCAGTCGTCGCTGAGCTGCGGCAGCAGAAAGTGTTTTTGCACTAGCGCGATGTGTTGTGGTTTTCGATCCAGACGCTCGGCCTGCAGAAGCTGGTGGCTTTTCCCCGTCTAAATGCCTTGCGCAAATCATGAGATTCTTCGATAGTCGTACAAACTTGTCTGCAGACGGAACGCAGTCTGGGTGGAAGGCTTGTGAGCAATGAATACAACTCACAACATCGCTCTTGTTGTCCTTTTTCTTTTTGCTTTTGGCAGCAGTCTTCATCTTACTACTCTTCGAGCACGCATGACAAAAATGGCTCGGACAACGAAAGCGCTTCTTGCCAACCCACTGGACGCGCGGGTTCTTGCCTAGGCAGCCCTTGTGGTAAAATCTGCCGCACTTGGCTACCGAGCATTGCGTGACACCAAATTCGACGCCCATTTCGCCGACCTGCTTGCATATCAAGCACATGTGACGTCCCGCAGCACAATCTGGGCACAACCACTGTTCATCGTTCGGTTCGTCATTCATGCCTACGCACTCGAAATGGAATGAACGATGACATGGACCGTCACACAGCAAAATTAACCCGCCGTCGCCACAAAGAGTGCACAAATCGTCATTGTCGCTCGCTTGAAAGACGGCAATTGGGGGCTTAGTGCCCACGCTTCCCAGGTGTTTCGGAGGACGATTACGATGTTTACTGCCTCTCATCTTCACAAGAGTATTGCCGTATGCTTCGTCATCGCTGCTTGCTGCTTTGCTGCCTGCTGGAGTGCTTCTCTTTCGCCTTTTTCTCTTTGGGGTACCAAATTCTTCATCCTGGTAAATGCTTGCTCGGGAAGGAGCGAGACGACAGCTTCGTACGCGCGATTTTTCCAACTTCGATAAGTATCCCTTGACGAGATCAATCTGGTCATTGGAAAACTCGTCAAGGTATTTTGAGCTCACAGTGCTCAGTACCTGTATAGCAATATCATAGTCGTGCTGAATATCTCGACTCCCAGCACCGCCATCGTCAGGATTGTTTCCTGAGCTCATTTCGGCAATCAAGCTAGTCAAAGCTATATCCAAATTGCTGATAAACTTAATCTTCGACTGACGTGAGTTCACGGCGCTGCCATCTTCGAGCTTCAAGCTCAGCATTTCCACTGATACTGCCCCTGGGAGAACCTTCTCCCAAAAATTTGGGTCATCCACGGACAGCTCACCGGTCGATCCTTCAGCAACAAAAGATGAGCGGTCAACCGCCATCCCGCCAAGTGACTTTCGCTTGTGAAATTTCGTTGGCGACCTTTTATGTTTTAGCAGCGTCACCCCATTCGCATCAACATCCGCTCCCTTGTCAGCACTAGAATTAGCGCCTACAACCAGAACACGAGCGTTTTCCTTCAAAATAGTTTCAATATCTCGCTCAGCAAACTCTTTCGATGCCGTATCGTCATCTTCCATCAGTGCATACGCTCCACGCTTCAGCAGCTCTACAAGTTGCTCCGCAGATGGCTTCGTAATCTGCGAATTTTCATTAAAAGACGCTGTACCTAGCACTGCGTGTTCGAGACCAAGCTTTCGTGATGCGCGGTCAAACATTTCGCTTTCGTATGTGTTACGCGTTACCAGCCGATAAATCTGCACACTCTTTTTTTGACCGATACGGTGACAACGTGATTGGGCTTGCAGATCATTCATCGGATTCCAGTCACTGTCGAAAATAATTACCGTATCGGCTGCAATGAGATTAATGCCCACGCCGCCAGCTTTTGTGCTGAGCAAAAACACGAAAGACTTCGAGTGTGGTCGAGAAAACCGGTCGATTGCGCTCTGGCGCATGCTTCCACCAGTAGAACCATCTAAACGTTCGTAAACGAAAGAATTAGCCTCGCAATACCGTTCGAGTAAGTCAAGTTGCTTCAGAAACTGGCTAAATATCAAAACCTTGTGCCCGTCTCGCTTTAACTTTGGCATTAATTTGGACACAAGCATCATTTTGCCTGAGCATTCGATTGTTTTTTCCATCACTTGAAGTGGTGTTGAATCATCACCAAGTTCGTCCAACTCTCTCTCTTCAACACCTTTGATGAGAAACGGATGGTTGCAGCATTTTCGCAGTTGCAACTGAATGTTATTCAGCGTCGGTAAGCCATTTTTCGTGCCGCGATACAAGAAGCTTTTATTCTTGTCGTAGATGGCTCGGTAGTACTGCTTTTGCAGTGTTGTCAGTTCCACAGAGATAATCGTTTCTTCCTTGGGCGGAATGCTTTTCTCGACATCCTCCTTCACTCGTCGCAAAATGTAAGGCGCCAGCAGTTGCTGAAGCCTGATAACCTGCTCCTGCGAATGCAGCTTTCCAAAGTTCTTGTTGAACTCGTCCAAGCTTGCAAATTTAACCGGCTCAAGATAATTCAATAAAACCCAGAGCTCTTGAGTATTATTCTGTAATGGTGTTCCTGTTAGCAACACCTTGCGATCCACGTGAAGCACGCGCATCATTTTCAGCACCCGTGACCCAGCGCCCTTCAGCCGATGTGCCTCATCCACTACGACCAATCGCCAGTGAATGTGCTCGAGCTCTTCAAAGTCTGCTATCAGCGTCTCAAAAGTGGTCAACAAGATGTGAAATTTGAAAATCGAGTTTCCCAAACTCGGGTAGTACCATTCTTGATCACGAATTACCGCGCGCATATCTTTTGCGGTAAACTTGGTGGTGCGGTCTCCAATGTCGTGATAGACGCATACATTGAGATCCGTCCAGCTCTCAATTTCACGACGCCAATGCTGAATCGTTGAAAGCGGCACAACAATCAGATACGGACCACGGATGGACTCCTCTGACTTCATATGCTCAATCAGCGACACAATTTGAACCGTCTTGCCCAGCCCCATTTCATCAGCCAATATGCATGATCGCTGAGCTTTGATGCATGATACCATCCAGTTGAGGCCTTCAACCTGGTAAGCACGCAGCGTGCGGCCACCTTTGTATGTTGGCGACTGTTCATACGGCGCAAACTCGCTCGCATCTCCATGATTACTTGCACCCGTACTCTTGCCATGCGGTTCCTCGTTAGATGAGCTGGCCCGCACCGGCAGAAAACTCGCGAAGTGCTCGTGCGGATCAATGCTATTGTCCACGACCCCTGCGTAAAGATGTTGCATGGGACCGCTTGGCGCAATGTAGTTGGAGTGCTGCATCAACATCTGCGCCGAAGCTGATGATGCCACACCTGGGTCAGCAACTCCAACTTTGAGCATCCGTCTGTAGTTGTTATAGCTAAAGTCTGCATATTTGGAGTTTCCTGGAGCCGCGTCGTCCGGAATGTCATCCAAGCAAATCTTTGTAACTTGTTTTGCTTGGCAGTATGACGGGTACATGAACGCGGGTCTAGCAGAATGGAAATGGAAGATAATCTGGTTGGGAGACGCACTGATCAACCCGACGACGTCTTGAAATGAAAGGCCCGCGACCGATACGTTATTTACAGCTACAAGCACATCACCAACCGAGATAACTCCAGATGCTTGGGCAGGACCTATCATACCATTTGCAAGCGTTTGAAATCCCAAAACTGATACGCTGCTGGTCACGCTGATTCCAAGACGCATACCTAGGCCGAATGGTGATCGAACCAGAACGACGCAAAACTCTGAGAAGGCTGGAAGCTCATTGAAAGCTGTCCCTGGATATGTCGAGTCATGCCGAAATTCAGCACTGACGGGCTCGAGTTTAGTAGGGTATCCAAGAGCAACATGCTCGACTAGAGAACTGAGAACTGCTCCAACCTCTTCTTCGGTTTTCTTTTTGTGACTTCCAGCCTCATCATCATCGTCATCGCCGTCGTCATTATCAAGGGTCAAAATTCCTGGATAAAGAGCAACCCGATTTCGATGATCAAATTGTGCATCGAAGTCAGCATCATCATCAGATGAACCTCCATCTCCATCCGAGTAATCTTCGTCATCATCCTCTTTGGAAACTCGGGGTGTCAGGTACTCTTTCGTGGTTACAAATGCGTTCGTATACACACCACACTGCTTGAGAACATCTTTGTCAGGCGTGTGATTGTTCAGCAAGCAATGTAAAGCGAACAATTGTGCTTTTACTTGCTCTGCCATGTGCAACCGTTGATATGCGCTGCTGCCATAGGCTCCTCCCAGAACTTTAATACTACGGCTGCAGTTACTTTCGTGGCCATATCCCAGAGTACAAAAGCGATCTTTTTCACAGCACTTCTTCCCCCTCGTGCTACTTGCTAGCGCATGCTGGTGCCTCTTAGCACAGCACGGCAATTGGCACGTACTTTCTCTGATCTCGTTCGCACTGGGAACACGACTGAGCTTGAAGTATCTCTGGATTTGTTCATCGTCACCAATATCCTCAGGGCGTTCCCATGTTGAAAAGCGAACCGACATGCCAACCCACTTGACAAGAAAAAACGTAGCAGCACGATCTTTCGTACTGATTGGTCCCAAGCTTTTCGTTGCATTGCAACCTTTTGAGCTGCGTTTGGACGTTTTCTTGTTAACTTTGCCTTCACCTTCTGCGCGATTCAAAAGAATATTCGGCGTGTGCACCAATCCAGAAGCTGGTATTCTTTTCGAACGAAATGGTGTGGTCGTACCGGGCGTTGAAGGGATACCACATCCTCGTACTCCAGCGGAGCCCCCCGAGTCGATGGCTTTAGCTTTGTTATCAGCACTTTCCTGCTTAACCTTTTCCACCTTCTCAATAAATGTTTTGCATGCTTGGCAGTACCCGCAAAACCATTCACCATCTGGTAATTCCGTGACTTCCGGTGTGGCACAGTACATATGAACCTCACCATCACAGTGGTCACATAGCAAAAGCTCCTCGCTGTTATCATTTTTCCCGCAAACACAACAACCGGTCTGCCAAGACGCCCACCCGTCATAGAAGCCTTTGGCTTCAGCTCGAAACTCTTTTTGGAGTCGCTGGTCTTCTTGTGTGTTTCCTGTTGGTGGAAGCATCAACCAAGCCGTTGGGGACAGAATCCAATCGTAAAACCACTTCTCAAAGCGGCGCAGAAGCTCATCAGCAATACACCAGATGACGGATCCCTCGGCATTGTACGTTTTGCAATTACGAAACACCAGTCGCACGTCTGAAGCAAATAATGACACGGCTGATGAGCCAATGTAGTAACTTTCTCGACCAATTCGCGTGGAAATCGTCCCTAAATCGATAGGATTCATGATATGATTGAGATAGTCGGGGACATCTTCCACATTAACGGGGTGCTCGAAGATATCACCACCCGGTTCTTTCATCAGCTTTGTCACGATGCCTAACATACGCTCTGGAATCGCGTCAGTGTGATTCATCAAGAAATAGTCTGTCACACGTGGAAACTTTGGTTCGTACACCAGCTGGTGTCGGCGCTTTTCAATCTGTTCGTCCAAATGGTCGGCCGGGTCCACCTTGTGGCTCAAAACCTTTTCAACCGTGAGTTTGTTTGCCTCAAGATCATCTACTTCATCCAACGGTTGATACCCATCGCGTCTCAGTTTTCGATCGTACACTTGTACGCGATGAAATTTCTGATAATCTGCTGGAATAAAGAGCTCTACCTCGTCAAACGTGAGCCAGTACAAGTGCAAGTACGAACGTCCAAAAAACTTGCACAAGTATTCTACTAATCCAGTCGATTCATTTATCCGTCGACCGACAATTTGGTCCAATTGCGGGTAGCTCCCGTCCTACATACAGCGATAACAATATAATCAATAATCCATTAGTCCTCTTCACCTTATACACTTGAATTTGCAGCACTGACACACAAACAACGCACTGTTCTCTGCTGATAATCCAATTGCTGTGCTCGTTTCTTCTTCTCAGCCAAAATAGCCTCTTCTCCCTCAAATACATCATCTTCTTCCACGTATTTCACCTTCTTCGTGCCATTGCGGCGTTTGCGACATTCACCATCATCCTTTTTCTTTATATGCTGATTCTCCATTTTCACCTGGTCCACCACATTCTTTCCAGGGCTCGTCTCGGGCTCTGTGGTCTTTCTCTTCTTTCCTGTAGCAGGCGGTGCTAAGGTCACTTTGGCGGCGTTTACGTGCTCGTTGGCGGGCGTAGCGACTGTACAAAATCAATAGAAATCAATTAGTCTGCTATTGTCCAGTTAACACATTGAAAAAGCACGTGAAAAAGACGCAAAAAGAGACGGAAACGGCCGACTCGACTGTCTCTGCCAGTCATTTCTCTCAATGCGCTTTTTAGAGAACGTACAGGAGTCAGCAACACCGCGATCCATAGACCTCGTACGTTAGAATACACACAAACAGCAATGAAGAGACGGAAGTCAATAGTTTCGTAGCAAGGACCTTGCCCTCTTCTCGTTTCCTTTCGCTCGATCCGCGCCCTGTTTGTCAAACCGCAAAATGGCGTGTTGACCTATGGATTTCCAATAGACTTGAATTTTGTAAGGAGCGATTCATTGAATTGGGTGGTTTCTCGACTAAATACGATAGTGGTCAACGGACATGGCTACAATTTTCCTACCTATTCAAGTTGAAGTTGTTTTTGGGATGAAGGTCAAGCCCGAGCCAAGAATGATATAGAATAAACACATATTCGAGGAAGATAAAGATAGAATTTTCATGTGAATAGGATCCTGCTTTACTGCTGGTTGGAAGGTGAAACATTGGGGCATTGGATACTATATATTTTGCTCACGTGTTCGACAACAAAGCAAGTTACCGTAAGTGTCGCGTAATTTGCTAGTCGAATGTGTGTGACGACTCACAGAAATGATGCAGTAATGAATCCATTTTAAGAAATCAGTTACAGAATTGCATTGACGATTTTTGAGGTGAACTGAGGTCTTTTTGTCTGGAAAATAACAACGTTAAACAAAGGAATCGATGACGAATCGGTGATGTTCGGGCCATACCTCACGTCACAAACCCTTTATCGGCTAAGAAAGAAGACGACTGAAAGCTAGAATCTGTACTAGTATTGCATACTCATGCAGCACACTAATATCTCGAAGCATTATGAAGGATCAGTTCTACTGATGGCGACATTAGGTAAGGATATGCAAGTTGTAATTCATATAGAAATGCCTAACATCCACTTCTATGGATCTCTTCTCTTCTAGACTAGTCAAATTGATAGCAACCTCCGATAAAATATGGCTTTGCTGTAAAATGGGACGTGTTCATCCAGCATTCCTGGACCAGTTTTTTGTCGGAATTACCTGATGTTATAAATTTGAATATCTCTCCATCCGGCGTGACACCCCACTATCCTGCCACCATTCGAATTGTACGTCCTTGCAAGTTACGTACTAGCTCTAATTGGAAGTGTTCTTAATCAACGCATCAATATTGCTGCAACATCTGCATTGTTGATCTCAGCTTGAACGTATCAAAGACATTCGGATTGCCTTTGCGTACCAGGCCAATCAAGTCCAAGAGAACGGCCTTCCAAAGAGTTGAGCATTTGTCTGGTCAAGCTCTAAAGCGTGAAAAACTTTTGCTCCAATTCTAGCGGCGTGCCTCTTTAGAAACTGCATTCCAAGCAGCATTGCAGCGGTTTTTCATAATATTTTTGTTCCGGTATCTACAACCTTGGTCAGAGTATCGACGCTGCAATGAAGTGACAAGGTCGAGAGCATTGGCGCTTCGGGTATTCGTGTTGCTTAACATGCCGAAAGTGACCGATCAAGTTAAAAAAATGAGTGATCACGCAGAGAATCATTTTTCATTTATAGTTGATTGGATCGCGTTTGGACCACAAAGCACCGAGATAATGACCACTGCAGACATTCAACCTGTCATGTGGTGCCCCGGCGCACTACATGCCTTGACTGTATCATGGAATCGGTAATCTGTATTAGCCTTTCACTGGTAGACCGTATCACTGGTAACGCCGAGAAAAGCATTCACACAACCGAATTTACTCGAAGATACTCGAATCAATTGAAGACAACCATACACAGCTTCAAAGTATCTGGCAGTCAGCTGAGTATTATTTGGAAGCACGGCAGTTAACACCCCAGTTCTTGGCATCCATTTGTTGCGAGTGAGATAGATGAATGCCAAAAGCTGGCAATTTAATCCATGCCATCTCGTGCCCGTTATTCCTCTGGTTTATAGGTAGCTTCTACCGTAATACAGACCTTGCAAACAGCAGTGAGTATATATGGCTAGCTCTGGACCAAAGAATAGAAGCAAACGTTGAAATCCATAGAAATTCGTCTTGTAATACTGTCGCATCAAGCACATAGTACTCTGCATGAGTGCTTTGTTGATTCTAGCGCGCATTCTCTGCTTGCCGTATGGTATCATATAGCCAACCAAGGTAGGTGCAATCATCGTACCATAGCTCATCAGTTACTTGAAGAGGTAATGTCTACTTGTTACAATCACCTTTTTACCATGAGCGCAGAGTGCTAAACTAGTGAAAATTGTTGAAGTTAAAGTGCAACGATCTTCAGCCCAGCATGTAAATTCACATACGCCATGGCGCTTGATTATTACTGCGCAACTCAGCCACTAGTATCGATAGACACATCTTATAAACGCTATCTCACCCATTACACCAGTATAAAGGCAAAAGTCGTACGGAAAGAAACACTTTCTGCAAAAAAAAACTCGACTTGTGCTGCTCGCGATAATTCCATTTGATATTCTTGAAAAACATATTTCAATCGATAAATTGACGCGGTAGAAGCATTTTCGTGCGTGGTAAGTTCTCGATATTGCGTCAAGAATCTATGAGGATTGGGTGAGCGAATTATCCACATGCGAACGGCATGGCCGTTGACTTTGGCTTCTTCATCGTATCGTAATTGTGATGTGGTACGGCGAGAAAAATGGTGGATGACGGATAAATTCCTTTGTTTTGCCGTTGATCGTCGTTCGGGCGACAAAGTCCTTCATTTTAGAGCTTGCTTAACTTGTTAGTGACTATTCCAGCTATAGCTTATAGTGAGATGTCCACGTTCTAATTTACGAGCGTTGGCCGCAACCATTAAACTTAACGTTATGATTTACAAGATTTCTGAAAAGTCTGCAGCCATTCTAGTACCCCAGAAGTTGTTTCCTGTCAGTTACGAGAGCTGTATCCTTCCGGCTGCAGGTTAACGATGGTGTCTCGAAACATTTCCATTGTTAGGTAGAGTTAAACGTCATTGCTCATGTTCCCATCTCTTCGTTGTTCCTTGACAGCGAGCGCTTGGAGTTGGCGAAGTAGGACTTGTGTGACTTCCACTACCTCTTGCTCCGTGGACGCACTTTCCTGCTTATATATTTTCTTGTCCACTGAGTCCAGAGCGTGGTCACGCAGACAAAGCAAGCTATCCACCATTTTCTTTGCCAAGCTTATCAAACAATGTCCACGTTGTCTTGCAACCCATGCGTACTAGCCGCCTGCACGAATGACACAGCTCCTCGTAATCGACAGGAGACCTTCCTTGGCGTACTAGAAATGGCTGTGGATTTTTCAGAAATCTTGCAAACCATAACGGCAAATAGACAGTCTGTTTGACACACACACATCACACGCGCTCGAGTAAAAATTACGCAGGAAGGAACGCCACCGAAGTCTTCGTACCACTGTAAACCAAGCACTCAGCGCATAACAAAGGCAGGCGGCACATATGATTTTCTTACGAAGCACGACAGTTCACACAAGTTCAATATTGAAACGCGACATGGACGACATGCAAAAGGCATCCGAGCAACATGAAGGGCGTCGGTCCGTTTAGCCCTGGACGTACATCATCACGTAGTGGATGCGATCGGATGCATCATCCGCTCAAATGCTTTTGTATAAATAAGCAGCATTATCGCGATCGGCAATGGAGAAACCTCCGAGAAAGCAGGCGGATACTAAGCATATGGTGAATTGCTTGCTTTGTCTGCGTGACCACGCTTTGGACTCAGTGGACAAGAAAATATATAAGCAGGAAAGTGCGTCCACGGAGCAAGAGGTAGTGGAAGTCACACAAGTCCTACTTCGCCAACTCCGACCGGTCGCTATCAAGGAACAACGGAGAGATAGGGAGGGATGTGAGCAATGACGTGTACCTTCGCCTAGCAATGGAAATGTTTATAGACACCATCATCAACTGGCAGCCGGACTTTCGGAGGTAGCTCCGGTGCCGTACGCAATAATGCTACCTGTCTGTACAAGACCGTTTGAAGCGGATGATATGTTCACTGTGTGATGATGTTTGCCCAAGACCTAAATGCACCATCGCAGTATGTAGGAGTCAATTTCGTGTTGCCCAGCGCAGGCCCGATGCCTCTTGCATGTCAAGTCTATGGAGCGTTCCGGGAAGGACAAATTTTACTGATGGGTAGCTCAAACGCGTGTTCATACGAGCTGAAAACGCAAAATGGTATCATTCCAGCACATATGTTTGCAGTCAAATAACTGCATACTGTATATACATGAACCAATGGAATGCATCGAGGCAGAATTAAAAAGATAGGCAAGCGATAACGACATTTGATGAGCAGTACAATTCAAAACCACCGAAAGGTGGCATTACCCTGCGCATTGTAATAGTACTTAATGCACATTGTAGCTCCATTGGAACCACTCTTATTGCTGGTAACCCTCAGCCTATAAATTCATCCGTGCTTTACCGAGTAGTCAGAAAGCAGTTGACCTTTCTTTGTCACTACGATGCAAGAAACTATATCCTCCATCTGTTTTACAACTGGTAAGAAAGAGCAGTATAAAGTACACCTAACCATTAGTGCTGCATCGTCTGCGTGCACAGAGCCGAGCGTAATTGATCAGAGAGGGGGGGAGGGATGTCGACAATACAACGTCGTCTTGTTCAGACAGTGCCAGCATTTACTTGACCATTTCGCGGCACTTGCGGTTTTTGATTCTTCACTTGGCAGTGCCGCCATCTGTTTTGATTATCTCGCAAGTGCGTTCTAATTATAGGCACCACGCATCAAGGAAGTTCCGTACCGACTTTTCTACTTTCTCTTGTCGTGATCGCACTTTGCATTCTTCGTTTTCTAGCTCAACGAATCGCGGCCGTTAAAAGAACTCATGGAGATGAACGATGCCGGGCATCGGCAGCCCGGCCGCGCACGTACGGACGAGCTTAAAATTACTCCGGGTGAGCATACTTACCCTTTTGTCGACATTACGACACCGTCGCCCCACTCGCGCAAAGGGTCAGCCGGCACAGGAACTAGTACGATGAGTATGCAGGACAAGCGTGCTTTAGTCCCACAGGCTCCACCGCCACCGTCTGGAATGATGTCTTCGTTTCACAAAACGGGGACGTCCAACTTTATGGACAGCAGCCATTTCATCAATATGAACGCCACCACCACACAATTTATCGGACGTGGTTCGCCCAAAATGAGCGCCAACTGCAGAAGCGGTCGCCGAAATCAGCGTCGCCCCAATGTCCAAGCTATGCTAGGTGCATCTATGGTGCGTCAGACGCTAGCTCGTGCGTCCAACATGTCGTCGATGATGTCGATGGGCAGTTCCAGATACGGTCCGCAGCCTGGCACCGATGTCATGTCCGTCCCGGTTCTTGGCGATTGCAACTTTGAGCAACAATACAGCGTGGCAATGAGCATGAACGAACACAGCATTGATATGGCATACACACCTATGGAAAAGCTGCATGCGTTGCGCGATGTTATGAGTAGTATCATTAGTAAGGACGGCTACATTGAGCGTGAGACCTTTTCCCAGACATTTGAGGTCAACGGTAAGGAATTTGACGGATACGCTACAGGGAACGGTACGATCGACGGCAACGCTATCCTTATTGATGCTGTCATGGATCTCGAAGTAGGTGCCGAAGAGAAATTGCGTTTCATTTTTGAGACGCTCGACCCCGAAAACTCAGGATACGTGATCGAAGACCAGATCGTCCAGCTACTGGAGTCGAATTTTTCGACGGCTCGCCTTGACGTGGTTGGTACGGACTTCAAAACGATGGCCAGTCTAATGTTTCGCAAGGCTCAAGCGAAGGACGAGTCTATGACGTTTGAGCAGTTCCGCGGAGTGTTTGGTCCTTACATCAGCAATTCGTACAACCTCCAAAAGTCAGAACCCATGTGCATGGTTCCTATCCGCCCGAAAAGCAAGTTTGGCGCTTTTTACAGTATTAACAAGCTTCGGATATGGTGGCTCCTCCTGTACGTTCTTCTTAACAACGTCGCCTTTTGGTCCAAGTGGTTCACTTACGAAGTGGATCCTGCCATCGGGTGGGGTTTGCGTATTGCACGTGCCAGCTCTCAAGTTGTGATGCTTAATTGCGTCTTCGTATTGGTCCCCATGTGTCGTTCCATTACACAAGTTATGAAGCGAAGCCGGTTCCTGTGGCGTTACATCCCTTTCGATGACAGTATTGAATTTCACAAGATTGCGGGTACTGTCTTGCTGAGTTCTGGTCTTATCCACACGGCCGCGCATGTAGTCAATGAGATTTACCTGTATCTTATCGCGACGCCAGACGAAATCAGGCGCTCCATTTTCGTCACGCGTCACGTGTCTTCATTCGTTAACGGCGAACGACCTCCGTTCACTACCTTGCTTCAGTCGCTGCCGGTGTGGACTGGTGTAATCCTCTTCATAATCACCAGTATCTCCTTCCCGTTGGCTGCGATTCCCAAGTTTCGTCAGGGCAATTTCAACCTCTTCTGGTACTCCCACATGCTCTTTGGAATCTTCTTGGTTGTGATGTCGTTCCATGGTGCTGCATCATGGCTCGCTCGAAGCTCTTCGTACATTTGGATTACTCCCCCGTTCCTGATCTACCTGGTTGAGCGTCGTTTCCGCTACGCCAAATTGTTTGCTGCGCCTGTACGTATCATGGAAGCGATGGAGCTAGATGGTACCACTGCTCTGTTTATAGAGAAGCCTCGTCATTTTGTGTACCGCCCCGGCATGTACATGTTCATTAACTGCCCGCTGATTTCTAAGCATGAGTGGCACCCGTTCACTATTTCATCAGCTCCCGGAGACAACTACGTCAGTGTTCACATTCGTGCTTGTGGCGATTGGACGAAAGCCTTAGCGGGCGTCATTGCGGACTGCCATGAACGTAAGGTGCTGTACCCAGACATCTACCTCGATGGCCCCGTTGGTGCTCCGACGCAAGATTATCACCGCTATAAGACGGTCATTTGCGTCGGCGGTGGTATCGGTGTCACCCCCTTTGCTTCGATTTTGAAGGACGTGGTGCATTTATGGGAGGACAACCGTTGCTCGAACTGCAACCATATCCAGCATCCGGGCTCGTTTAAGATTCAGAAGCTGTATTTTCACTGGGTGACTCGTGGACAAGAGTCCCTGAGCTGGTTTGAAGAAACGATGAACCAGATATCGGAAATGGACCGTGACAACGTGATTGAGACCCACCAGTACCTCAGTACGTTGAAGGGCAGTGAAAACACATCGCAGCTTAAAATGTTCCAAGAGTTTGTGCACGAACAGACCGGCAAGGATTTCGTGTCTGGTTTGAATACGAAGCAGCTTACGCATTTTGGTCGTCCAGATTGGGACAAGGTCTTTTCCAATGCGAAAGCCAACCACCCTGGCGAAGAAGTCGGAGTTTTCTACTGTGGCCCTCACGCGCTGGAAGAGATTCTAGACAAAATGTGCCGAAGGTATTCGTCATCAGGTCCCGACGGCACTATCTTTGACTTCCATTCGGAGAAGTTCTCATAGCTTGTACAGATATCCTTGCTAGTTACCGTTGTGTTCGTTGCCGACTAGAAGGCAGCTAGTTTAGACTGAAATGAAGTCTTTGAAAAATGTTTCTTCAAGATTTCCATCATTCACAGGATCACCTTCGCAATCTCTGCTGGAAACATTCGACTATTCTGCAAGATATGGGACCAGTGAACTGAAGTGACTGCGTGGAGATAGTATTGCAGGATCATGTGCTGTTTCCAAGTACTATGAGAGAAATCATCGCTGGTGGTCAACGAGTGGCGCTCCGCCGAAAGAGAGAAGAGCAAGCACGCCAAAGTTTTCGTCATGAGAAGTTTACTGACGATGAGGAAGTAGTCGGCTGCTACATAAGACAAGTAGCTCCGTCATTCACCTCGATAGCTTGTCAAATACAAATGCGATGCACGAAGAGCGCACTGCTGGCTGCTGCTATGACCACAATAGCCACCCCATAAGAAAGTGGCTCGAGCGTTCCCAATTGACAGAAATTCAAGAATGACAAAGAGATCAACGTTGCACGTAAATCACTCATTCGCATCCCTAGCGCATCTTTGACAGATAATGCTCAACAGTGCATTTAGTACCCGCAAATGACTGAATGCAACAACACCACTAACAGTCAGATCTTGCGCTTGATCGGTCAGAAAATAGTTCGTTGAATTTGTACGTGGGGCTGCAAATATTTGGTGCATGAGATGATGTCACTGGCTGAGAACATCCGGGATTCATTCTACGCGTATACATGCCATACATGTTAGCAACCCACAACGCGCGATGAAGTGTATACGGCATGAGAGGCATGATTCTTTGACCAACGCCCTTGAAGTGTGAGGTCATCCAAGCATTCGTCTCGTGATACGACCGTTTCCGGACGGAGAACGTAAGAAGCAAGTACACGTACAGGTGCGTATGTATACCATTGATCTTCAAAATTACCTGGAATCCTGCCTGCTAAAGTTATGAACACGTTGGCTGGATGGCAGCACGATGCGCCTGCTCTTCGGCGATTTTCTTGGCCCCGTCCAGGTTGGTAGAGAGGAGATAACGCCTTACACCACCTCCGTGTGTTGAAGAACTTACGTCTTTGTGTCTCGAAGTCACCACAAACAATTTTGGTCACGCTATTCTGGCATTTGGGCGTTTTCGAAAAAACTTCAATGGATCGTAGCAGCATACCATGAAGTCGTCTGAAACAGGAGCATTGATCAAGGAAAAACGCTTGCATGTGCTGGCATCTGGCCCTGTCACCACAAATGCACGTGGAATAGCCCTGGAAATTCTCTCATTGTCGTCAAGTACCCTATTGAATCTCTTCCAAAAGTTCGGATCAAACGTTGTCGTAGTGCTAACAGTCGTGCAAATAACGGCCAGGATCGTTTCACTCACATTACTTCCTCTTAGCACAGCGTCACACATTACCACCGCATCGATTGGAAAGAAGTTTACGCCGTCTGGATGCCAACATGTTCTCGAAGAAAGTGCTGACAGGTGTTCGTAGCATTCTTCCTCCGTCGCACCCTCACATTCAATAACTTGACCACATATCTCGATGCGATCATATTTCTGATTCGAGTACGACGGGTTTGAGTTAACAACGACGTTTACCATCTGCAAAGGAGACTTCTGTGTCGACCGACGAACAGAGGCATGGAAGTATTGCTTATATATCGAGCCCCAGTATCCAGCTCTGGTCTGTTGAGCGAATTGATAGTAGTCAAGATCTTTCTCCCAAGCTATAAAGCGACCTATCTGATCAAATACATACCCAGAATCCATCTGAGCTTTCCAATAACTAGATAAGCAATAGTGCTTTTCGTCACTTGGGTCTACAACGTACCATCGCTGCATTTGATCGAATGACGCGATACGCTGCGGGTCAACGTCTTCCCAATCAACGGTGTGCATCCTTTTCACAATGTCACACATTCCATTCAATTCATTCTTCATATCTTTGCGGCTCCTGCAAAAATTGCGGAGACTTCCTCCACTGTAAAAATACTGGTCCTTGACAAGGTCAGCTGTGTCGTTTTGCTTTTCCTGATCAAGCCCCGTTGTTTTTTTCCATGCATCTAGCGTCGACTGAGCGTATTGAAGCAGATCATCATACCGCCATCCTGGTAGCATCATTTCACAAGTTGAGTCGTCGGAGGTTATCTTGTCCTTTTCGGATGTCAAAAGCAGCTGAAAGGAAAGAAGGCCAAAATGATGGTCGACTTCTTGGTGGGAATATCCGTCAACGCATATCAAAGCGTCCTGAAAGTCTTTGTTGTCAGGAAGTGACGAGATTTTTGCAGCGCTTAGGTTAGCATTCCGAATGCATGTTTTGTTTTCACCGTTGAGAAAAATCACGGCGCTCGCTTCAGCGTTTTTTTTCAATCGTCGAATGACTAAAACCTTCCGCTTCTCAACAAATGCCAAGTAGACGCTCACAAGCATGAGGAAACAGGACTTACCGACACCTGCTGAGCCCAAAATCACAACACGTTTTCCTTTATTCGACATAACCCCTAAGACCAGTCTCCAAAGCATGAGCTCCTCCTTTCGCACGAAATACGACACTGGAAATCCCCCAAGCCTTTTGCAAAACTTACTCAAAGCTCGAGTTGAAATCACCTGTTCTTCGTTTGGTTTATGTTGCCCCAAAACATCAAAAAGCATCTCCAGCTCTTCTGTGAAAACTGGCATCGTCTCGACATCTCCGATCGATTGCTTCAATCGTTTTCGCTTGCAACCAATGCCCATTTCTACATGTACATCTGACGTCATTGAAGGTGCTGGTACTAGAACATGGACGGCGTTAACATCGCGGTTTGTGAAGGAATCCGCCAATCGGCTCATAGATATCAAGTGTCCTCTGTCTAAAAGAGAGAGCGCCGACTCAATGTTCCCGTTCTCAATGTCCTGAACTTCCGTAGCCGTAAGCCACTCGCCATTGTCTTTCTTCGCCAGGAATAACTGTATTTGAGCAGCATTTAAGTCTCCGTAGATTTCTGCAGCTTCGTTCCGAATCATCTTTTGTAGCTCCCAGACGCGGTCCGTTGCCTTGACAAGAACAGGAAACGCTGTTCCAATCATCCCAACAATCAAACACCACAGCTCCATCTTCTCATCCTCTTCTGTCTGCTCTTTCTCAGGCTCAGGCTCATGTTCGTACACCTCGATCTCTTCCGTAAAGTGACGTTGGATATCTGCCATTTGTCCAAGAATGATTGTGATACGATATTGTATCAAATTATACGAACCTCCAGGTACGAATAAAAAACGCCTCCATGTCTAATCTTTGCTCAATTAAACGTATACTTAGCGAGCACGGGCAAAAATTTCGTCTATTAGAGCTGTATCGCATTCATGCGTTACAATTTTTATGGACTGGAGGATAACTCAACAAAACTCAAAGCTGCTCAGCTTTGCCGTCGGTATCTCAACCTCTTCACGCTTTTCGAGGTTCTTTACCTTCACATGTTGCTTGTCAATCTCTGCTCTTCCGATAATTACAGCATAAGTGCTACCACAGCGCTCAGCAGCCTACATCAGGCGCAAAGAAATCACGAAAAGTCAGCAACAAGGTCCCGTGTACTCACTTATCGGTCTTGAACAACAGTATCGTTACCTTCATCAACTTTTTCATATTGCCACGACCGTGACAGAAATGGACCATCAGATCACGTTGTCTGAGTGTCTAGAAAGAACAAATATAATGGCATGCATGTGATTTACACACACACGGTAAAGAGCAGGAAATAGTATGTTTCAGCGTACCTGTGC
The DNA here is from genome assembly GCA_947646735.1 of Peronospora farinosa. Classification (NCBI taxonomy): domain Eukaryota; phylum Oomycota; class Peronosporomycetes; order Peronosporales; family Peronosporaceae; genus Peronospora; species Peronospora farinosa. The sequence continues at coordinate 380,329 of CANTFK010000838.1, read as the reverse complement.
GATACGCATAGCTTCGTGAAGCACCCGGTTCGACTCATTGCCAGCAAGAACGGGGACGACCTATTAGCACCCACGCAAACATCGTGTTAGTATGACCTCACCAATCTATCATTAGGTCCCACGCATTTTACGTACTGCAATAGAGACAATTGTCTTGGCCGGCATCTCGCATAGCAAATTCAACCTGTCTACGCCTGCTGCCCAACCCACACAAGCCGTCGCAGGGCCTCCTAATGATTCAGCTAGTCCATCATAGCAACCGCCCGCAAGCACCGCAAAACCACCTCGAGGTGCTTCCTCCTTGTCCGAGGCGTTGGCTGACCGTCGCTCAACAAATTCAAATACGGTGTTGCTATAGTAATCCTGCAGGCATTCGGCATCAACAACACAAATTGAGTCGCTGTCGTCTAGAAAACAAAACGCAGCGAGCTTGATGCATACCAGTCCTCGCACAAGGCGTGGGTTTTGTAGATAGCTAACTCCCAATGCATCCAAGCCATTCAAAACGCTGTCAAAGCGCTGGAAAAACACAGCACAGAATCAATGTAAATGCCACATACAAGATGCATACCAACCATTCCTCTTCTACCCTTTTGGATTCATCCGAGAGAAACTCGCTCAGCTGTGGTGCATCAGCTACAAGTTTCTGGTCAATCTCACTCTTCGAGTCCAATATCCGAAGCACGCTCCCTCGCTCAAGACTGATCAACAATCAAGAAGCTACCTGTTATTGCGCTCATACGCCTATTGCCACAATATAAGCAGGGTAAAACAAACGCACCGATTGACGCTATCCACCGATAGGTCCTCCTTGCGTTTTGAGAAGAATTCTTCGAGCGCCATGCGATACTTTGCACGGCTATCGACGAATGCATTAGAAGTGAGATATCGTAGTCGTCCTGAGTTTTATGTTGTTAGAAGCAATCGCTTGTTACCTTTCGTTATCACCTAGTGAGTTTAATTCCAGGACAACTTTATTCTTGATGCCAAGGGCGTCCAATGCATCCGATGCCATGGCAATAACCTGCATCAGTACCATATTGCGTAAGCCCAATGCTGTTATTGTACCAGTACATTAGCAGTAGTGAATCAATTTTCACCTCGGCGTCGACCGATGGGCCAGAAGAACCCACATATTCCACACCTGACACCACGATGCGCAGACAACAACATCATTAAAGCTCTCATCCACCAAAAACTCAGTTTATCCACATTAGCAGCTCACCAAACTGCTGAAACTCTCGATACCTTCCACGCTGAGGACGTTCATACCTACATCCTCCAATCAACCGAGCAGTACGTTCAAATTAACAAACTACAAACCCTCGTCCGTCAATTATTCCAAGAGCCACACTATTAAGCCACCACGCACCGAAACATACTACCCGAGTACGATAGTTTTTGTGGTAGTGAGAAAAGTAAATTGTTGCTTACAAGAGTCCGCATAATGCCTGCAAAACACACACTTTTTAGTAACAATCTATCCCCGTACAAGATAAACAGACACTTTTCAAAACACGATATAAACATACCAGCAGTGCCTTCCGGTCTCAATGTTACACTCTTGTCTGAATTGTCCTTAAACGTGTACATTTCCTACAAACAACAAATCATTTCAATATGAATAGAGTCTCTCTCTCTCTCTCTCTCTCTCTCTCTCTCTCTCTCTCTCTCTCTCTCTCTCTCTCTCTCTCTCTCTCTCTCTCTCTCCCTCTACCCACAAACCTTCATAACAATATCAGAGCCACCGCCCAATGACCGCGAAAATAAATCCGTATACTCGAGTAGCGGCGTCTGGATCTACATACGACCCTATATGTCAATCGTCTACCGAATACTCTCTCACACTCAATCAAAAAAGCCGTACCGAACGAAATCCAAAGCGCTCCACAATGCGCTGCAGTTCATTAATCACATCACGATGTCGCTGTGATTCATCGACCAACAAGTCTCTCGTACCTCGTACACGATTAATAATCACCTTTGCCTCTGGAGGAACAGACAACCAGCGACGCATTTTACTCGACTGCAGCCTTTGTATCATTTTTTAGAGGGTTTGTGTTTTTCTAAATTTAGTGATTCATCCCCTGTCATAGTGAATATCAAGTTTGACACTCTGATTTATGATATGGAGCATGTTTGTAAGCATGAACCCAAAGCAGCAAGAGGCGGCGATGACGGAGGAAGCTGCGAGCACAGCCACGGGGCCGCTCGTTGATACTAAAATTGTGTGTCACACACGTCGCTGCAATGGACGTGACGTTTGTTCGTGTATTCTGCGCGTGGAGAGTGCCTATTTCCAAAAGAATTTGGCAGACAAAGTCGCTGCGAAGAAACGTCGTGTCGACGATAGTTTAATCACGTTGAAAGGCGTTACACGTCGATATCAGAGAGTGACAAACATTCAGAAGCTTCAATTTGAGCTCAAGTTGCATATTACGGCGTTCTTGACGCCTCGTGCACTTGGTAGATTAGGAATGGTGCGTGCAATGCCAGTACAGAGACTTTGGAAGGATATACGTGAGACTAGAGCTTTACTGACGTGTAATGTGATCTACTGACAGACAAACAAGATGATGAAACATGATGTGGATCTTATGGCAAAGCACGCAGTGGGAAAGTTTCTTGCGGAGGCTCCATCGGACAAGTTGCTCAAGCAGGAAGAGCCTAAACCGACAGAGTCGTGGCCGCAACTCATGTACAATCAGATGACATGTGTGCACAAGCTCTTTGTTTATTATACAGGCTATAAGACTGGTGTAATGAGGCAGCAGTTTCCACATTGGGCTTTTGGCATTATCTGTGTGGATCCCAATGAACCACATCGTAACATGCTACCAAATGCGTGGACGTTCCATGGACACAACCCATGGCTTCGACGACGTGGCAATGGAAAAGATGGCGAGTGGCAGCTGACAAAAAAGTATACGGCGCGTAAAGCACCTAATGATTTCTTGCTGCATGTAAAATCGTGGGCGAGCACACTACGTCCAGGATCCATGTTAGCAGTTGCAGTAAGTTGTTTGCAGGATGGTATGCTCTACTTGCGTAGACTTTTGGCTAATCTTGACGTGGCGGTATTGTCTTGTTGTTGTTGACACGAATAGTATCGAAATGCGGGATCTCCGGAGCCGGCGTGGTGGGAGGCGCAAGCTTGGTATTTATGGCGTGGAGACGGCAAGCAAGGTAAGAGACAACTACCTCAGAAACTAGAAGACGCTTGGCCATCTTTGAACATAATGGATGTGATAGATCCCGCAATCGTGTACGATCCCGAGACGGAAAATCGTAGTCAGGTTCATCCAGACGATTTACTCGAGCACTTTAGGGTGAGTTTCTTACTGGCATAACTGAAACTGGGACGTTGACTGATAAAATGACTTCTGCGCATTGTTTTGGGTAGACACATCCATTGCATGTTATTGACGTGTCTACTAAGCCTGGAGCTTTATGCCAACGATGCGCCAGCCAAAACAGGACGTTCAAGTATTGTCATATAGACAAAGGGCATGCAATGTTCTAGCCCCGACCCATGGTAGGTTGTTATCCTGAACAGTGCAATTAGTAATGTTTGTGTCATAGTACTTTGTAAGTCTTACGTGAGAGGCGTAATCGATTCACGACATCATGCGCCGTCATCGTGACGTGTTTATATTCACCCATACTTAAACGATGCAAACAAAGCTGCATCTGCCACTAGCTGACACCTACACTGAAATAACGGCTTGTTTACGAGATCCAGTAAGCATGGATAGACCAGTCTCAAACATACTCTTTTTCTCCTTGGCATTTCCACGTCGAAAGCGAAGGACAAGCGGCCGTTTCGTATCATTCAGTGCCCATAGCGTGTGTTTGAGACCAGCATGCTCAATATTAGCGTTACCAATCGCAACAAGGCAATCGCCCGGGTTCACTGCTGCCGTTTGGCCCTGACTACGCCGCACAACAAGACGCGGGGATCTTTTCAAGCTGTCAATCTGGGGCGCCTACACATGAAAGATAACAAAAACAAGTCAGAGATGCAGCGGCTCCCAAAGAGTTCAACTAGCAATATAGACAAGCCGTACCAACTGGAGACCAAGCGGACCCTCGCGGCAAATAGAGATTACGTATTCGTTCGCCTTTGCAGTTACCAGCGTGGAAACACTGACAACACCCATAGCCACAATCTTATACACACCGGTAATGCTCGTCATCGCTGGGTGCTCAGCCAACTCCTGCGTCGTGATTGTTTCATCACCTGAATCAGCATTTTCGTCATCGTCTTCTTCCACTGAAGCTTCACGGTCCTTGTCAGTGATCTCCCGTGCTCGACTATTACCGTAACAAAAACGTTAGCCTCGATCCAACTGTACATGTACATCGATTGCCAACTAGGCGACGTACGTTGTCGATCCTCTTCGAACCGCATTCGCAGATTTGTCCGACTTTGGAGCTGGTCTATAGAGATAATACCAAAGCGCTCGTTAGTACTGCAAACACGTCAGACGCAAAGATGTTACCCTCTGTTTACCTGGCTGAACTCGACAATTTTTTCGATTTCTTCGACAATCGAGAGCTCTGGAGCTCCCTTAGAACCAGTGTGTTGACGTTGCCCATCAACATTGAAGTTCCTGTGTCTAAGTTCCTGACGCATAAGCTGTTTTCAGCAGCCGAATGTCGTAATTGAATAGGTGTGGGCTCATATTTCTCGTAAACGATACGATACAACGATGGATGATCAAGCGTCTCGACATCTAACGTGATCGTACCCACATCACCAGGCGGAACATTGAAGGTCTTGGAAACTTGTAGCCATAGAGCCACATCCGAGTTCATATCAACCACACGGAGACGGTCCAGAGGGCTATGCCCAGCAGGGGCTTGAAACGTGATCTTCAGTGGCTTGCCAAGATCGCCGTTCTGCGTACAAACAAGCACACATATAGTTAGTTTTCAACAATTGCCATACAACTCAATCGATAACCGTCTACGTACCGATTTGCACTTAATACTGTAGTTAGACTTTTCAGCCTGACGACGAAAGTATGTCCATGCAGCACAGACATTTTGTTCGTGGTGTAGCTGCTCCGTGTGTTGCAGCAGACTTTTTGCACGCGCCACCTTCGGAATGTTAAAATCTTCAGGGCCATAACCGTATGGATTAAACTCGACGCGAGCTCCACGACGAATGAGCTCTGCAGCCACATTGATAGCTCCACTTGCACTATATCAAGAGCCAATGTCCAAATCCATATTAGCTAGTCAGCTTTCAGTACTAAAAAGAAACCATCGAGCCGTTAAACGTACCAAGCGTAATGCAGACAGCTCCAGCCTAGCTGATCCTTGTGGTTCATATCACAGCCAGCGTCTAGTAGAATTACTACAATATGAAGTCGAGCTTCTGTGTCGCACTTGGATGCCAGCATTACAAGATTGCGTTGACGACTGTCCAGATACTGTACCTGCACTCCACGCTCAATCGCGACCATTACCCCCTCCACCGATCCAATGCGAATAGCGTGCAGCAGCGTCTGAAGTAACGCTGCCTTCATAAGGCGTGTAATATGTGTATTGGACTCCATCGCTCGCATGCGCCAACTCTTGGACACCAACGGAACAAATGGACGTCGCTTAATCAAAGTCGACTCACCACCCCTTGCAGTTGCAGTACGTGTCGACGACACTTGCTCCTCCTCCTGCTCCTGCTTCTCTTCCTTCAGCTCATCTTTGCTAGTCTCAAAAACCTCCTTCTTTTCCTCCAAACCCATTGCTATTTCCTCCAAACTCTCCACCTCTTCCTCAGCTTCTTCCATCTCCATCTCAGCTTCTACGTGGTCTTTCCTGACGATCAAAACACAGTCCTGCTCTTCTTCATTTTCTGCATAATCTTCTTCTTTTCCTTCTTCTTGTTCCATGCTCAACTCGTTTGTACTCGTTACCAAAACGTCACTTACGTTCGAAACAACGTCCAGACGAAGCTCATTGGGTGTGGTACTTGCAACTAGCATCGTAATGATCTCGAAATGAGGGGGTGGTCTCAAACTACGGAAAAAGGCGACGAGTGACTTGGTACGTGCTACGAAAGACACGCTCTTGGAGCTCGCTCGACAACGCGACGGTTTCCAAGTCAGATGGTTCTAAGCCCGACTTTATTTAACCAGATGGGTACGTGACCAGATGGAAACTGACATGAAGAATGGACACGGTAGTGCCTTTTCCCTGAAAACGTATGGAAAGACGACCTGCGATAAATCATTGTTTTCGTAAGAAGATGGGGGGATGGGCAATCCCTGACAGCCGGTAAACATAAACATGCTACAACTAGAGGACTTTATTAACCCATCTGTACGTAAATGTAGCCATGTAAACCGGTATCCGTTTGGCAAAGTACCGGTTCCTATCTGAACATGTCCCTGCCATTCATCACGAGTGAATAAATGGTGCCGTCCATCGAAAAGTTGGACTTCTTAGGTGCAGTGACGCTCCTTTCATTCTCATCAGATGGATCTTTGCTTTACGTTGGTGTAGGACCAACAATTTTTCTTTATGCAACTGCTACTGGAAAGCTAATGAGTCAACACACTGTTTTGACGCGAGGCATTCTACACGGCTGTGATTTTGTCCGATTTCCTGATACAAATGCTTTTGCCGGTGTTTTCTTTGGTCAAAAACATGTGTCATGCTATTATAATTTGCCGCAAACTCCAGAGGATGCGCGAACGCTTGAGAAGCTCATGACATTGGGCAAACCAAACGTGTTTTGTGACTGGGTGTTTGATGCACACTTGTTGACGAACGATTTTGCATCGGAACAGAACAAGAAGCTGCTGGTTGCAGTCGGACTTGCACATAATTTTGTGCAGATATGGGACCCCGTGACTCGTGATATTTTACGTAGCATCCAGTGTGCCGAGCGCTGCATTTTGTATGCGTTGGCTTTTCACGGACGATCATTGGATGAGCTTGTGGTCGCTTCGGGAACGGTATTTCAACAGATTTTACTGTGGAATCCGATGGGAAATGCATTGAAAGACGTCAACACTGCCATTGAACCGGTGCAACGGCTGCACGCTCACGACGGTGTCATTTTCAAGCTGGCGTGGTCTTACGATGCCCGCTCGTTGGCTTCCGTCTCGGACGATCGCACCGTACAGTTGTGGTCGAATAATGGAAATATTAAGGTCGATTTACTGCACTTGTCAAGGACACTAAACCGAGACGAACTGCTGCAGTGTGAGTACTCTCCAGTGTTCCGAGCTTGGGGTCACTCGGCCCGTATTTGGGATGTATCTTTTTGGGAGCGCGGTGTCGTAACGGCGAGCGAAGATGGTCTGTCTAAGCTCTGGGACCTAGAAGGTAATTGTTTAGCCACGTTGCAGGGACACATGGGCAGGAATGTGTGGCGTGTAGCCGTCCCTCCGTCGCAAAAGATGATTGCCACGGGAGGCGGTGACGGTGCTGTAAAGCTTTGGGACATCAGACGCCAGCTTATGTCTTCTTCCGACGGGGGGTCGGCGGCAAGTGACTTGTGTAAAACTATTCGCGTTCATATGACGATAATATCTACTGAGTTGATGAAGCAGAAGAAGGGCGGTCCATCATCTGGAAGTGTGCGAAACATCGTACTCAGCCCTCTGGACAATGGGAAGACGGCATTTGTGGCCTCCGAGCATGGCGAGATTTTTCGTCTGGATCTATTGTCACTCACAGCAGAACTTGTTTTCGGTATCCTTCCAACTGACGGCGCCCTTGTTCAACCTCGAAGTGGTGGACTGTCTACGTTTTCAATCGATTTCTCTGGGCGCTTCTTGTTACTTGGCGAAGTAACGGGTCGCGTGAGTCTTGTTAGAGCATCTACAGGAACTCTATTGTACTCGTGGAATACCCAAATCAATGTTCGCGTTATGAAAATATGGTGGGACCAGGAAGACGCTCTGTTCATTAGTAGTGCTAGCGGCGTTCTCACTGAGTGGAGACCTATCATTGAAGAGGCATGCGATAGCTTGGCACCACTATCCATTACTACAATGAATCTTGTGGCAACGTTCAAGATCCCAGCCAAGAGCTCAATCTCATCGATTCTAGTAGTAGATCGATCACCTAAGATCAAGAATATTGTGGGAGGTGACGGGCATGGCAACGTGTATATATTTCATCGCCCGTGTACTCCGGAGGGCCATAATATCGAGACTGATGTAGTGCGGCCCCCCGGTCTCGTCCTTAAGAGCGTCCACGGACGTGAATTGGTTGCATCACTTCTACTCGGCGATGCTAAAAACTGCTACATTACCATGTTTTCGGGGGGTCACGACGGGTACATTTGCTCGTATGCACTAAAAGAAGATACTAGTGGAGCCCTGACAGCTACACAGCTAGGCCGCGAAGCTATCCGAGGAATCTCTACAGTCAAGCAGCTTCGGTGGAGACAACCGGCATCAAACGACGGCAAGACAAAGAATGATCTCATGGTATTTGGCTTTCACGCGTCCCACGCTGTACTGTACAACATGTCAGCGCAATATCGTGTCTTCAAGGTGGAATGCGGTGGTTGGCGCCGCCCCCATGCGCTTTGTATTCGTAGTGATGAGGTCATGTCGGCCATTCCCTCGCATACCTTTGTGTTCACACCTCCAACGCAGAAGCAATACGTTGACATCAAAGTGCATTCTACGTGTACTCTTTTGACTGAGCACGAGTCTACTGAGGCTTCTTCCGTTTTCTCTCGATGCTCTCTGCACGACCACCATCATGGGCGGATGACGACTTCTGTGGCTTTTCTTGATCATAGCCGTTTAGTTACTGCAGCAGAGGACAACAGCCTTATGCTGCATCGTCGCCGCGCGCAATGCGATCAAAAGAAAAGCTTGCGTTGGGGCAGCGTGGCTTCAGGAATTGCCCATACGACTACTGTTCGGGCGCTCACGACGTTCCGACGCAAGAATTCTGATGGCGTTGAAGAATACGCCGTGCTGTCAGGGGGCGGGAAGCAGCGCCTAAATGTGTGGCTAGTCTCTAGTGACTATGACGACCTCCGACATGTTTGTAGCCACGAACGTGCGGAAGCCGCTCAGGACCATCGTATCCTCGGGCTTGCTACGTTTTCGATTCCGTACATCTCGGATAATTATCGACTTGTGACAGCTTGCAACTCCGAGGGCTCTACTCAGTTACTACTGCTGGATGTAGAAAATGGTGAGCTTTTCGAGCTTGGTGACTGCCGTTTGGCCTCAAAAAAGCCGATCCTGTCATGTATAGGTTTTCAGAAGGGTGAAGCTGAGGCGATAATTGCCGGACTAGCAGTTGGTTCTACTGATGGTTTGGTGACACTGTGGGACCTAAGCTTGTTGCTGAAGAAAATAGGTTCGATTGTTCAATCCCATCACGACTTGAGACAGCTTAAGAAAAAGGTGCTGTGGCTGATAAGCGAGTTACAGCCATGTGGGAGCTACTTGGCGCATGATATGGGCACAAACTGCATCGATCTTGTCTCCTCTGCGAAAAGCACGGAAGAGGGGAGCCTTGATGTAACGCTCATCAGCGGCGGAGACGACCAGGGCTTGAATCTGCATGAGCTACGCTTTCCATCGTGCCAAAAGCTGTTTGAAACTCGGATAGTAAATGCTAGTGGTTCAGCTATCAAAACGGTTGCATGTGTGAATGCCCAACGCATTTATGCAGCCGGTTACGATCAACGATTGAGCAAATGGAGTATTCTGCGCGATGAAAACGGCAAATCTAGACTAGAGTGGCAAGGTGCGACAATCTCGGAATGCGCCGACATTGCCGACCTTGCAATTCGGAAAACCCTAGATGGAGAAGCTGACGAAGTTGTAGTTGTTGGTCAAGGCCTACAGATGATTCAGTTCCAATGCACATCGTTTGAAAAAGCGTTAAAATTGCAACAACAAGAAAGGAATGAATAGAATTGCATTTTTCTGGAGTTTTGTTCCTAAAAAATACCCACACTGCCAGCTTTGGAAGAATGGACTACACATAGCAGAAGTCTTCCTTGTATTTGGAAAAGTGACCTACGGCTGTTCAGCATTCTTCATTCACCAAAACTCCGTCGTGCCATCACCCCACCCCCCCCCACGACAACGTTGGATAATAAAGAATGCAATGAAAAAGCGTCGCAGTTTCTCACATCGTGCAAACGAGAAAAATTCGAAGCCACAACAGCATCTACGAGAAAATCTTCAGCCATCATCCAGTCCCCGCACGCCGACACATGCAGCCTATTGGCCAAAGGTGTTTTCACCACTGTAAGTGATGTAAAGGAAGCCATCGACATCTTTTTGTTCTTCGTAAATGTTCGACATCAACGCAGCTGAATCAATACATTCACACACACACATGGTAAGTTACTCGAGAGTATACAATAAGACAACATCACGTTAGAGTACGTACCGGTGGGTGGAAGCACATTGTTAATGAAGATGAAAATGGCCTTTTCTGGGCTCAACTTAATACGTTTCCGGATCACGTACACGAATTGACCAACTGTCAAATCAGCCGGCACAAGGTACTTCTTCTTGTCAATATCCGGAATGTCACTGCGGTCTGCCTTTTCACAAATCACCTATAGCACCAAGATCAATATACCAAAAAAAAACAAGTCAAGCATCCGAAAAGTTCTGATCAGATAAGTAACAAGCACATACTGGAATTCGGTCAGGGTACTTGGACCGGATGCGCTGAGCTTCAGCTTGGCGCTTCTCTATAACACAATCACACCCCGTATTGTTAGCTCTTGTCACTTTAATTGAAGGCTATGGAGATCAATGAGCTACGTACCAAACGAATGTTCCTTCTTAAAAGAGCTCATGATATGTATGGTACTAAAGCCAAACTGGTGGTGATTATTCTTCTCTTCTAGGCGTCTCTTTAAAGTTCTTTACGTCTATATGAAGCCAAATAGTAACCCCCCATACAACCACCAGTTAGTTTCTTCTGCAAAGATGAGAATAGAGTGGGGATGGCGCAGTGTGGAGAGCAACTGGCGCCCGACAGTAACAGAGCCTCCATCTCATTACTTGCCTGCGACGTTTCTTCTCAGCTTTCTCGCTTTTCTTTGTGTTAGGGGAGGAGTAAAGAGCTACGTTGACGCACAACCCTAGGTCGAAACAAATGCTAATTCGTTGAATAGAGGCTTGTAAATCGGACTTATGTGGCCTCGTTTGGCTTTAAATGCTAGATTTTATAAGGACAAGGGCTTCGAGAACGATACGTAATTCATCGTCAAAATGGATAGAAACGAGGCAGACAAAAGACCATCATTCTGGTTGAACCAGGATCTCGGAAATCATTGCGGAATATGCAATATAGTGGTTACAAAAATGTAGGAACTGATCATTGCGATGGTGGCATATCGAAGTGCATTCTAAAAATATACGCCTTTGAAGCAGTGCTATCTAATTACAAATACGAGCGCCTTCCGCGCGATTTAATGGTAGCTTCGTGACCGTTACTTAATGTTCATGTACTTTGACCGATTAATTAATACCAACTTTGATTGAATGAAATGCACTCGAACTATTTAGTTAGCCAGTAGCCAATCACAAACCTCCAGCCAACTTTTAAAATTGGAGTGACCATTTCGACCAATCAGTAGTAACCCATCGATCCGTTTCCCCCCGATTCCTTCTCTTTCTCTGACACACCACAATCCAAAGAACGCCCAGAACGCGTAAGCCGTTTTGTTTTTTTCTTGGTTTCTCTATGGAGTGGGAAAAAAACTCACATTCTGATGGAATTATCTGTAGATTAAAAGCACCTTTATCTGCCGCTCTCTCTCTCTCTAGAAACGTCCAAGATGAACCCGGAATAGTACGTTGAGACTCGAGCTGTAGAATGATATACCACAAGTTTTGACTGACAATGTGTGTATTGATCTTTAGTGACTACTTGTTTAAGCTGCTGCTGATTGGTGACTCTGGCGTTGGTAAATCGTGTCTACTGCTTCGTTTTGCTGATGATACGTACACTGAGAGTTATATCTCGACCATTGGTGTGGACTTTGTGAGTGATCTGAATGAACCCCTTGCTGTAGACTTCTGATTGAGCCTGATATGTCTGACATGATTTTTGTATTTGTGGTTGTCTCTAGAAAATCCGTACTATTGAGCTCGACGGCAAGACCATCAAGCTCCAGATTGTACGATACGTAGTTGCTCTTTTGCCATCGTGCGGCCTGTCGTCGTATGCATGAAGTATCTTAACTAATTATGCGTACTTTTATAGTGGGACACAGCTGGCCAGGAACGTTTCCGTACGATCACTAGCAGTTACTACCGCGGTGCCCACGGTATTATCGTAGTGTACGATGTGACCGACCAGGAGTCATTTAACAATGTCAAACAGTGGCTGCACGAGATTGATAGGTGCGTCCGAGAGGTCATCTGTTGTGTAAGAAGATGTTTGGACATTGACGTTGTGTTGCTATTATGGTTGCAGATACGCTTGCGAGAACGTAAACAAGTTGCTAGTAGGCAACAAGAGCGATCTAACGGCCAAGCGTGTGGTGAGCACGGATGCCGCGAAGGAGTTTGCTGAGAGCCTGGGCATTGAGTTCCTCGAGACCAGTGCGAAGAACGCAGCCAACGTTGAAAAGGCCTTCATGATGATGGCTGCCCAGATCAAGAAACGTATGGCCAACGCTCCGGTGGCGCCCAAGGCTGGCGTTAAGCTGACGCCCGGCCAACAGGTTCCTTCCAACGGCGGTTCGAAGTGCTGTTAAGCAGTGTCGATGAGTCCTGTTTGCCTTGCGTCGCGCAATAGTTGGTTTGTCTACGGTTCGGAGTCTTGCACAATGAGATGTAAGAAGTTGTGGACACGATAATGATCAATAAGGCTAAAGTGCGAAGCGGGTAAAGGCTGTCGAGGATTAGTTGGCGTTTGAAAAGGATATCAGGTTGCGCTTGTCAGGTCGGCTCTGCGCTCTTGCTTAGGTCTCACGTTCTCAGTCTTGGCTGAAAGGAGAGACAACGAGTGCTGACTCTGGGTAGTTGTGACCTTATACATGACATATTCTTCTTCTTTTTACAAGTGGATGTTTTGGTTGTTTGGTAGCGCACATGTGTGCACGTCCATTGTTCGTGTTTACCTCGTACGCCATTCACTTGTTTGATGAAGCAGCTCGCGAGAATCCAGCACGGAGTGAGCGTGCTGCCTGAGAGTCCTTGTACACGAGGAACTCGAACTCGGGCTGGCGTGTCTTATGCTTGATTGACTGCAAGATCCACTCTGTGACAGCGTAACTAAAATGAGCGAGAGAAATTACCAGCATTGAAGGAACGTACCTGGGCTCACAAATTTGAACTTGCCAGAGCTCTGTGCATTCAAGAACAGCTCATTAGATCAACAACAAGCTTTGATTCGAGCAGCTACTTTTAGCATACCCTGAGCACTTTATCTGCTTTGGATCCGTTCAAATTGGAACCAACCATGTGAGTGATGCGCGTAGCCATCGACGATCTGCATAATCAACGAGATTACAATCGCCGTGTCAGTTAAATGACTGGCAATTATGTTGTACATTGACCATAATTGCGCTTACGCGACGTTACCACCATGCTCCTTTACCAACTTTGCCAAATAGTACCTAGAAACAAAAGCAAGAAAGAATACCGTAAGGAAATGACGGCACGATAGTCTCGTTTCAATATTACATACAAAGATATTTTGCCCGTTTGCCCATTAAACACAATCTGACAACCCTAGAACAATCATCAAACCAACTTTTTATAATGGAGGCACTGAAAAGACGTAACCCCTACCAATAGTGTACCTTAAAAATATCAGATTTTTTGGGAAACTCCTTTCCGTTTTCTATGTCGATTTCAGTATGAGCAAGCAGACCATATCAACGCTGATTTTGCATACAAACTCCTATACATTGAGCGCTCACCGTGTTTGTTGGTGGCAGCTTGCGCATGCTTTTCCCGAAAAAAGTGCTTTTTTGTTTTCTCTGCCAAGCACCTCGTGGTTTCATTCTCTTCCTTTCGCTGTCGGTCGCTCTTTACACGCCGTTCATGGCGTGACGATGGTCCGCTGGGCCCATTTACAGCAAACATTGCAACTTTGAAATAGTCATACGAGATTTATACTGATCTAAAACAATTGAGCCTATGGAAAAGAATGACCCAACTAAGCAGATATTCGAACCAAGACGCAACCTACACAAAGCACTTAATAACAGTAATTGACTCTTTGCCGTCTATGATATATGTGTGTGTGAGAATAGGCTGTCTTATTTACCGTCATGGTTCCGTAGGAGATGTCTCCTGTCGGTTACGAGGGCTGTGTCGTTTCGGCTGCTGGTTGACGATGATGGTGTCTTGGAACATTTCCGTTGGTAGGCGGCAGTAGACGCCATTGCTCACATCCCTATCTCTTTGTTGTCCCTTGATACCCGGTCAGCTATGTCAGCGGTGTCTGGAAACACGTGCTTGATATCCACCCGCACTCTCGGAGGTAGCTCCGGTGCCGATCGCGATAACGCGGCTTGTTTGTACAAAAGCATGTGAGTGGACGAAACCACCGATCGCGTCCACTGCGTGATGATGTATGTCCAAGACTTGGACGTACCGACGCAGTCCAAGAGGATATGTAGGCGTCCTTCGTGGTGCCCAACGCAGGCCAGATGCCTCTTGCATGTCGAGTGCATATGCGCCTCAAAAGTAAAGATCAATAGATGGGTAGCTACTCTGTAGCATACCCAGACTTGGAATCCGTGAGAGTGTTTTCGTATTCCCAGCGGCTGAAGCTCTCTGACTTTTCGGATCCGTAACGCCTACTTTGCGTCGACTAGGTCCTCAGTCCCTACCTGGTCTCCTAGTCATTGACCATGGCAAAGTAATAGATATCTTTTTCAACCAGAGATTACGATCAAGAAAGATCAGTACGCTCTTCGCTGATTGTACAGAGAGCCCATGAAGCTCGTGTAGAAGTTTGTAGCATGATTTTAGCAACATCAAAATTTAATATACGAGGAGGATGAAGGATAAGTGACAAGCATGCTTTTATTGTAATTACTATTCCCTATTGATGATTCTTACGCGGCCTCAGAAAGAATACTAATCTGAGATGTGTCAAATCATTCAGATTTTAGACGCTGTAATTAAAAGACTTTACAAAAGCATTTTTGTCGACGATTAAAGCATCTTTGGCCGCATGCACGGCACGACGATGGACGGACAGTTTCCTGTGCAGTACGGTCAGCCTCTCTCTCAGCAACATCAACACCCACGCCAGGCACCGGTAACGAGTATTGAAACGGAGCACAATGACTCGATCTACGATATCCAGTTGGACTACTATGGCAAACGCCTGGTTACGTGCTCATCCGATCGAACATTCCGCGTATACGACGTGTCGAAGGCTGTTGTAGCTAGTACAGATAGTACCGAGCATTCAACAGAAAAAGAAAGTCAGGAGCAGCAGCTTCACAATTTACAGCACGTGGTGCCTCTTATTGACGACTCAGCAGCTCCAATCCACCGTGTGGCATGGGCGCACCCCAAGTTCGGTGCAGTGCTGGCTCTGGCTGCTCAAGATGGCAAAGTATACATTTACCGAGAGGAATTGGTGCAACAGGGTGCTGGAGGTGTCGGAAATGTGACAGAGTGGCGTCTGAAACACGTGCATGAATTTCATTCGCTGGCAGTACTGAGTGTGGCCTGGGCGCCGTACGAGTATGGACTGTGTCTTGCAAGTGCGTCAGCTGATGGACAAGTGTCGTTCCTTACCCGTATGCGTGAAGGGTGGGTAACCTCGTCAAGTTTTCGCAACTCGGAGGAAGGCATGGGCTGCACGTCGGTTAGCTGGGCACCCTACAACTCATTGGGTTCGCAAGGAGCTCAAGGGCCGATCCAACGCGTAATCACTGGATCGTGCAATCAGGCGATTACTATTTGGCATCTTATTATAAAGCCTCAAGATGATGGGAATGCTGGCACCAGTTATTGGGAAATCGAGAACACCCCCTTGTATGGACACAACGACTGGGTTCGTGATGTAGCTTGGGCTCCGAATGTGGGCATCCCAGCGAATGTGATCGCGTCTGGATCAGATGATCATACAGTGCGTGTTTGGACTCAAGATGAAGCCGATGGCGAGTGGTCATCCCACGTGATGCATACATTTCGTGCGCCAGTGTATCGAATAAGCTGGTCACTCACGGGCTCGATGCTTAGCGTCGCTGCTGGTGATGACGAGGTTACCTTTTGGAAGCAGCAAAAGAATCATGAATGGACGCAAATATCTTCTGTAACTGATCAAGGTGCAACTACTATCATGAGCAGCTAGATGCTAACAAGTAGATCAATGCTGTACCACGGTTCAAGTGTTGGTGTAGCAGCTTTAATCCACTATCGAGGTGCTCGTTGCCATTGTTTTTTCATGTACTTATGCTGCATGATCACATGTATTACGACGTATGACACACACGCATGGCGTAGGATGCGACGTCTAGTAGCTGGAAGTGCTCACTAGCACCATCGACGAGCCTCTTATCGGCTTCCGCAATGCGCAGACAAATCTTAGCCTTCTGTACATCACTGATCTTCTCTATTGCGAGCACGTCGTCATTCAGCTGCCGCAATATGGTTAACACCGGGTATCCTGCCAGTAATATGCTTTCAATGTCGGTCTTCATCTTCTCAAAACTGTTAGAAGCCACAGAGACCCAGAACTGCTGCAGCAATTCAGGCGGAGCAAGTCCAGCCACCGCAACGACATCGTCTTCCGACAACTCCTCCTCTCCACAGAGCTGCTTGGCACTTTGCAGGTAGTTAATTGCCTTTCGCAAGTCACCATTCGAGCACTCGAGCAGCGAGTCCAGCACCGAATCCGACACATTCACGTGTTCTTCTGAGGCGATAAAGCGCACACGAGACGTCATTGAGACCTTTTCTAATGGTGCAAAGCGGAACTTGGCACACCGTGATGCCACGGGCTCGATAATGCGACTTACATAGTTACAAATGAGGCAGAAACGTGTGACCTTGGAATAGTTTTCCATCATGCGACGCAGTGCCGACTGGGCGTCACCTGTCATTGAATCGGCTTCATCCAGAACAATAATCTTAAAAGGCGGCAAGCCTTTACCAGTACTGATGGCTCCTTGAGCAAAACTCTTGACCTTTTCGCGTACCACCTTAATACCTCGATCATCCGATGCGTTCAGCTCCAAGAAGCGGCCGTTTTTACGAAAATCCGTGCCAAAGAGCTGACGTCCTACAGCCACAATAGTAGATGTCTTGCCCGTGCCTGGAGGTCCGTAGAATAACAAATGGGGCAACTGACCATTCGCAATCGATGTCTTTAGTGTAGCCACGACATGCTCTTGGTGAGATATCTCGTCCACATTCTTGGGACGACTGGAGGAAAAAAAACAATGGGTCAAATATTGTTTATGTATTGTATGTGAGGACAGAGAATGATTGATACACGTACTACTTCTCGACCCAGGGCAGCAAAGGCACCGAAACGTTCGTCTTGAGCGTTGATGCAGTGCTAAACATGCTCTTGAATGGACAAAACTTACCTCTAAATTCGAGTTTCTAATGTAAAAAATGATCTAATTATTTCCTTACACATAAATTACGTCCTGGAAAAATACGATCGCATACTATTTGACTCAAAATTAAACGCAAATATCGTGAAAAGAATCTAACCGATCAAATGTACCGTTGCAATCGTACTTAGGATCATTCTCACTATCGATCTTCGGCCACGTAGCAAATAATTCGACAGTATCGATCGATGAGTGTCTCTCTTATAAGCTGTAGTCGGTTGTTATGTGTGGTGGCAACACTGTTTACTGCATTGTATTCCTCTCCTGTCTATGCCAAAAGTTTGGACTACGTCTCATTCGAGAAACCATTTGACAATATCAATGACGCAGGACTGCGCCAGATCGGAGACTATTTTGTGTACGGTGGAGATACGTCCGTGAACCGCCACTTTGTACGACTGACGCCTGATCGTCAGAGCAAGCGCGGTCATATTTGGGGTAACAAGAAATTGGCTGTCAAGGAGTTTGCTGCCGTACTCACGTTCCGTATCAGCGGTCAAGCCAAATCCTGGTTTGGTGATGGCCTGGCACTTTGGCTCACTACGAGTGAATATGTACAGGGTGATAATCATGGCTTTATTGGAGACTTTAAGGGTGTTGGTG
Source organism: Peronospora farinosa (assembly GCA_947646735.1). Classification (NCBI taxonomy): domain Eukaryota; phylum Oomycota; class Peronosporomycetes; order Peronosporales; family Peronosporaceae; genus Peronospora; species Peronospora farinosa. The sequence continues at coordinate 362,169 of CANTFK010000838.1, read as the reverse complement.
TCATATTCGATACGTTTGTGAATGAGGAGCACAATGGTGGCCACAAGGACGTGACGTTCTTTGAGAACGACGGCACAAAGACACTGGACCAGCTCCATGATATGGAAAAAGTCGGCTGCATGGCCCCCGGTATTCGCTACCACGAGAAGAATGCGGCATTTAGCCCGTCGCTCAACATGTCGCGTGCTAGAATTACGTACACACAGGCGGATCAGCAGTTTTCGATCTTGATTGATGCTGATGCCTCGGGCAACTGGGTCAAGTGCTATAACCAGCGTCTTACCATTGGTGACGACTGGATTCACGACGCATATGTCGGTATCACGGCTTCGACTGGCAGTCTCGCTGATAACCACGACGTCATTGCTTTTACCGCTTACGAGTAAGTCTACCTGTTTTTTTTACATGGGCTGTTTAGTATCTAGACAAATGAGACTCACTGCTGTTTTTTTTCTGCTGATCAGTGATGTTGTTGACTCGCTTGCTACTCAGGACGATGAAAAACAGCGCAATGCTGTTGATAAGGACCTTGAAACCACTTTGAGCAACGGAAACAATGACGACAAGATGAAGGTGGTCAAACGAAAATACAATCAGTTGCTCGAAGAATTTGAGTACCAATTCACTGCACTAAAGGAATCAACGCAGAACACAATCCAGAAGCTGGAGAAACAAGGCGTTGAGGATTGGAAGCGGATTGATGAACTTGAGGCTTGGGCAAGTGGAAAAGTGTTTGAGCGTGTGCAAAGCACAGCGAATGTGATCCGTGACCACGTGGATACGCAGTTGGAAGAGACTGTTAAGGAAACGGCCGCCAACTCTAGTGGCTGGAAGATGCCGTTTTTCATCGTTGTGTTCATCATTGCTTGCGTTGCGGCTATCGGATACAAGAAGTACCAGGACCTCCGCAAGACCCACTTCCTGTAAGCCATTACGCGGGCAACAAGTAGTTTATCTTTGCTTGCACCGATGCAATAGAAGCCGTCTCACTCACCTTTGTGACTGCAATGTGAAGCTTAAGAGATAAAACCGCCCTGGGGCTAAATCGCAGCTAGCATTTGTGTTTTCTGGCTCATGTCTTGCGTACTGTAAATTCCCTTGAATGTGTATCAATTAACAAACGTTTTAAGCGTGGTGCAAACAAGCAAAAAAGAATCGCGCCGGTGTTATGAGATCGAATATGTTGGATGCGATTAGCTCTACATGCAGAGCTGGGCAAGACCATGCGAACCTTGAAGTCGAAAATATCGACGAATCAGAATCGCGAGCACTAAGATTCCGCCAATCAACGGGTATTTGGATACGTATCGACATCACACGTCACAGAAATTTGGTTGGCAGCCGATTTCTGGCCAATTGTGTCATTATGGTCGCTATTAAGCCGTCCAAGAAGCAACGTGGTAAGTTGAAGGCGACTAAAACCAAGAAGGAAGCAAGTAAAACGCATGTCAAGTTTAATGACAATGGCGAGAATGTTTTGCCCAAGAAACGTGCGCGTGTGGTCAAGAAGAAAGATCAAGAGGAAATGAGCAAAAGCGGCGGGAAGTCTGACCGCTCACCGGATGCAATCCAACAGGCCAAGTACTATCTAGAGCAGTGGCAGAAGCGTGGAGAGATCAAGGCAGATGATGAGCTTTTGTGGAAGTTTAAGGTTTGTTAGTCTACTGACCATTGCTGGAGAGGAGGAGGAGGACAACTGCTGATTATTATGTGGTGTGCACATGGCAAAGTAGACAATCCAGCAGCAATGGATCCTTCGGTGGATGTACGAAGCTGATGTTGTACCCAAGCCCATGTTCGCTATTGTGCTAGAATACCTAGACGGTATCCAAGGCGCGGCACGCAAGGTTTGTAGCTTTTAGTGTGTTTGAGAACGAGCTTCTGTTTTTTGACTAGTACTTTTTGTCCTGCATAGCGTGTGGCGGATTCTGCACAAGAAATTATTGACTTGGGTGTTCCGGCAAAAGAAGATGAAGAAGCAGCGTCGGAAGAGAAGGAAAAGATGCTGAATGTGAAGCTTGCTCGAAGACGTTACAAACGTGCACTGCAAGTGGCTGAGCTGCTGGCTTAATTTGCGCTACACAAAACTTGTATTCTTGCTTGTCTGTTCTATCTTGATCCGGGAAACTTGTTGTGGAAGGTAGCTAGTCAGCGTGACCTCCAATGTGATCCAAGACCACGTCACGGAAGCGATCAGATGGGTAAAGACCGTCGGGAGCCTCGCTCAGTGCTAGGATTTCGCCATTAAGTCTAGCACGAATAAAAAACTTTCCACTCTCATTTTCCAGAAGCTCAAGCGTGAGAGCCGAGGAGTAATCGGGCCAGAACCCGATATCGTTTGCAATTTCAGCGTCCATTGATCGAAGGACCGACAGCAGCCCTACGTCGTGTCCACTGTAGATTATAATCTTCTTGCTTTCGCAGTGGTCCAAACAAGCTTTTTGCATCTGCAGCATCAGACGCAAGAAACCGTTAGACACGAAGCAAGACCAACCGATTTACAAATGATCCACACCTCTCGGAGCACATTATGCATCAAGCGTCCAGCCACGAGCTTTAAAATCGTCCGATGAGAGTAAAACTGTAGACACCAATCAAATGCTCTTTCAGACTGGAAATCTACTGTTGCTGAACACCCCCTTCATTTCTACGTTATCTCCTACCTGATGGAATCGGAAAGCAAGGTGTTTTTCGGCGACATCGCCGTGCACTTCGGTACCAGGAATGAAAGGGGCCTGGTGAGCACGCCGACAAACGAAGTAGTCGGCAGCAGTTAGCCACGTGAAAGGGATTTGACCCGAGTGTATGGCTGGAAACAATCGCATTAACTCTTGCTTAATCGGAGCCATCTCGTGCTCACGAGCCGCAAATTCACCGTTATTCTTTTCAATATCTGCCTTTATCCTCATGATCTCCGGAAAAACTCCGTACGCTGTAAGACAATATGCCACGCATACCAAAAATCAATGCCAGTGTCAAATTAGCCCCACAAACCATTACACGAACTCACTGTTGATCATGTCTTTTTCTGGTGGGAGCACACTCAGTGAAGGGTTCAATTGAGGTTCATCACTCAGCAAACCGTCCAGTAATGCCTGTACACTGAGTTGAGTGCGTGTGTACCCACTACTATAGATCTGCAGCTGCTCGGATGTGACTGTATCAAGTCGCAGCTCCTCCTTGCAATATTCTTGCTATCATATTGCCCAGTCAAAACCTTTGTTCACTTTTGTGGACACTACCCACTATCATTATTATTCTAGCAGCCTTACCAGTCGATTTCCACGGCTCCTCATCTGTTTAATACCTTGAACCGTCAAATATCCGAATGGCCGCTGCTGAAGTGAGCTCTGAACAGCGTTTCCGCTCGTCTGGACTCTGAACTTGGAACAAAGTTGCGTCGGTGTAGGCAGCTTCAGATCCCACAGAAGTGCCTCTTTCTCCTCTGAACGAGCATTGCTGCTCCCCTTGAAGATGTTGTTTAATGGGGTACGATCGCCATGGCGGTGGATCACCTGCAATTGACGCAGTCGTAGCGTCATTAGAAATAACGGTTTGAGTTTATGTCTTACATTGTTTTACCGTTTCTAAAACCGATTAGATCTGTTACAGATTGTTTATGCATATAAAGTTTATATAGATAAACATGCTACATAAAACTGGTCTAAAATCATACTATTTAAACTGATAACGTCTCTTAACTACAAAATAATTTTAGTGTCGACCATATAAACCGGCCTAAAGTAATACTTCCGTGGATATCGCTTTAGGCAAGTTCAATTTCATTGCGATGGCTCGTCTCATGATGTTGAAAGTTGAAGTGGTTCTGTACACGAATGTAGCCTTGTGTCATTGCATCACTGCTACAGTATCATCGGCACCCAGGACGCTGCGATTCAGCTCACGTACAATACAAACAGCAATGATGGCTTATGTACAGTACCTCGAGCGATTCACGCATACATCCTCGCTGTATGAGACTGCATTCGATCAGTGACAGAACTAGGTAAAGCTTTGTCGCCTCATAGAAACTTGCACTCTTTGGAGAAAAGTACGAGGAAACACTAGCATTGGTAAAAGGCGAGGCCGCTTCCAACGTATGAGCTACATATGGAGAATGTCAAACATTACGTGCATATAGGTCGACAAGTAAGAGGAAAGCCGGAGAGCGAGCGAAAAAAGTGGCAAATGTGAACCGCCGGAATTGCAATGCACATTTCGGCAGCTTATCGACAAGGATTCTGCCGTAAACGTGACTTCAATCAATTTTACGGAGTGTTTGGGTTGTACATGAGAAACTCTTGCTACGTCAAGAAGGCGATGGCTGTGTGGTCACTCCTATTCTTCCTAAGAGCAAGTATGGCCAATGCTGCATTTCGTATTGGATGCCAATTCCTCTACTTCACAGTAAATAACGTTGTTTTGTAGTCAAAATTGGTAGATGTATGGCGCTTTTTTCCTCGGTCGAGTACAATATTTACTTTCTTCAGGTAAGTGTTTCTGATAGATGTCGTTTGGTCAAAACTTTCGGCATCTTTTGATTTTACTGCAGGAGGGTAAGTACAACACTATTTATCAATGGGTACCATGAAGACGCTCGATCTACTGGACGATAGAACGTCGATATGGGCTAAGATATGACAGCTCGAGCTCGAACATGGAGTCCCAGAGCTTGCCAGTCAAGAATATGTGACTCGTCACGGGGTCATAGGCAATTCCATTCATCACGGCTTCATCCCGCAACGAGGAAGACGTCATGCCCTTGGTGTTGATATTAGGCACCATGTTGGGTATCCAGCTCAGATCAACCTGCTCCATTACGTCACCATTTGTGATATTAATCCGCAGAATATGGTTCTTATGCCACACGTTGGCAAGAAGTTCGCCGTCCACAAACTCTAGTTCGTTCACGTTGGTCACATCTTTTCCATCGTGGCGGACAGTGATGCTATGGTGTAGCTTGAACTCGTCCTTTGGATCAAAGAAGAGCACCTCGGCGGAACCGTCACTAGCGATGAGATACTCACCGTCTGTGGTAAGTCCCCAGCCCTCCTTAGTAGATGTCGTGAGGGGGAACTGGCCAAGCAGCTGAAAATCATGTCGAGACAGAACGAGTACCTTCTCCGCCTTGTAAGTTAATGCAAACAGCTTGTCCCCTAGAACGGTCACACCCTCACCAAAAAGATCGTCATCGAAGCGGAACTCGTGCAAAAACGGCACGGACTGCGTGGCTCCTGCCTTGAAAAAATCGACCTTGAGGTCCGAGAGTCTGTATTCGCGAATGAAGGACTGTCCGTGAAGCCCCGTCGACTCGATGAGTGTGCTGTCGTCGAATACGAGCCCTTCGGTGAACGCGCTGACATTGTGCGGGTGGATGGATACGAGGCGGACAACTGTGGGGTTGAGATCATCAGTTGCGCTCACGTAGCTGATGCACATCAGAGCCCCAAGCAGCAGCAGAAGTAATCGGGAAACCATTGGGCGTGACTACGAGCCAGACGCTGGCAAAGATTACTACGCATTAACCTGTTTAAATTGATGGTCGTGGAACGAACAGTTTGATCCAATACTAGTGAATGCAGTGAAATTGGCTGCTATATGTCTTTGCGCACGGGTCTGTTTATTCGAGGCTGAATTCCGACGGACAAGGAATACATCACGTAAACGTTTCGGGTACGATTATTTTGGTGTTGCAACTGGCCAGCATTCGCGACGCCGTGTATATGAAGATGTGTACAGAATTCGACCTTGTGTATTGTAAAACAGATTGAGGCTGTGTCATAGTCAAAAGGTGTGACAACTTCTTCGAAAAAGTAACGGTACGCTCAAGGTGTTACATTGTAGATGACCATGTAATCATTGGTTTGATCAGTAAACTTTGCCAATGTTTGCTGGCTCGTCCATACGCAGGTCGACGAAACTTTTCATAGCGTAAACACCTTTTGATTTCGAACATACTCCACGTATTTACGGTTGTATCTCATCGCAACGCCAAACAAAATCAGGCGCTTCATTTTTGTCACGCTCACGTGTCTTCGTTCGCTAACGGCGAACGACCTCCGTTCACTACCTTGCTTCAGTCGCTGCCGGTGTGGAGTGGTGTAATCCTCTTCATGATCACCAGTATCTCCTTCCCGTTGGCTGCGATCTCCAAAATCGGTCAGGGCAATTTCAACCGCTTCTGGTACTCCAACATGCTCTTCGGAATCTTCTTGATTGTGATGTCATTCCATGGTGCTGCATCATGGCTCTCTCGAAGCTTTTCGTCCATTTGAATTACTCCCCCGTTCCTGATCTACCTGGTTGAGCGTCGTTTCCGCTACGCCAAATTGTTTGCTGCGCCTGTACGTATTATGGAAGAGACGGATATCGGAAATGGACCGTGACAACGTGATTGAGACCCACCAGTACCTAAGTACGTTGAAGGGCAGTGAAAACACATCGCAGTTTAAAATGTTCCAAGAGTTTGTGCACGAACAGACCGGCAAGGATTTCGTGTCTGGCTTGAATACGAAGCAGCTTACGCATTTTGGTCGTCCAGATTGGGACAAGGTCTTTTCCAATGCGAAAGCCAACCACCCTGGCGAAGAAGTCGGAGTTTTCTACTGTGGCCCTCACGCGCTGGAAGAGATTCTAGACAAAATGTCCCGAAGGTATTCGTCATCAGGTCCCGACGGCACTGGCTTTGACTTCGAAATTCTCATAAATTGTACGACCATTTATCATGAGTACACGTTATGTTCGTGCAGATTCTAGCTAAAAACATAAAGTTTAAAGGGTTTTTACTAAATTTGCAATAGTAGAAAATTATTGCAAATTTATTAAAACCCTTATAGAGGTCTAGTATCTCATACAGTATTGCGATGTCCAAGAAGCTGCTTGTTGTTGGAGGCGCTGGGGCACTCGGCCGCGGTGTAGTGAATCACTTTACTCAAGCGTCGTGGAATGTTATTTCTGTGGGATTTGCAAAGAATGAGAACGTTGAAAACAACGTCCTTCTGCCCGAGAGCAACGTCCTTAAACAAGCGGATCAGACGTTGCAGAATATCTTGACCAGGTATGAAAAACACACTTTGTACTTGAAGATTGTATGAGGTGCTGAATTGAGAGGGACAAACAGATATGGAAAAATCAACACTGTGGTGTGCACAGCGGGTGGATGGACTGGAGGCAGTATCCGTGACGCAGACTCTCTTGCTAATTTAGGGGACATGCACGCCAAAAACCTCGAGTCAGCATTCCTCGGTAGGTGTGATACATTAATCATGGATCCGTGAATTTTCCTTACAATTTACTATTGAATTGATATCTGAAGCCACGTACTTGGCAAGTCACTTGCTGGTACCTGGAGGATTACTCGTTCTGACTGGTGCTACTGCGGCACTCAAAGCCACTCCTGGCATGGTCTCCTATGGAGCTAGCAAGGCAGCAACTCATCATCTGATTGCTAGTGCTGTGTAAGACTCTTTGAAGTTGCATGTACAATGTGCACACCATTACTGGTACATTTGTCCTACAGGACTGAGCTGCCTAAGGATTCGTCGGTACTGGGCGTGCTGCCAACGACGATCGACACGCCCATGAACCGCAAGTTTATGGCGAATGCTGACTTTTCCAGCTGGACTAAGGTATGGAGGTGTGGGTGGTTCGTGTCTTTGTTGACTACATGACTGTCATCTCACATGCACATGACAAATTGAATCAGACGGAGGATATCGCTCAGAAGATTTTGGAGTGGTCGTTTGCTTCTTATGCTGCTCGCCCCCCTAGTGGACACTTGATAACTGCCACCACGGAGAACAATACAACGTCCTGGAAGGACGCTGGCAATCCGTTTCAGTAAGACCAAGCATTGCCACAGCACTTTTGGCGAGAACGACGTTTTTCTTGCATCGCATCCTTGAAAATCTGGTTGTCTCTCGTCTATGTACTTTTTGAGTTTCCATTCGGATGCAGTCGCGATAGCCAGAGCGAGCAATGCAAGTCCTTTATGAAGACATCACATTCCCGTTCAAATTTTCAGTAAGATTACGCTTGAAATGACCACAGAACGCCGTGAGTACTCGCTTAAACTTGCGCGGGTTTTCTATGCAAGTTGGTGTGGAAATGAAGTTGAGAAACTCAGATCGTGCGCGGTTGTTGACCTGCGATCCCAAAATGCTGCTATCAGATAGAAGCCGATGGATAAGCTCTTCGCTTCGTTGTCGTCCGAAGTAGGTCCAGGAAGACCGTACAACCTCTGCTATTTTCTCCATTAAGTTAGGCGGCACACTTCCTGCTGCAGCAGTGAACAGAGCTAATAGCACATGGTACTGGACGTCCTTTTCAAAGAACAGCGTCTGGATTTGCTGGTAGAGCAACATCTTGCCAGCAAATTCGGACCCCTGCAGCAAGTCTTTTGGAGTGCGAAGAATCTGACCAGACAGCAAGCCCAACTCAAGCAGAAAGTCTAGAGTTGCAACTCTGACTTCAGGATTCTGCGACTTGAAAGCACGAAATAGTAGTGCTACTACACCCTCCAATTGGTTTGACTGGACTAAAACCGATGGATGGTGCGTGCCGCACGTTGCCACCAAAGAAAATAGCGCAATTACAAGCCTCGGATGTTCATCGACACTGCCATCTACCGTGATCTTGCTTATTGAGCTCTCACTGACTATAACCATCACGCGAGTTAAGCTAACTGCTGTGGCCTCGTCGTCGCCAGCACAACCAATAATGCTTTTGATCACACCAAGGTAACTACCGTCAAGGCTCTGCAAAAACTGTTCCAGCAACGGGGGCACGATTGTAGATGCCAAATCCAGTGCTTGGGATCGCAAAGACTCAAAAACGCCTACTAAAAGTGCGCAGAATCGCTCAACGACTTCTTCACAGCAGCCATAACGCAAAATGGTCTCCAGCACCCCCCACTGTTTTTGCAGCACACAGAGTATAGGGTGTGAAATCTCTTGATTCATCTGCATTGGAATCTTTGTAGCTAACATGATGAGGTGGTTGAACATCTCGCACAAAAACTCTACTGAGCCTCTGTCGTCTGCATTTACCTGGCTGTAACGCGATGCAAGGTTCGCAAACATGATGGCACCAAGCTCGTCTACCACCGAAAGGGCATCCTTGTACGTTACTGTGGCGAGGACATGGCAGATTGACTCCACCACAAGCTCTGCGCTATTTCCTGTCAAAAAACATTTTCTCGACGACCCGCCTACTGCTGCACAGTTTAAGCGGTACAGGCTCACCAGCGCTTCCATCCATTGCGGGGTAAAAAAGTGTGAGCCACACCGAAGCGTCAATTTACGCAGTGCCACGGCAGCTACGTGATCTTCTAGGCCGTACTGAGTAAACGGAAATCCAGGATCGTCCAGGGAGAGCTCGAAGCCAGTGGAAATAATTTTAAACGCGTAGGTCGACAAATAAATAGGGTGTCTCGCAAACCAATGGCCAGTTACACCAAGGAAGATGGTTACCGTGCGCGTGAGTGCGCGGTGAGAAGGCTCCTTTCGCGACAAGTACTCAAACAGCCTTGGAACGAGAGATGTGTCGTCCTCGCGAATCGATTTTGATAACGCACTAAGAGCGTGTACATATACTTCTGTGATTTGCCACCACTAAACAAGTAGAAATGTAATGAGAAAGTTAGTTCTCGAATCAAAAGACCGGAAATAGCGCGGACATGCGTACATTGGATGGTAAAGGAGCTCCCGAATCGGCGGATGCATACTGTTGGAAGATCGCGTGAATAGCATCCACAATAAATCGGTCCTCGCTGGCTATGGAGACTGTAGCAAGTGCGCGAAATACGTTGCGTACTTCGCTTCGATACAGGTGAAAGCGCTCCTTTGCAGTTTCCGGGAAGAATTCAAACCCTTCCGGATACTTGGTTCGCTCAACCAGAATAACAAGTAAACGTGAGACGAAGGATTCAAACTCGTACATGCGCTGCTCGTGCTTGCCAGATACATACGTGCGAAAATGAATCCAAAATTTCATCGTTTCGTTAGAGACATCGAGATCATTCAGCGAGGTGAAAAAAAATATCGTGTCCAGGAATTCATACACCAAAGACCCAGGTCGCATATCCAACATGTAGTCTACAAAATACATGATGAAAGCCTGCCCGCAGTCAGATATTGCTCTCGCGCAGTCAATAAGGCAAAAGTCTGTGCTTTTTTGGGATCCTGCCATATGCTCTTGTACGTGCTTTCGTAGCACCACAAAATTGTGCATAACAAGCTCCATCAGCTGCACATGTTCGTAGTGACGACAGGCAAGCACCACTTCGTGTACACCCTGCAGCGCGTACACTGATAGAGTTGGTACCAACGTTTCACGAAAACATCGGTCCAAGAGTCCACTCTCAATGAAAACTTCCGGGGGCACTGTGCCATGCTCCACCCAGCTCGCAAAAGCTTGCAACAAGAGACCCCGCACTTGTAATTGCTCTCCACTTGCATCAATAGCGGCAGCAATCGACGGAAGAACCGTAAGCACCACGTGTGCTGCACATTCGTGCACCATATCTTCACACTGTGCACGTTTGGCTTTGGAGAATTTAACGCGTTTATTGTCAACTTCCTCTGGAATGACCTTCAGTGTCAGCAGCACGGCAGTATTCGTTAGTATACTTGTCACATTGTCATTAGCTGGATACCTTTGGCTGTGAACAAGCCATTCCACAGCATCAACTACAGTCGTGCCATTTTGTGGCTCATGGAAGCGTAGTAAGATACCAACAATTGCAAGGGCCAGATACTTCTGTACATCGATCTCTTCCTTCATTCCATTAGGTCCTGTCAATACAGTCCAGATTTCCTGAGCCATCAGTTCATAATATTTTACAAGAACCTCATGTTGAGCTCGTTCTTCAAGCGCCCCATTCGTTGCATTGTCTACTTTATCCTTGCAACTGCTTGATGCCACTGTAAAGTAAAGAGTTGATGCTAAAAACGCCCGTTGGACCCGCAGCAACGCCAAATACTCAGCATTTCCCGTGTCAATAATCGGCGCTTGTAAAATGGATAATGCCGTCTGTGCAGCTTCAGGTGAACGTTGAAACTGCTGTAATAATGCATCAGCACGTCTTCGTACTTGTGGTACACTCAGTGGATCATACAATTGATGCAACGCCTCCGATATGGCGGACATATTAGCGACCTCCATCGCTTCCTGTTACTTTGAAGCTAATGATAGGAAACCTATGATTTTGACTAAATGACGTACAACACATGAAGTTTAATGTATTAGTTCTTACCGGTTTATTCTTTCAATTACGTATCTCTTATCAAAGGTATGTATTTTCCACTGTATCTGCTTCGTGGCCCCTCATTAGCTTTTAATACAGGGAAGAAGACAGACGACGGACGATTCCTTCTGGAGCAAGAACAATCATGTGGATACAGAGCGTCGTGTTGACGGCATTGATTGCTTTCTTGTCAGCACAAGAAGCCAGTGCAGCTTTTTATGTGCCAGGCGTAGCACCTGAATCGTGGGCTGCCGGTGACGTCGTACGTCTTAACGTAAACAAGATCACGTCGACCAAGACGTTAGTACCATACGAGTACTATTATCTTCCATACTGTAAACCTGCATCTATTCATGAACAACAGGAAAATCTTGGAGAGATTATGGCTGGTGATGCTATTATGGATTCACTATACAAATTACAGATGGAAAAGGACGTCATTTGCCAAGTTTTGTGCAAACCCATGACGTACACACCTGAACAGTCACAATCTTTTATTGACATGATCAAGAATGATTACTATGTCCAATGGGTAGTCGATAACTTGCCTGTATTATACCGTGATCCAACGGACTCGCAACAGGATGGATCTTTTAAACGTGGTTTTCCTGTGGGTGAAGTCGACAATGATGGAAAGTATTTACTGTACAATCACGTACGCATTATCATTTCTGTCAATGCGGATCCGTACGCAGAAGAAGATGGGAATGGACCCAAGTGGCGTATCGTCGGCTTTGAAGTTGTACCTACATCTATTAAACACAATTACGAGAAGGAGCCCACGGTCGGACAGGAACTGGATTCAGACACGTGTGGCAAGTTTGTTAACATTGAAGAAGTATCCCAAGGACACTTTCAATATTTGAACACGTCGGGGGAGACCACTGTGCTTTACACGTACGACGTACAATTTACCAAGTCGGACATTGTCTGGGAGGAACGTTGGGACCGCATTATCAGCAGCAAGAGCTCGAATGATCAGATCCATTGGTTTTCCATTATCAACTCGCTTATGATCGTGCTTTTCCTGACTGGTATGATTGCAATGATTATGCTCCGCACGCTTCACCGTGATATCGCTCGTTACAACGAGGTGCAGACAACGGAAGAGGCTCAGGAAGAGTCTGGCTGGAAGCTTGTCCATGGCGACGTGTTTCGCCCACCACAGGATTCACCCATGCTTTTCTCGGTGGTTGTGGGAACTGGCGTGCAGGTGTGCTCCATGAGTGCGTCTACGATGATTATTGCACTGCTAGGTCTGCTGTCGCCGGCGAACCGCGGTTCACTGCTGACGACCCTGCTGCTGCTTTTCGTATTCATGGGCAGCTTTGCTGGTTATCACTCGTCGCGTACATACAAGATGTTCAACGGCAAGGACTGGAAAAAAACCACCATTCTCACGGCTGTGTTGTACCCGGGTCTGCTATTCAGCGTTTTCTTTCTGCTAAATCTGGTGCTGTGGGGTGAGGCTTCGTCACAGGCTGTCCCGTTTGGCACGCTTTTTGCTCTGCTCGTCCTGTGGTTTGGTATTTCTGTACCGCTCGTCTTCCTCGGTAGCTACTTTGGTTTTAAGGCTGCTGCCATTGAGCAGCCTGTGCGTACGAACCAGATCGCCCGTCAGATCCCGGAGCAACTTTGGTACCTCACCTCCCCTTTCAGCATTCTTGTGGGCGGTATCCTGCCGTTTGGCGCAGTGTTCATTGAGCTGTTCTTCATCATGTCAGCGCTGTGGTTGCACCAGATTTACTACGTGTTCGGTTTCCTGTTCATTGTGCTATTGATCCTGGTGGCCACGTGCGCGGAGGTGACAATTGTGATGTGCTACTTCCAGCTTTGCGCCGAGGACTACCGCTGGTGGTGGCGTGCGCTCTTTACGTCGGGATCTGCGGCGGTGTATCTGTACCTGTACTCGTTCCTGTACTTTTTCACGAAGCTGAACATTACGGCGTTTGTTTCGAGTATTCTGTACTTCGGCTACATGTTCCTGATCTCGATTACGTTCTTCTTTCTCACTGGAACCATCGGCTACTTCGCTTGCCTCTGGTTTACGCGCAAGATTTACAGCTCTGTCAAGATCGACTAAGTCGTTAGCAAGTTAGCAATCAGTCACCAGATGACACACTACGGTACGATAATGAAAGAGAAGGCGAAGTTAAATGGTGGCGACGATATTCTGGCTGACTTACCTGTGAAGCAACTACGAAGAGCGAACGGCAATCGGATCACGTGTCGTTTATCCCATCCGACTGTGTGTAGAATGCAGAAAACCTGAAAACAAAAAAATAGTTTTGATTTCAAAAAAATATACTGCGTTGTTGCTTCCTCCTTTGAATGCAGGTACTACAGAGTTCGCCAGTCTGCCAACCAAGGGTGTTTGTCCACCAAACGTTGTGCCCGGGTTTGCCAGGAGCTGACCTCATCAATTGACACATTGGTCGTGCTACATGTATTGCCCACAGCTTCAAGGATTAAGTCGCTTGGTGTGACAATGAGATCGGCAGGTGTGCCCAGCTTCTGAACCTCTAGTCGTTGCACCATATCAGCCTCGCCAACAAGTTCCAACATCCAATCGTTCACCTCATCAAGACGCGCCTGCCATATTTGCCCACACAGTCAGTCAAGCGTCAGCGATAGCCCATCTTACCACAATTCTGCTCACCTCATCAATCAGCTTTTCAAATTTTTCCCGCAAAACCTGAGCTGACGGGTCCGAAGGATTCACAAGGGCATGCATCGTGGAAACCACAGTAGCGTCTGCTAATTCTCGCCGAGTGGTAATAGCCGCCTTTTGCAGCCATTCAGCAATGGAAACGCCCGTGATTTGAGCCAGTTCATCGTCAATATCTTCGCACCCGCCGCCGCGTCCGGTCTTCATTAAGCTAGCACAGGTCCACGGATCCTTATTGAGCTTAGAATTAGCTGCTTCTTCAGGAGAGAGAATACGTGCCTTTTTGCAAGAATCGCAATAAACTGTGATAGCTTCCTCCACATCATCCTCGGACTCCATCTTCTCATTATCCAAGGGTGCTGTTTGCTTCTTAGTAAATTGAGTAGCTAGTTTCTTCTCCTGGAAAAGTTCAGATATAACGACGCTTGCCTGCAAATTTCGGTCGAACCGAGCGTGCGCTGCTTGTGCTACTGCACCACTCAAGGTGCTAGAAGTCGCTTCCTCTGCTAAAAGAGCTGAAGTCTGAGCACACTTAGACACCGTAGCCTCTTGCTTCAGTTCTTGCCCAGCATCAGAGTTCACTTGACTCATCTCGGACTTTTTCTCCTTAGCTGCAGAGACTTTGCTTGTATCCTGCCTCATCTCTGGCTTTAGAGAAGACAACCGAGTATGGCTCTGCTTCCACAAGACATACTGCTCTTGATTTGTCTACAAATCATTCGCAATACAAGGCTTACTCGTCTGACAACCTTAAGCATCATCTAGAAGTACGCGAGTACGTAAAATGCACCGTACCTTTGCTTCTATAGCCTTCTCAGACATAACTCTGTCAGAAGTTCATTACACGTCAAATTCACACCACACCGTGCAATCAAAGTTGACAACACCACCAAACGTACCGTGTACGAGTGTCTAAGAATGACCAATCTTCATCAGGAAGAAGGTCAGCCAAACCGGCAGCTACATCTCCATCATACATACGCGCAATACTCCAAAATACTCTGGTTGACACTTGCGCCATGTTAAATGGCTTTAACATCTCACGCCCAGTCTCGCCCCCTGACAGCAACACATATTTCAAAATGGCCTGCAGTTCATTCGTCTTTAGTAGATCAACAGTCTCCTCCTTCCACTTGCGCGATGTCTCTTTGAAGCGCACTCGCAATTTAGCAGCGCTACCATCAGCACGTCTGCTATTCGAGAGCTCCTCAATCTCAAAATTTCGTGACAATGCTGCATTCAGCCTGGAGGTGGCCAGCGTCAGCTCATATTGATGCTCCACTGCATTCTTTGTTGCAGCACGAAAAAACTTTGCTGCACGATCATTCGATTGGCCACTAACAGCATTTACCAGACTAATTTCCACACCCTCTTTCGAAGTGAGGTGAACGGCACGACTACGCCGGTATTTACGTTGCGGTTCGTCTTCATTATCACCTGCGTCTTCATCCTCTACTGCACCAGACAGGTCAGAACTTTTATCCAGCGAACTGCCAAGCTGGTGTCCGCTACCAATAATTTTTCGTTTCGGCAGTGCCTTTTTCGATGAACTGGTAAGTGAATTTAGCTTGTGCACTCCATGTCTCGGTACTTTTGCTGTAGTC
Source organism: Peronospora farinosa (assembly GCA_947646735.1). Lineage (NCBI taxonomy): Eukaryota > Oomycota > Peronosporomycetes > Peronosporales > Peronosporaceae > Peronospora > Peronospora farinosa. Next base: position 346,652 of record CANTFK010000838.1, on the reverse strand, counting down.
TTCTTTACATCCGCCCGCTTTGTCTTTGCTGCTATCGCAGTAGCAGGCACTGAAGCCGTAGTACCAGAGCTCATATCTACCACAACCGTGTCGTTGGCCTCAAAGACATTCTTCACAAGCGTTGAGGCCTCCACCTCCACTGCTCGAGGCGGAAACCCTCTACGAACTGCAAAATATCACGACAAATTAACCGCTCGCATTGCAATGAAACACCACAAGCTCATGTGCGTACAGATCAGACGGTCTTTTGCTTTCAGTCCCAATTCTTTGGCAGCCAATTCTGGAAGTTAAATAGATCAGATACAGATACAGATCAACGATACCAAGACTACAGTCACAATATTTTAGCGTTACATACCCGAGAACATTGTATAGTTTATTTCCGGGTCAAGCTTCAGCACAACCTGCTTACCGCGAGGCCCTCGCAGACGCATATTCCACAGGGTCATATCGTAATCTATTTGGTAAAATATCTGATAAACTTTTGTACCAGACGCTGCTCCACCAATCAGATTCGTGCTTTTCGGTTCCTATTTCTAATTTTGGTCATTTTCGAATTTGCTTGAGATTGTGAACAGCTATGGCAACAAATTTGAGCTGGCAGGAGACAGTGGCGAACGAGACGGATGCCGCCAAGAAGGAGTGGATGGCATTGGAACGCCGATATCAATTGAAACTGATTCACGAAGATGCTACGACGCTAGATAAGCGCATTCTTCTTTTCTTGAGTCTATCAGATCCAGAGCTACCGACGCGATTCAAAGGCCAAGTCGAATTGCAGATGATACTCCCTAGGAAATATCCCATTGCAGCTGCTCAAGTGGATTTTTGTCAGTGGAATAGTCGACTATCTGAATTGCAGGCTAAAGCGATTAATGCAGCGGTGACCACTCGAGCTCAGCAGCTGTGTGGCAGTTTCTCACTTAGGAAGCTGTTGACTTGGATCGACAATAATTTTTGGCGGATCATTGCACCATTTGAGAACAACTCCGACCATGATCAAGACGTGATTATTGATGGTTGCAGCCAGAATCGTGAGCTGGAGATGTCTGTGGTCGAAGCGGAGGTATTAGCGCCGATTGGGAAGAAATCGAAGAGAAATCGTGGCCAACGGCTTTGTCATTTCTTCGCGAGAGGTAACTGCAGAGATGGTGAACAATGCAAATTTTCGCACCAAAAAAAATCGGACACATTAAAGGTGGGTGCAGCATGCGAAGACCCTGATGCGGTCACTATGTCGGCTTTACGAGATGCTAATCCAGTACTGCCCGTTGAGTCGTCAACACCGGTGACCGTACTACCTGAGCGGAAGAAGAAAGCTCGAGTGCGTATATGCAAGTTTTATGCGCAGAATAAGTGCCGCAACGGAGACAGTTGCAAGTTTTCTCATGAGATGAAGAGAGCTGGAACAAAAGGTAACGGTCAAAATCAAACATTGGAAAGCTCGCCTGGCGCTATTATCGTGCAATTAGATACTCTGACTGGAAGTGCCGCTGGATGTAAGGATAGCACATCAGTCACGAAAGTGGAAAACGATTTAGCAGGCTGCAATACTAAAAATATCGAGAGTCACAGAGAAATTAGCAGTGCGTGGTCAGAAGCACAGCAGCGAGCGCTTGATCTGGCTTTGAAAAAGTATCCAACATCGATGGACAAGGAAGAACGATGGACCAGCATAGCAAACGAGGTCGATGGTCGGTCCCTGAACGAATGCATCGACCGCTATAAGTCACTATGTGAGATGATACGTCGCGGTGTAGATCCCATTGCCACTGCTCAAAAAGTGATAGAGCAAGAAGAAACAGCACAATTATCTGAAAACGAGGAGCTTGTTTACAACTCAAAGATCATCCCAGCTGAGAAGCGCGTTACAATCTTGACTGAACCTGAAGTGAAGGGAACTTCAATTCGTCTTGAAGATCTGTTTCTGCACGAAGTTGGCACCCTTGTCGCGCACCGGCTCATTTGCCAGATTCAGTGTGATAATTGCCCATTAAAGTTTGACGTAATCCTGAGTTTGGACTCTGCGGAAATTCAGAAATGGTGTCCACGGTGCAGTGTCCTTCATCACGTGGTCATGAGGCCAGTGTTTGCCCATTCGATGAGTAACGTACTTGCATATGTGGATACAAAGAATTGCTGTATTGTTGACGTTCTTCCCACCGATGTGTTAGCAACTTGCTTGGAATGCGGATGTGAGGCATTGCTAGAGAGGATAATGCCACAGCAGCGATCCGAGCAAGCATGCTTCTCTTGTCACGTTAAACTTGCAGTGATGGCAAAGCGCTTCATTGCAGGACAGTCAGACGGATCCACGTCGAAGCGGAATGTCTTGAATGATATTGTAACAAAGGTTGCTAACGTCAGCAAAAAAGGAGCTAAGCCAGCCGCAGAAGTGTTTGTTTTGGGGCAGCCGTTGCCTCGTAATGGGACGTGTGAGCATTACAAGCACTCACAGCGCTGGTTTCGGTTTCAGTGCTGCGGCAAAGCCTTTCCTTGCGACGTCTGCCACGACTCAAGTGATTGTCCAGAAGCCAACCTGGGTAAATTTGCTAGTCGAATGATTTGCGGTTTGTGTTCGAAAGAACAATCGAGTGCGGTCAAGGTGTGCTCCTGTGGCAATGACGTTGCTACAAAAAAGTCGGTCTCTCGCCATTGGGAAGGCGGTGCTGGATGCCGAAATTCGTTACATATGTCGCGCTTGGACAAGCAAAAACATCGTGGCCAGAACAAGACGGAAAGTAAAAAGTTCAAACGGGTAGGCGCAGAAGCGAAAAAGCTTCGAGAAAATGAAACCGGGAATGCTAATGCACAGCAGTAGAGCCAAGATGCACCAAGATTTACCCGGTAATAAAAGATTGCGTTGAGCTTAAGAGATAGTTAAGAAGCTTTTGTATTGTTGCGACGATTTTGCAATGAAGAGGTCTGTTAGTCAAGGTCTTATTGAGCTTAGGCACCACACGGGCACCACACGGGCACCAAACGGAATAGCTTTAAAATTATAGTCCTAAAATACACTTTTTGGGACTAAAATTCTCTCGTATAAGTACTCAAAAAAGACTCGTGTGACGATCTAGTTCCGATGGTGATTCCCCGCATGAAGGCGATTGCGACGACGCTACTACGTCCACACCAGGCTTTTCAAAGACCAGCTCAACATCTTGCTTTCTCCACTGAAGCAACGAAAGCAGCAGCTGCTGTATTGCGCATGGTAATTAGTTGTACAGCCTGTTACAGAAGCCTGAACATGCTGTGGTCCTGACTGGTTGTGCACATACGGCATGTGTTCATTTGCAGGGCTTTAAAAAGGCTCAACAGGATGAAGACGACATATTAAAAGGGAAAGTGGAAGTTGATCCTGCGTCACCAATGGATGTGAGCGAAGTGATGCCGCCTGTGGAGAAGAAGCTGGTGCCACCTACGATGAGCTCCACGCAGCCGCTTTGGCTCACACAAGACCATCCTGTGACGGACTTGTCAGGCTTTGCACCTAAAATTGTGGTTGTTGGTGTTGGAGGTGCAGGAGGCAATGCTGGTGGGTGGGTTTTTAAATGTCAAGGGAGAAGAGAGGATGATATCAAGTATAACTAATTGGTTGTTGTGCACTAAAAAATTATATATAAACAGTGAACAATATGATTGCGCGCGGTTTGCAGGGTGTAGAGTTTCTTGTATGCAACACGGACGCTCAGCACTTACGTACAACGCTGACGGAGAATCGCGTCCAAATGGCCCCTGAACTGACTGGAGGATTGGGCTGTGGGGCGAATCCAGAAGTTGGGTAAGTGCTTGTACTCATTGTATTTGCATGCTGAAAAGGATCTTGGGCGTTGACTTGCTATGAGTGCTTTCTTGATGATTGATGTAGTCGTGAAGCTGCAGAGGCAGCAATTGATGAGATTTTGGAACGGGTTCACGGTGCAAACATGGTACGTTTTGCTAGCAAAATTTTGTTGAAGCGAACTGAAGCTAAGTGTAACAAGTTAACTTATCGTGTCTGTGTAGATTTTTATCACTGCAGGTATGGGCGGTGGCACTGGAACAGGTGCCGCACCCGTGATTGCCCAGGCAGCCTTAGATGCTGGTGTTCTCACGGTAGCAGTTGTCACAAAGGTATTCACGGCCCACAACATCATTAATTTGATGCTGTGCTCGCTAACGAACTCACCTGCTTGTCCTTCGTAGCCGTTTCGCTTCGAAGGTAATAAACGCGCGAAGCTTGCAGCACAGGGCCTCGCTGATATGAGAGACAGCGTGGATACGATGCTTGTGATTCCGAATCAGAACCTTTTCAATATGTCAAACGAGCGCACGTCTTTGATGGATGCATTCCAGTGCGTAATTTGATTCGCATACTTCTTTGGGCCATGAGTCAACTTTATTAATTGCTGTTTTCTTTTAGAATGGCGGACAATGTGCTTCTTGATGGTGTCAAGAATATCTCCGATCTGATGGTGATGCCTGGGCTTATCAACCTTGACTTTGCTGATGTTCAGTCGGTATGCAGCTAACGCTTTTTGCTCTCCGGCTGTTTAAATAATGCTGACTATCCTTTTCTATTCTCCGTTATCCGCTAGGTGATGCAAAACATGGGAAACGCCATGATGGGAAGTGGAGAGGCTGATGGAGCTAACAGGTTTGTTATGCTCATTAGTTGTCAAGCTGCGTTAATTGGATGAGCTAAATGCTAGTTGGTTTGCTATTTTTTTGGGAAAGGGCTTTGCGTGCTGCTGAAGATGCGCTGGCGAATCCTCTTCTGGGAGATATTTCGATCAAGGTATTGGCTTTTTCGATATGAATGATGATGGCCCTTTGAAAAGTTGGTCAACTAATCAATGTCTCACGTTGCTTCCGCAATGGCCAGGATGCCAAGGGAATGATTGTAAATATCACTGGCGGCTCCGACCTGACGTTGTTTGAGGTCGACGAAGCGGCCGAACGTGTGACACGAGAGCTTGACGATCCGCACGCCAACATTATCTTTGGCTCAACATTTGACGACTCACTCGATGGTAAGCTACGTGTTTCCGTAGTCGCCACGGGTATCACGGATCCCGAGAAGTTATAGAAGTACGACATGAGATGGAGCGCTCGTTAAGCCCAAAAACCCTATGCAGGAAAATGAAGTGCGGCAACTTCGGTTGGCATGCTGCAACCAGCAGTGACGTGAGGATTGCAGAAGATGTAATCAGTGTGTGCTCGTCGCGTTGATATTATGGTATACAAATACCCTGACTGCTTCATATTTAGTTTGTACAATTGCCATGGCTAGCAGCTACCGGTGGAAACGCAAAATTGCGCTATACGACGTCCAGTTAAAACGCGTATTCTTTTTCGTCTATAGCAAAGTGGGCTTTTTGTGAAAGCCGGTCGGGTGGTAAGGATGAAAGAGCCTCCTCGAGGTCGAACGTAGCCCACATTGATGTAAGTCGGACCACGACTTCTTCACACGTAAGACGAGCTCCCTCGGGCAACACGACCTGTTTCATGGCGTCTTCAAGAGGAATACCTTCATCATAGCAGTATTGATCGTCGTACTTCTTACCGTAGCCGTCATCGTCGCTGTCTGAGTAATCCCTGATGGGATCTTCCGACTCGGTTGGCTGAGTGGATGCATAACCGGATGTAGTACTCAGCATCACCTTGCTCCCGGAAAAGATGGACTTGCCGCCTAAAACCTGACTGTGTGTGAAAATTGGCTTGCTCGACGACTTGCTGGCGCTGAAAAGTTCCCTGCCAGCCAGTGAAGGCGAAATTGGCGGTAACGATTCCACTACAGGCATCACCGGCTGATCCACCACAACATACGAATCCAGCGATAAAGACTTGTATATCTTGGAAAGAATTGAACCGTTCATTGGCTGTGCTCCTCGAATGAAGAACGGCCGCATTATGTCTTTTATCTCTTCACCGCAAATGCCGCACTTGGGGACGTCATTGTACACACGTTCCACGAGCAGCTTGAGGAAGTCCTGCAGAGATGAGACACGACGGCGCACCACCGAGTTGGTGCGCAGCAGCGACTTACCTGGAAAGCGGAATTTGCTGATGGCGAGGCTAAAGCTGGCGCAGTTTGCACACGAGACGCCACGCGAGACTAGTTTGTGCTGGATGTCCTTACGTAGCTGTAGGAACTGCGAGTAGCGACGGTTGACTGTCCATTCCTGGTTAGTGGGCTGCACCAGCATGCAGATGCTGTATAGTGTATGCGTGGGTCTATTGAGCGCCGCTGGGATAAACACCTGTACACCACTCTGAAAGCCGTTCATGATGGTGCTGACCTGTTGTTGTTGACAAAGCCGTCTGGTTCCTTGTTACTATGCTACGTTGAATAATGCCTGCGTTTTTGTTGACTTGCTCTTGATCCCTTTGGACAGGCTTCGGTGTGAGTGGTCTTGGTACCCCGTGCAGAGGTGGTGGCTACGACTTACTGGAGTCGTTGGCTTTGAGTACGTCACCTCCGGAGAGTAACGTTCGATGGTGAGATTGATATACCGACTGCTGTCCGCACGAGTGGACGCTGACAGTGGATAGTTGTGACACGGTGGTCTGACTAGATCGATATGCGATCGGCCTGTTTGCGTCTCCACGACAGAGTGTTACACAAGTCCTGCCAGTTGCAAATGCCTCTTGGTTCCGAATCCAAGAACATTGGACTCACCCCCGCGAGTCAAAGCACACACACGCTGCATTAGTTTAGGCTGAACTTTAGCTCCTTCGACTAGACAGGAGGCTGCGACGCCCGATGCGCATGTTATTGTACTCACTTTCCACTGAAACTACGTGCGCAAAGTTGAAACCTGAGCATTTATATTAGACACTAAAATATTCATGAGCACAATCCGAAGAAGAGTGCCGCAATGTTGTCGCCTGCTTTGAGTTCAAATCTAGTGTTGTACTAGATTTTTGTTGAAAATCGTGACCCGAGTTATACATCGGAACGAAGCCAACGAGGATGTAGCAACTATCCAGACAGGTTGCGTATCCTTGATGCTGTGCATAGCGAATAGCCGTTACGCATGGACACTAAAAAGATGAACGTGAACATCGTTACTTTCAATTGTGGACACATCAGGGCGCAGTTTCATGCATGGAAAAACGTTTCACAAGTTTATTTCAAGCACTATCGAAGACATCGACACGGTTTTGCCGTTCCGTCATCCTCATCTACAATGTCCGGAACGGTCCATCTAATAGTGTCCAGTTTTTTACTGCTAGCAACAATTGAGGCTATCCACATACGAAGGATACTCACGTTTGAACGAATATCCTGTATCGAAAGTATATGCTGTATCAGAATAATTTGCTTAACATTATCGATCGAATGGCTATCATTGAGGAAGCGACAGGCAGCGATGAACGCTGGAAGGAGCAGCGTATTCGTCAAAAGCTCGATAGAGAGGTAGTAGATTTCAGACGTATAATCGACAATGTTCCGAGACCTTTGTTGACACTCTACTCGTAGATTCAGGAGCTCAAAGTCGCACTGGGTGAGCTGAAAACGGTCAAATCGAAGAAGGTAAAGATGGATATGTGCATATAAGTTTTTTACGGGTGCAAACCCTCATAACTATACGTCAATGATTCATTTGTAGACTACTTACACCAAAAAAGCCAACATTTTCTTTTTAGAAAAAAGAGATGCCATTGTTCAGATCAAAAAGAGTGAGATTTGTTTGTCGATGTATCAATTTGCCATAATTTACCTCTATACTATGAATGTAAACGTATGTAGATGAGCTAAAGGACAAGGAAAAGAAGCGTCATGATGTTGGACTTTTGCTCCGTACACTGCAGTAGTGCAACAGTTTCCGAATTATCGAGAATATAGCTTGCAATCGTGCCAGTTAGATTATCATTAGCGAACACCTTTTCCGCTTTCTCAATCATTTACAGTCTATTGGTTCACTGCTTGTGGATAACGGTACGTAGGCTGCCACGTAGGTAGCCAACTCACCATGTGGAAATGCTGCAAGGTTTGACCGACGGTGTCGCATTCAATCAATAATCACCGAGATTTACCACAAAGCGCGTGCATTGTCTTAACTGTTTCTAGGTTTAGTACTCAACAAGGCGCATCACGGTAGTAACTTAGGTATCGTCATCTCGCAAGAAGGGTGTCGCTAGTAGAAGAGGAACGATGAAGCAGCCGTCGTTTTGCAGGCGAACTGGCGAGGGACTTGTGAACGGCCGAGAGAAACTTGGCATCCACGTATGCGGTCACCAACTCGTGTACTTCTTCCGCAAGCAATTCACGCTCTTTTCGAAGCACTGCGACCTGATCGGCATGTGCCGTAATGTTAAAGAGAAAGTAGACGTTTTCGGCAATGGACCGGCTTTCTTCCAGCACACGAATGTGCGAGTAAAGCAGCAGCGGCAACCCCACTGCCAGCGTGTATGCATAGGAAGACCCGAGAAAATACCAGGTTGCAAGAAACAGTAAGACCCAATGTAGAGGCACCAACACACTACGCGCATTGACATCCAACAAATTAGTATCGTCAATAGAAAGAAGTCAAGGGCAAGCAGTCGACTTACCCGGCAGCAAAGATCTTGAACATCGATTTAGATTCCACGAATCCTGCAAGACTGTTCATCTTTGTTCCTGTACAATAGAAAACCTTTGTTAGCAAAGTGGCTTCTAATCAAGCGCAAAGAGCACGACATACCAATAAAATAGTAGGGGAAATTCAGCAACAGACCGGGTGTGGCTAGTGGGATTAGCACAAGTAAGTACATGATCCGCTCCAAAAAGAGCTGCAAAAGCGATTGCTCTTTTGGCACTGGCAAATTCACTTCTTGGTCTTTCAGCCGCAACTTTTCCAACTGCTCTTTATACCGCAAAACCTTGTCACGAATCATTGCAATTTGCTCCTTTTGCTCGTCATCTTGTGGCTTTTTCTCCAGCATGTTAATAATGTATTGAGTCAACCGGACTTCTTTGTTTGCATCAATGGTTCCCGGTGTATTCAGATACAACCGTCGCATCATTCGCGCAGCATGGATGGTGGTGAAATCAGAGGCATTCAAGGTTACGTCGCGCATCCGCTCCCCCAACTCAAGCGTCAAATGCTTTACCACAGTGTGTTCATCGTTCTGAAAATCTTCGTGTTGCACCATATCGGGCGTAATTATCATGGGCGGACCGAATTCCAGCGTCACTTGGCTCCGGAAGTGATCCTTGTTGAAGTAATTCAGTCCAAGAGGGACGATTGGGATGGGTTTGTCATAATGTTTAGCAAAACCTATCGCCACGCGCACAACACCCGTGCGCAATGACAACATCTTTGGTGCAGTGTACGACGTTCCTTCAGGAAAGAGCACCATAACGTTGCCACCATCAAGTACACGCCACGTGTACTGAAACATGGTGCGATTGGCTGCCTCCAGCTCCTCGGGGGTCATGTCTGAATCCACGTCAGCAAGAGAGTTCTCATTGCGTCGGGGGCGGTACACCGGAACGGCACCAAACCTCTTGAGGACGAACGAAGCAATGGGGTTGCTAAATAGCGATCCCTTGGCCCATACATAAGGGTTGCGGCCGTAACGAACTACCTCTGTCATGACAAGGATAGCGTCTACGAGCATGTTGGGATGGTTTGGGCATAGAATGACAGGTCCTTCACGTGGAAAGTTATTGAGGCCATAGACCACAATCTTGCGAAAATATGTATGCAATAAGAGACGTAGGAAATGTATTACGATCGTATAACTCTGTGTCACGAGGACTACGAGCGCTAGAACAAGCCAGAGCAGCGTCGAGAGCATCACTGGTTACTGTAAACTATTGGGTTCAGTGTCTCAGCCTAGATTAGGATCGCTAGAATGTGTTTTAAATTTAGTCGCCTTCCAAAAAAAGGTTTTTCTAAATTTGGCTTATAATTATCATAATTAGATAAGGTTTTCTAAATATGGTCTAGAGTGTGTAAACGAGCTCACAAATTGGTGACTAAAGCTTCTTACGCATACAAAATGAATGAGGAAGATGAGTTTGGTATGAGCAAGATGTCGCGGGACGCTGATCCAATGGAGAACGAGGCTAAAAGTTGTGTAAAAGATCACCCTGACTTTAAATTTCTAGACACCAACGAGATTCGCACGGCTGTGGCGTGTGAAGATAAGCACGCGGTGCCTGTATGGATGACTGACCTGCCCGTGGAGAAAGATCCGAGCCAATGGACGATTTTGGAGGTGCAGATCCGTCCTGATCGCTCATGGGAAGTCATAAAGGAGCTCATTGCTACTATATGCATCAGCAAAGGTCTTTTAATCGCCGAAGAACATGCCAATTGGGTACTATTCCGGAAGAAAGTGATGCAAGAATCGATGGCTCATGGCATGGCCAATACTTCTACATTTCTCAATGTTTACGTACGCATTGGTGTATCCCCGACGAAGCTGCGTGTGGTAGATATCTGTGCGTTGGTATTGGACGAGAGCAAGCTCCTGGGTGGCATGATACCAACAGGAAAAAATAGTTTGTGGACTGCTCAAGACCACAATCAACCACACATGTATGCACTGGACCAATTATTAGGAGCATTGCAATCAACGCTGCTTAGTCAGTGTCTATCGCTAAGTCATTTGTATATGTCCAGTCCTGAAAACTCCATGGATGCAGGTATGTTGTGTTACGTGAAATTGGAGCTGTTCATCAATTATTGCTATTATTGAGTATGTTACGGGATGTTTAGTTGAAAATGTTGAGCTGGATGAAGGATATATTGCAGACATAAAGCAAGCGTTTAGCAGGTACATCTTCTGCAGTATCTAATAATTTACGTTATGCTGAAACAACTCTTGCTGTGATGGTTTCAAGTGAGATGAAGGCAAACATAAGAGACCTATGTATCCCCTTGGAATCGTATGCGTATGACCAAGAGTTTGCTTGCGCTCTACTGATCGGTTTACTTGAACCAACTTTGAAAAAATACGCGATCAAGCTAACGGACAAACCTACAGGTGACGGAAGCGCGATAAATGACACGAGTGTACCTGCTGCGAGCGTTGACGTTCTGTCAATGAATGAAGATAAACCAGCTTCCAAAGAGGTGCAGACGCCTTCATGTCATGAAACAGAACCTGTAGATACTTCCCCATCAACAATGCAAGCAACTTCTGTTGAACCTGGGAAAAGCTATGGCGAGGTGATTACCGAGATGATTCAAAATCTGTGGCGGGTGTGCAAGGAAGACTGCGAGGTGAGATTGCGAGCAACAATTAAAGAAAAGCAGCAGCAGGTGACTGCGCGTGTAGAAGCTGTGCAAAGGTTACGGGCTCGTGCAATCCGGGCAATCATGGAAGCGTAAGTTGTGTCGATTGCAAAATGTCTAGCTACAGCTGACCTTGCTGAACGTGACACAGAGAAAATGCGGAAGTATCAAGCCTTATCCAATCTGAAGGTGATGACCGGTACGATGCTGATGATTGGGATTATGTAAATTTGCGTGGGGAATAATCGTGGTCATAATGGGTATATTTGGATTATCAGCAGGAATAATGTTCTTCTCTACGAGGCCTCTTGCATGGTAAATGGTATTCCTGTTACGCTCCACGTGACATATGGGTAAAGAAGGCTTTATCAACTGTCATATACGCGTAAGAGATTCGGGGCTGATGTCTTCGACGCTTCTATGTTTGTATATATTGTAGAAACTTTATTTATCGGACGATGGTACCCGTGTTTGCACACACCACGCTGGTCTCTTTTGAAGACGTCGTGAATGTTGCACAAACTACATCGTTTGGTATCCAGGTAGTGTCCGTGGAGCTCGACTCAACAAAGCATGCGAAGGGAATCACAATTGCTATGGGGCTCGAAGTGGACTTGTTATTCCAGCTCCTGCACGAGGTGCGTGCATTTCTTTTTTGCTGGGTGTATTCGCCTTCTCATATTTAGCGCTATATGCATGCTACAGCTTTTCTCAATGCACCAACGTGAGATCAAGGAAAATATTGTTGCTTTGCCTCCATTGCAACAACAAGAAACCGAAAAGAACCCGAGCGAGCTTCAAAAAATTATAGGCTCCGACGAAGAGGAAACAAAGGAGGATAAGATTCCACGAATCGTGTCTACTTCATCGCCAAATGCTGGTGATGAGTCTGAAGCAGTTATTGTCTCGCCGGAGTAGGTGTTACGAATTAAGCTGAGTACACCATTTCCAATTATTTTGAGCAACAACGCGTACACGAAGTGATTTAGTACGTAAGACTTTTGACATTGGTACATCTCTGCTAGTCTTATGTCACGTTATGCATCTCCCGAATAAAGTTGCTGGCTTGTCATCAGGAAGAACCAGGATGCTCGTTTCTTCAGCTCAACGGGGGCGCCGAAGGCTGATACTCACGTGCAAGAGTAACGGATTCGATTCTTAATAGCTTGTCGCTATCTGATTTGACCAACAGTGGCTCTTTCATGTCGTTATCCATGATCGCAGAACTGTTTGGGACGCTTGTCATCTCATTATGCCATCGCTTTCGAAGATGGCAGCGGCGGTAGAAGTAGCAGTAGAGGTACCATCCGCACAAAACAATCCCAAAGGATACTAGAACCACGTCGATCCACTGCATGTGCTGAAGCATTACATTCTGCTGCAACGTGTTGACCCCCATCTGAAAGCGTTTTCTTACGGTTTGGGCGTGACTAAATATCATGACCTTAGAAATATTTGCAATATAGATTCGATAGACATCGAGACTGGCATAGATAGGTACATCAGTAGCAGATACCTTTGTGTTTGGTCATGTGCTGCTTTGCATATTACCTACATTAAAAACACTAAATTTCAATACTTAAGGAGGCAGTCATATAGAAGGCAGAAGTCACAGCCATGCTTTTTCAGTGCTAGTCTTTACCTAGCAGACTGTAGTTGGTTTCGGCCTGATCCATTAGTGCATTCTCGATGAGTTCCTGATTGGGGACAATGCTGTTGGCAGCAGCACCTTCGTTATGGCGTCCATGACCGAAGAATCTCTTCCTGGCCGCTTCTGTCCGCGCTCCAACGACACCAGTAAGCACATCGGAAGGAGGCATCGCGGGCCAACAGATTGCGATGGAGAAAATGACGAGCGCTTGACCACAGCATAACATAAACGACAATGCGTGAGGCCTGTAAAGGGCTCATCCACCACTTCCAAAGACGTTTCAAATCGAAAGGAAGACCACCGCTCAGTCAGCATGAATATTATCTTTAGTCTTTCACCGGATGAACAGAAACGCATGGGCGTATTGGTTCTAGTGGATCGATTGAGCAAAATGGTGCATTTTGCTCCGGTCTCCACCCACAATACGGCGGAGAAGACAGCGAAGATCTTCATTGATCTTATCTTCAGGCATCACGGCTTGCCAGAATCTGTTGTTTCTGACCGTGACCCGCGTTTCACTTCGGCTTTCTGGGCCAATTTTTATACACGCTCCGTTTGCCCATCCGTCTCTGGATGGGCCGCCGTAGACATAAGCAACCGCGGCCCATCCAGAGACGGATGGGCAAACGGAGCTGAACAGAATGCTCGAAGTGTTTTGCGCAGTTATGCAACATCGTTTTCGTCATGGATTTCATTTCTTTCACTTGCAAAGTTTGCAACCCACAATGCTGTCCATATGTCAACCGGGATGATTTCCTTTTTCGTGAGCAACGCGAGGCATCCTCGCTTCCCGTCACTTCTTGCTCTCTCAGCTTCAGAGCACTTAGTCTCAAAGCTTGGTGGGGGAGTATCTACCGATGGAATAGCGTCGAAATATTAATGATTGATTATGATGACTTTTGATGCAACTAATGCAAATAATTTTGTGGCCAACGGCATTTCGACTCCTGACGCGATGCATTACATCGCGTCTCCCGTTGCTAATTTTGCGCCAAAAGAGGATTCGTCGCCTGTAAGTTTGGCTGTAGCAACCGAACTTCTGCTATTACGACAAAGAATGACGCATTTGTCCGTGATGCATTACAAGAGGCAGTCAACAAGCAAAAATAGAACGCAGACAAACGAGGTCGAAAAAATATGCTGACATTTTGAGAAGGTGACAGAGTATCATTATCAACAAGTGGATTACCGAGCACCTCAGTGACGAATTTGGGCACTAATAAGTTAGAGCCAAGATATATTGGCCCATTTCGGGCTTTTAGGTGCATGGTGACGCTTACACGCTATATATACCTACATCGATGCGTTTGCACCCGTCGTTCTATGTCGGGCGCCTCAGACTTACCTACCGGAGGATCTCCTTTCGAGTCTTCTCCGCTCTTCTGTGTCCGCTTAAAATCCGGCATCCCTTGACGACGACGCTGACGACGACTGGGACCAAGTCCTGCTCGAACGCGTGCAGACTCGAATTGCTGGGGTCCTCCGAACGCAGTCGTCTCAAGTTTACGTAGGTGCTCAACCAGTACCCGCTGCTCACGTCGAGTCCGCTCAGCAGCCTCAGTCGCAGCATCCGCATGATCTTGAGCTCTCTCAGCCATCTAGCGAGCATCAAGCAGGGCATTCTTCGACTCCTCGACTTCAGCGCGAAGTAGGCGCAGCTCGTCATTCGACGATACAGACTCCCGATTGCAGGAATCGGCGCTCATCGCCAGAGGTCTTCCGTCGTGATTCTCCTCCGTCTTTAAGTGATGCATCTGGTGCGCGACGTTGGATTGTTAACCGTATTGTCGATCACGAGAATCACAAGCCACAGGCGCCGAGTAATGACTTGGCGCCCACGAAACAACCATGTCGAGACACATTACAGGGTTTGCTGGTTGGGATATTCGCCGGCGGACGGTACATGGAAGCCATTGAGTACGATGACTCAGGATGTCCCGGACGTGGTCAAGAACTATGAGTCCCGTACAAAGACGGTGATTTCGACCGACGCTTCCGGTTCCATCTCCGATCTCGCGAGCCGTAATTCTCGCGAGCAACGAAACCACAACGACCTCTCGAGCGACTCCTAGACCAAGACCTATTACGAGGCTTGAGAGCATATGAGTGATACGGTGACAATCTCGGCTACTTGAACGCCACAGAGATCGTAAGGACGCGTTCTCACTCGCCGTAGATCGGACACCTGGAGCTCCGAAAGGCTTCTCTCATAACGGGCAATCCATGGACGAATATGATCGGGCATGCCCAGCGTACACACCAAGTCGTCCCATTCCTGCCGGACCGGTCGCGATCTGCCCATGTTGCACGTAGAACATCCCTTACGAACGTGGACGTAACAAAGGTGATACTTGTCACAAGTCATGCTACAGATGCAGCCGTGATGCCTGAAGATAAGATCAATGAATATCTTTGCTGTCGTCTCTTCCGTAATGTGGGCGGAGACCGGAGAAAAATGCACCATTTTGCTCAATCGATCCACTAGAACCAATACACCCGTGCGTTACTATTTATTCGGCGAAAGTCTAAAAATAATATCCATGCTGACTGAGCGTCAGGCTTCCGTAGCAATTGGAAGCGGACGCAATGGGGCTTGTGAAGACGGCGCGGGCTTCACACGCTGGCAGGTTCACAGGAGCGTACCCATATCTGGATGTACTTATACATTCGCGGCCAGAAAACACGCGAGCAATAGCCACAAACGTCTTTTCGCGGCTCAGGTGTACGCCAGCTGGACTGTCGTGAAACTCATGAACCAATCGGGCTCGAAGGTCGTCATCAGCAGGGATGACGACACGCGGTGAATCAAAGACGTCCATCATGTACGTCAGCAACGGTCGGTCAAGCGCGTAAGCTTGATGTTAGCGCGTGTTGGTGTCGTCAACTTTTCGAGTGAATTTTCACTAGGGTCCCTGAAATAATTGATAATTCCCGCATAGAAGGAATCATTCGCGTAGGATTCAGCGATCTGAGTTCGGATCGACAGCACGGGTGTCGAAATCATCGCAATGAGCCCCAGCTCAACACAACACGCACATATATTATCTTCGTCATCAACATTCTCCGTTTGATGACCTATGTCACGCCGAGGATCGTAATTCGGACGACGAAAAAGCGCGTCATCGAGAATATTATTCTTGCCAGGCTTGTAATGCACCACAAAATTATACTCGGCGAAGGATGCCTGCATCCTATTGAACAATCACGTTTTATTCATATTGTAAATGTTCTTGAATTCATACTAATCCAGGATGTCTCAAACCTTCAGCCTCTCAACCTCAATGAGTTTCATATCAACCGATCCACTCTGTCCAAAGCGGAAATAAGACTGGATCCTGTGGCGAGTCTTAAACAACTCAAGTTAGCCGTTATATAACTCACTAAAAGAGCGTGGTCAGACGGTCTAGAATCTTCCTTGCGCTCTCTTTGAGAAGATCGCCGCTCATGTTAATGCGATCCTCAATAATATGGGACCACTCCGCCAATACCTTCTCCATATGTGGATACCTCCCCGTGCGCTGGCGTTTCTGGCTGAAAATGACGTCGTGTGTCATCTGGATCATCTCAGAGGAGCGTTTGAGAGTGCCTAAGATAGTTGGCTGGGCCACTTTCGTGTTGTGCTTCAGCTCGAGCCAATCCCTGTTAAAAACGAAATCCCAACGGTGTGTTGTGCCTACACACATTCCTGGCATGTTCTTGCCCATCGCAAGTCCAATTTTTAGCGATACACTAACGCCCCCTGGTTGTAATGGGGCACCCTCCGACTATACTGATAACAGTATAGTCTACCTTCACTGATTACAGTGAAAGCAGATGCCCCAGTTACATCACGTACACAAGAGGCAGAGGAAGCTTTACTTCTAAACAACACGCTTAGAAGTAGAGGAAATGAGAACTGTATTTAATATAGTTAACTATCTAATAAAACTAATCTGTTATAACCTATGTTAACTATATTAAACTACAACTATGTATGTTGACAACTTGCTCTCCACTCATTGCGCGCGTCCATCGGTCATTGGTCAGCGCGTTGGTTGATATGATGGCCCATATCAACCAATTAGAGGGCATCTCCAACTTCAAGAAGATTTAATGACAATATTATAAATAAAAAGATAATATTGTCAAATATTATTAGTTATAATAATATTCTTATTGACAGTTCATATAGGTGTCAATATTATGTAACGGGCTCACCCCGTTACACTGATCGTACTCGTTGTTTTGTAAAATGATTATACATAACATGTAGATGTAAATGAAGACAAAAAACTGCAAGAATAAAGGGTAGATAGATGGAGAGATATACATGTAAGCAATGAATCGCTTTCGAATTCGTATTTTGATTAACAAAGATATAATAATACGCTTTTTCAAGTATCGCAGCAGAGCTGTCGATTAAAATTATTACTAGAAATTAAAGTATTGTCTCTAATTAGCCAATGAAAAATGTCATATGGTTTTGCCTAAAGCTACTGTAACGGTACATCGGCGAGCAAGTCTCTATTATTTTGAAAAACATGACAGCACTCGATATATTTGCGGGTGTGGATATTGGGGGAACGGGTGTCAAAGTAGGCATTGTGACATCCAAAGGGTCTGTCGTGGCACGCGAACAAGAAAACTACCATCCGGATAAGCACGAGCCACAGGACGTTGTGGATCTAGCTGTCTCAATGCTCCACAAAGTCCTCAAGACGGTCTCTATTTTTTGTATCGATGAGTTGTGGGTTGCATACGTGGCAAACAATCATTGAAATATTAAAGTTGTATGATGACAGAGCTGTTTGAGATTGGAAGACTTGGATGCTATCGGAGTAGGCTGCCCAGGTGTCCTGAAAGCTGGTGGCGTCATCCATGCTGCTGCCAGCTTCCCGTCCTGGACGGATGTACCGCTCCAACAATTGCTCACAGACAAAATTGGTAGATCGGTGCGTGATGTGAAGTGTGGACACAATGAAAATGGGGTTCACAAAGATGATTGCAGGTTACGGTGGGCAACGATGCGGATGCTGCAATTCTGGCGGAACAATGGGTAGGCGCGGCTAAGGGGCAAGTCAAGGATTTTATCATGCTAAGTAAGATGGATATTATGGCTAAATGTCTCTAGTCGATTGAAGGAGCTGACAAAGACCACTGCAACTGAATGTAGCTCTTGGTACAGGTGTAGGCTTTAGCATCGTCGCCAACGGTCAACTTGTGCGTGGTGGCAGTAATGCCATTGAAGGGGGACACATGGTAAGGAATAAGCTATGGCATTCAAGTCAATGGTCACTGCTTGTTGCTAATCGGTTGTTGCTGTTCTGTTTGTAGATTGTAGAACGTAATGGAAGACAGTGTGGTTGCTCTCAAAGAGGATGCCTTGAAGCGTACACCTCGGCTAGCGCACTGAAGTCGCAAGCTCAGGAACATCTACGCGCTGGTTTGCTGCGTATTGCTTGCTTGCTCGTTGGATGTCAAACCTTTTTCTCTACACATTTTCCTTACAGGAAAAAAATCAAGCCTGTCGAAATATTTTGAAGCGGACATCAACGCTGAGTTGATATTCAAGCACGCTGCTGAAGGCGACGAACTCTGCAAGCATGTCATCCATGAAGTATGTGTCAGCATGTCGTTTCGTACGAGAAGTTATACTAGCTAATTATGATTTGCAACAGGCTGCCGACTACTTGGGTTTTGCCTGCGTTACTTTCTGCCGAATGTTGGATCCAGAGGTGATGAAGTTGTCATGGCCTGCATGTTAATGCCGTGGAGACTAATTTGAGAAGGTTGCTATCATTTGTAGATCATTGTGTTATCTGGAGGAATCGCCGAGGCTGGAGAAACCTACATCAAGCAGATTCGTCTTGCTTACGCAAAGCACTCATGGACGACTTTTCCCAACCCAGTACGCACTACTGATTGCAATTGTTGTCGATTATGTTTTATTTGAAATATCGTCCGATTGATGTCATTCTCTACTCCTAGGTTCGCATTGAGAAGGCGATTGCAGGGTATGACTCGGGCATCATTGGTGCTGTCGCAGTGTGCAAACCCCAGCGAGACGCTTTAGCAAATAGCTGTATGTAGAGAGATACAGTAGATGAATACTTTTTTGTCGGTGATCCTTCTTGACAAGTGCATTTTGGCACAACATGCTGGCGATATTATCACTCCTGATGAAGTTTGCATCATCTTATCAAACTAATCGCTGTCGCTGTCGCTGATCACAGGGCTAGCACTGCCGTCATTGTGGGGAGTTAGACTATCGCTGCCATCGACTTTTTCATCAAAGCTGTCTGACTTTTCAAGTGAGCTTTTAGGTGCACTGGCCTTCATTTCTTCGTCATCAGACCGAGACGGGGAGTGTTTTTCTCCCGCCCGTCTGCGCTTAAATTCACGCACACTTTCGTCATCGTCAAGCTGTTCATCGTAGACTCCTCCGCAGTCAAAAAGAATCTGGGTGCGCCGATCAATTTCACCGTCAGAATAATCGCGGCGGTACACAACAGCTCCATGGCGGCGCTTTTCCTCTCCACTCATCTGCACATACAAAAGAGGGTCTCGTTAAAACATCAAACGCACAAAGTGCTCGACAAGCGGCATCAGCTATTGTGTACATACCTTCGTCTTTCGTAGTTGAATGCGATTTAACACATCAGTGTACGTAAACTGACTGGACTCGGGGTTTAGCATGAACACAACATGCTGCGACTCTCTCTGCACAGTAGAAGAACCAATAATACAAAATGGATACAAAAGTTAGCATCCCAACGTAAATAAAAGTCAGTGGCACCGACGTACGCTATCAAGCGATTCCACAGACATAAGATACTCTCGGAGACATGAAAAAATTTCGTGATCAGTACTCTCCTGTGCGAAAAAGATACAAACATTCATCAGTTCTCGCCGATAGCTGTTACCCATTATACAAAAAAGCAGTACCTCCTCGTCTGCAGATGCGTTGGGTAATAAGATAGAGCCCTGAATAAGCTCATTACCAGCTTGAGTTTTTTTGTTCACTCCACACAATAATGCGTGTTCCTCACGACTAGCAATTCCCTTGCTTTTAGCATCTTCAGAAGGTAGCATATCGTACGACTACAGATCAACAATATCAGAATTGTCAGCGCGCTGTAAACTCATGTGAACAAAAAGTAAATGCGTTTTCATGAGGCGTACCAGTATGGCGTACTTGTTTGCAGACAAGAGCTGATCTGGAAAGACATCCCACACCTTGGTGATTTTTTTCATCTTGTTGTGCGGATGCACCAAGAGCTTCGGGTCTTTGATGTCACGGAAGGAAACTTCGGCACGATCTTCCAATGTGACCGACACCACTTCGGCCAATGCGTTCTCCGTGCCTTCACGCAGTGCACTCTGAATTTCTGCCTCACTTTTGAATTTGTGCACCGAGTCGTACAGATCATTGCCCATGTATTCCGTACGTCGCAGCCAAGAGACTGTAGGCCGGACTTTAGACCGTCCCTTCGGACCAGCATGGTCTTCCTTTGTCATCAACGCCTGTTCGTCGCCAACTTCCAATGGCCCGGGTTCCGCTGGGGCTACAAAACAAACACACAATAGCACCACACTACTATCAGCAAAATGCACTGAGCCCTAGCTACCCCATTCAGCGTCGTACCTTCGTACTTGGCCGGGTCAATGAGGTCGATAGTCAGTCCAAGATTAGGCTCTTCATGGATCTCGTACGTATAGTCCATCTCCAGTGTATTAGGCTTGTACTTGATAAGTCTATCAGTATACAAAACACCATCTTTATCAATCACTTGTCCATCTCTATGGTTCTCCTGTATAACTCCATCTAATATCTACACCGTTCTGGCTCGTGAGGATACTTAACAAACTTCGTATCGAATGGAATGTCCGGCAGCATATTGCGGAACTCAAGAGTTGCTAAAAACTCCGACTGTTTGCCTAATAAAGCACGACGTTTGGCCTGTGCGTGACTCTCCAAAATCATGCGCGTATGGTCTCGGCGTGCCTTGAGCTTGTCTTCCTTATACTTGGCTACTTTCTTGCGCTCCACCTCGTAGCGCGCACGTTCTTCAGGTGTAGCGTTAGCACCGGGTGTTGCATGTCGTCTGCTACGGCCTGCAGCTGGCGCCGCACCATTGGCTTCTGGCGCCGTCTTTATCTCCGCCATCGCTCAGACGTTTTATACAGCGAGGATTAAGTGATGTTTGCTACCTAATGTAGGGTGCACCACGTCAATTTATTATCTAAAACCATTACATTTTTCAAGTCATGTATGCTGCCAAGAGGTGATCGAAAGACGTGCTCGTCTTCGTATGTTTTATAAGATTAGACTAGACTAGAATTACGCGCTTGTTTTGAATAGATCATGATGGAGAGTAACGCTGTTGGCAACTTGACACGAAGGAATAAATACGATGGTGATCCACTTATCCTTAATATCGGAGCAAAGACTTTCTCGTCGCAACACATTTGTTGTCTACCGAATGCCTCCAGTCGCTGTGCTCGAGCACTTTCTCTTGCTGAGCAGCTTATAATCATGATGCTACATAGCACGCTGTATCATTTCGTCTCCTCAAACTCTTCCCAACTCCAAGAAAACGCCTTTTCTACTGTATCATGAAGATCCCCACGTATATGGCAGCACTCTTATTCAGTGACTGCTAAAGCCTGTGACGTCCACTTCTATTATCTATCAACACAACAACAGTAGCAATGAGTAAACTTCAGGTTATTAGCTCGACCGTTAACCAATCCTCGGACAGCAAGTACGTACCATCAACAAAATCCGCTCAAGCTCTGCTTTGGAAGAATAGAGTGGCAAATCTAGTCTACAACAGCAAGAACAATTCAGTATTGTGTCGTTTAAGTATCGTTAACGAATGTAGACACTCGCCTGTTCAAGCAGGTGCTTGCATGGGGTAGTACTGTATACACGGTGGAAATATCTTTACCAAGCTGGATTGTGAAAAGCTTGATTTCGCCATCCATACCAGTCAAGCCCTATATCAAATATACTACGTTAGAGCAACGATTTCACCCACCATTGCATATATGTACACATAAGAAGCATACCTTGAAACCCTCAACGGGGACACCGCTGGATCCGGTAACATACTGTAACAATCGTCCGCGCTGGTTTTGTGTGAAAGACTCTAAAATCTCCCAGAACCAGCTGATCAAATCAAACTCACTGTCATCGTGCTCGCAGAATCGAACGTCTGTGTGCATCTTCCAGTCGGTGACATCAATCTGTGGTAGCCCCGAGAGCAGCAAGTCGAGCTCTTTAAAGTCGAATATGTGGAGCATCGTATCGCTGATGACACTTTGAACACCTTCCATGATACTAGAAATTTCCGCTCGAACGCTGTCGAATAAATAATATTGTGCCACCTTTACAACGTAAAGCTGTTTGTTTCCATCGTGAAGAGAGACATTTGCACCGCTCGGAACGAGATCTACACCTTCTACCGTAAAGTTCAAACCCAAAGTGCTGGTGTTGTCGTTCTCCAAAATCCACATCATACTGGAATGCACTGTTTCATCGAGCAGATACAAGTCGGATAGCTTAAGTGGAGCGCCGAGAATGTGTTTTAACAAAGGAATCGAAAGCCGGACGCTCAAAAGTAGACCTTCCAGCAGTGCTTTTGCTAGCAATTTTCCGAAGAAGACGTACATCTGTCACGAGACAAAGCACAATTTTTGAGTTACACATAAGCTGATGCAGCATAATATATACTGCACTATTCGTACCCGCAATTGCTCATTAGACTTTTTTGTAGCGGTTCGATTAATCCAGTAACCTTGGTGTACTGTTGAGCTGGTTAGTGAAAACAGCCCTAAAGGTTCCGCAAACAGTTGGCTACAAATTAGATGCAGCCATTCGCGCAAAATTCCTCCACCATCAACACCAACTTCTTCCATAAAATGAACTCGGAAGCTGCGATGAAGGGTTGCACTAGGCACCGACAACAATAGAGTCACTGATTGCTTCAATACCCTGTCGCGGTGAATTCCTGCAAATAGTAACAGCAATTAACAACAGCATATGACATATCCATTATGTACCTACGTATAGTATGAAAGCCATTCGCAATCGAAGAGGACAGCTTGAGTGAGTACCGGTAAAACCACTGCACTTTTTTAGAGAACGTCAAGGCCGCAACGTGCTAAAATGGTACAAAGCGTCACAATGATGAGAGATTAATGGAACAATCCCAGCATAACTACCAATGCTATACTTACCACTAAAGTTTTGGAGTATTGACGTGACGGCATGGACAAATCCTCAGCCAAACACCAGCGCACCGCTTGCCCTCCAGAGTGCGAGTCTTCACGCACGAACGCCGTTCCGGGGGCAAGGCAAGAAAGCTGCTGCCTACCTCTATATGATAAAAGGGCAGATGACAAAGATATCCGAGATGACCTAGACGCTTGCGGAAGGTACCGTTTTTGCCATTCCTGAAAATCGCGTTCCTTAATGATGGTGCTACGTAAAGCTTCGTTCTCCAGAAGCGCTTCAAAAGGGATATTTACCTGTGACGCAAAGTGAGCATGTCAGATACATAAGGCTGAAAGGATGCTCGAGCATCTACATAAAGCCATCTTACCCAGCGTACGTGTTGCACCCCTATAGAGCGCTTCCATTGATGACGTTCACGTGCAACTAACTGGCGGATGTTCAAGCCCCCACTTAAAAATACCTTAAAGTCTCCATCATTCCACTCTACTCCAGGAGAAAACACGATTAGGTAATTGGAATCCGATTGAGTGTTGGTCTCCTCCGCTGGCGAGGCAATTGCTACCGATGTGTCTTCGTTTTCTCTTTGGTTGGAGAGCATCTTGATTTCTGCAACATGAGGCAAAGATTGTAATTGAGCTCAAACTACGATTCAACATTGCTACTTGTTTATCACAACAACCTTCAGCTGTTGTCCCGCACAGCATACACTCGGTATGGGAAGATTCGTTTGTATGATCACATATCTCGCATCTCCAGCCAGCATTTCTACAACATTTTATAGCACCAAAAAGTCCATAAAAACACATGCAACGCTCCAGTAAGTAGGTTAACGAAACGTACGATCGCTCCATAAAAGCTCGATGACGTGATCGCCTGTTGGCGCTCGTACAGCATTCCACACAGGCTTTCCACGTCAAGCAGACAGTCATCAGGATCAATCCAACGGCAACACTGACTACAATGATCGCAATATGTGAAGCATTTCTATCTAAGCTCTTCCCATTGACGTCAAAATCTTCATGATAATTCTTGTCTGTCCAGCACCATGTTATAGTTCAATGATTGTCTCCATCAATTAATGTGTCAGTAAGATACTGCATACCTTGATACTCAAAATAGTCGTCAGTGTCGGAGCAGTTTGGAATCGGCATGAGACCCCGCAAGCTTACGCTTCTTCGCTCTTCGGTTCTTTTCAAAGGTTTCTCTATTGCTGTCTCCGTTGTGGCTGCCGTCTTTAGATCACACAGCAACGTTGCGACTATCGCTAACGACATGAGGCTCCAATGTCGTAATTGTCCACTTGTCCACATTTTGGTCATGTATCGAGCGCGTTTCAAACAATTTCGTTTTGCGTTATCGGCTGCAAGTGACGTCGCATTGGCCTGCATGTGCAGTAGATAAACTAGGTTTTCACTTGTCAGATTTGAGAAATGTGACATTGAGAATATTTATTTCTTAGTCATGTTGGCAATAAGTAAGAAAATAGGTACTTGGTAAGCCTTTAATTGATAGCAATTACGCAGTGTATACCCATTCATTCAGCTGATACCATGCAATAGAAAGTGTTGAAGCTGCTGAGCGTGTATAGCTGACTTTCAAACTATAACGAGGATGATGGTGATGATCCATTTTTCATGAATCGTATATACGCCAGTGACTCGATTATCTTTATTAAGCAGAATTGCGCCGAGATGACGCATTTCCGAAAGACTTGTCCATCCGATGCAGCAGTCGGCAATTCCATTGCCATCCTAACCTAGAACGAGAGGTTTGTAATGTGGGCTCGGTATCTGAACATTCACGAGGACGTGCGCATTGCTACTTCTCAACATTGCAGTCAAATAGAATAGTTCGACTGCATTTACAGAGTACATTATTTTGGCGGCGTGTACAGAATCTACTTTACTTTTGCCTTCATGGAAGTATCATGCGCTTGTGATTTCGAAGTGTTGTAAGTAAGCTCGAATACGCACTGCTGCGCTTGATTGCGTGGTCCTGTCGAGCGACTTGTACACTTGATGATATGAAATTCAAGAGATAGAGCACGAATACAAGGATGAAGATCACGAAAGCGGAGAAGAAGGGAGATCAGCACGCCAATGACGGGTGAAAGATGCTGACGAGGAGGAAGTAATTGATATAAGAATTCGTTGCCACCCGATGGTGGTGAACTATAAGTGGAAAAAGTCGCCGAACTGGACCAGCTTATCAATTCCATTACTATATTCATTGACGCGATATCCTCGAGGAAATGTGTTGCATTCGTGAGAGGATAAAACCGATTGTGCAATTGACTATTACATAGTATAATGATACGGATTTAACTCTTACATATTGATTTATAAGCGTTATTGACAGCAAATGATCTTCTACCATTTAAAACCAGTTTGCACTTGCATTATATTAACTTTTTAATTTTCTCTCCTCTTTTGTGAAGAAATTTTGAAACCTCTGATGTGATAAAAAAACATATTTGTATTATATAAATTATCATACTTTATAATCTATGAAAACTAGTCTACAAAAATTCTCTACCAATTATATATTTACTAGAGACATCTCAGCTAATCTTCCCTGGGCTGAGATGTGGTTTGCAAGTTGACTAAAACATTTTATATACTTGGTGAGCATATAAAATTTGATAGCTAGCTGCTAGGCAATAATACATTGTAATATATATGATGTATATTACTTGTTGCATCGGCTCCACTAAAGAGTGGCTTGAAGGAAAGTATAATTTTGCATATATTAGGGTATGAGATCAAATTCACCATATATATAGGCAAAATAGAGTATAAAAAATTAAAATAGAAAGGCGTTATGCATCTACCATGAAACGTTACTGTCTCGCTTCAAAGGAAAATGCTGTTGGGTCAAATATGGTATTGGAATTGTAAGAAAGGATGGACGTGATGTGTAATAGGTGAAATAAATTCTGTGTTCATCCCTCGCTTCTGTCGCTCTTTCTGTGCTCGCTAGCTGCAATCTCTCTGCGCCAATCGCTCTCTAGCGTCGCCCTCGACTCCTCAAACACCTCTTCGCTGCCTCCTATTCGACACCTAGCACTACCAAAATGACGCGTCCTTTTGCGTCGCCAGAAACAGCTATACGACTAGATATGCAATTACTAACACTCCTCCTCGTGACTGATAGGCTACGTGTTAAAAAATCTTGGTGAACAGTCGCTGAGCTGGCCGACTCCTGGGAGCAGTCGCGTGAGCAGTTACACTCCCGGATGACTCTAGGCAACAGTTGTGTAAGACCAACACGAAGTAGGTTCAAAATGCGAGTTGCTATGTTCAGATATATATATTTTACTTACTCTCTAAATTTCTCTCTCGTGCACAAGTCTCTCCATTTCAATAGGTTATGAACCCAAGCGACGGGTCTGAGCATTCTGTCGGCGAGGTACGAACACCCCCGACCCGAGCGGTCGCTCGCGAAAGGAGCGACCCTGACCAGGAGACGTCACTGTCCAACATGGAGCGCGTGCTCGCAGCACTCACGCGGTTGGAGACACGCATAGACACTATTGAAAGAGCTAGTGTAAGCGTGTCAAACGTTTCGCCTGTCTCGCCACTCATGCAACATGCACAACCTGGGCGACGAACGGATGGGTGCAAGCGGCATTCGCTGGAAGCGATTTTCGTCGCGCAATAGATGGCGGCAGTGCGCTAGGGCGTACGCCGATGCAGATCGACGAACTCCCTGGTATGGGACCGTTTGGGGCTGGGAGATTTTACAGGCGCGCCGAAGCACAGGCGCGGGTTAGTTAAGGTGCGGTGGGGGCACAAGCTGCGTTGGAAGCACAAGCGGCAGACCAAGCGCAAGCAGAGTATCAAGCTCAGGCGCATCATCAACAAGCACCGCCCCCAACTCCGTACGCAGACCCTGGATGCTTGCCGGGTCTTAATGGACATCGCGTGCCCAACGCTAGAGACTTAACGTTGATGATCGGAAAGTTCAGCGGAGTGGAGCAATACAAAGGACTGGGAAGTGAATTTTGCCAGAGGGCGCTACTATTCATTGAGGCCATTAAGATGCCTGAGCTCGGGTGCGGGTACAAATGGACTGAACGAGTTAAGGCGAACAAGCTCCAGAAGCATCTGGAGGGAACGTCCTTGAAGTATTATCAAGCACACATTGAAGGATGGTGGATGCGTAACCAAAGTATCGCATATCTGCTCGAGCAGCTGTGGCTCGCTTTTAAGGTGAACATTTCCCATCACCAAGCTGTGCATATGTACGGGTCAAAAAAGAGCAGCTCGCGTACATGGACCGAGCACCTGTTATACCTCACGGCTCTCATGCATTCGAGTGAGACCAGCGACAAAATGGTACTTGAAAGCGTTGTGAACTACGCTGCGCCACACATGAAGGTTGCGATCATGGGACGATATGATCCAGGTCGCACTGACTATCTTCACCATGCACAAGAAATCTTGGCATGGGCGCAAGAGATTGAGGATGATGATCGCCCGATAAGGAATCACGTAAAGGGCGTCGTAAATGCAGTGGGTGAGTCAAGAAAATGTTTTACGTGCGGAAAACCCGGCCACATAGCCAGAGAGTGCAAAACCAAGAAAACGAAAGACAGCGTCAGTGCTAGTGAGAAGACTCGCTGGGCTCTTGCAGCGCATGGGGACGCTATGGAGTTGGATCACTGAATTTTGGACAGCGGTGCAAGTAGACACTTGGTTCGCGACGTCTCGATGCTGGAACACGCCGTGGACTGTAACGAGACCAATGGCTACTCCTTCCTAGCAACGAACGGCTCCAAGTTACAAAGAAGAGCAGTGTGACGCTTATCGGTATTTCCGTAAGGAAGGAGTTCGAGCTTAAGCTGAGCAACGTGTATTAAGCGCCGCTGCTATCGCGTAATTCAAACTGTTTGGGATATTGGCTAAGTAAGGATGCCGCATTGAATCGCGTCATGAAAGCATGTTTATTGCAAAGGGCTCACCGTCTCAAACGGTATTTCACCTAAAATTAGAAGCAAACGTGCTGGTGGCAAAACTTTGCTCCCCTCGGTTACAGAAAACGACATTTTTAGACATAGTGACGAATGCAGTCGTCGGACAGCCACTTGCTTCGGATTATCAAGAAGGCACCCTGATGGATTTTCCAGTCGATTTGGCCACTTGTCTTTCAATACCTTCAAGCGTATGGTTCGCGAGCCCGAGTCGGAAATTAAGCTTACGAGCGTGCATTGTCAAATCTGCGACGAAGGAAAAGCCACCAAGTCAGCGAAATTTAGGAAAGAACTCGCCAATCGACCGCGTAGGCGGTGTAATTTGCAGTGACTTGAAAGGGCCCATCACGCCGGTCGATCGACACGGAAATCGCTATATGGTCAACTTCGTGGATCACAAGAAAGATTACGTGCGTGTGTTTGCAGGAAAAACAAAAGATTAAGCTGCCAAAAAGTTTAATCACTTTCTCGTATTTTTCAAGAAACGTTTCGACTGTCGCGTGCATGTCATCCGCACTTATGGAGGAGGTGAATACGCTAACGTGAACTTTCTTTGTAATCGACAAGGAGTAGCTCGCCAAGTGGGTGAACTGCAAATCAAGCTAGCAACGGAAAAGCTGAGCGTATGCACCGAACTATAATGAACATGGTTCGATGCATGATCTTCGGCTCAAAAATTGCTCTCACATTTTGGAGCGATGCAGCTGACTAAGCTACGTACATTCTGAAACGCATCCCAACGCGTGCGATCGCGAACAGGGCGTCACCCCTCGAGCTTTTGACTTGACAAGTTCCAGACCTGACCGACATCGTAGTGTTCGGGTCGCCATGCATGGCTTTTCGTAATACGAAGAAGAAGAATTTTGAGCGACACGCGGTGAGAGGATATATCATTGAAAAAATGACGAAACTAAAGGTTACAAGGTTTTACTATCAAAAGATCGAAAGGTGACGACGACGCGCCACATCAGCGCAATCGAGACGTTAGGAACTGCTGTAACGAGCAAATTCGACAGGCGCTCGAAACGTTAGGCGACGACGAACTGCAGAGAAAAAAGAACGGGTATACTACTGTTGTAGCAGGCAATGATGATGCTCATGACAGCAGCGCAGTTCCCAAAGGGGGTTGGACAGCTTGCAAGGCGCGCGAAATGCCAACAAAACTGCAGAGGATTCCAAGCTTAGACGATCTATGCGCAAAAAGAAGAAGTCGCGTCGACAAATCGAGGCAGATGAAGTTGAAAAGGAAGTGCTGTCGCCTGAATCAGAGCCTCGTCTGATGTGCTAGCAGTGGTCGAAAAATCCGCGAATACACCAACCGCACCAGAAGTTGAATACGGGCCAAACCCTAAATCTTACAAAGAGGCCCGGCGTGACCCCCACAGTGACCTTTGGGAGCAGGCAGAAGTTGAAGAACTGCGGTCGTTTAAAGCAAATGAGAAGTAGACGCTGATCAAGTGTGAGCCTGATGCCAAGCGGCTCCACACGAAGTGGGCTTACAAGAAGAAACGACGTGGTAACGGCCAAGTTGAAAAGTTCAAAGCGCGTCTTGTTGCGTGTGGAAATAAGCAACTACTTGTGGTTGACTTTGTCCTCACTTTTGCTGCAGTGATGGAAAAAGAGAGCGTCACAGTAATTTTAATTATTTCGATGATTTGGGGTGTAAGCGCTAGGCACGTAGACGTGCCAGCGGCCTACGTCCAAGCGATGACCGAAGAAGAGTACGACATTCTACTATATGTCCCCGACGGCATGAGAGTACCGTCAAGTTTGTTGCAAAAGCTGGGCGTGTCAAGCGTGAAGGACCTTGCGTTGCGTCTTAAGCAAAGCTTATATGGGCGAAAACAATCCGGGCGTATTTGGCACCAACTGCTCAGAAAGACACTCCTCGAGCTAAATTTCGTGCAATGTATCACGGATACTTGTATATTTTACAAAGTGGATTTAAGTGGAACGACAGTGATTGGAACATACGTCGACGATTTACTGGTGACCGCGACAAGTACAGGTCGCGTGGATGCGTTCTTTAATTACATGCAGGTGCTAGAGCTGAAGGACCTGGGGGAGGCGGCCAAGTTCATTGGCATGCAAGTGGAGCCGGACGGACCAGGCTATGCATTGAACCAGGAGAGCACAATTGCTGAGATGCTCACACGTTTCGGACTAGATTCGCAAACGCGGTACGATCGCCGATTGGAGATGAAGAGCCAAGTCTGGAAGGAGCAGTGGCTCTACCATTGATATCGAGTGGCAAAGCTGGACTACCAAGCATAAGAGAATTTCAGTCATTGATCGGGAGTCTACTCTGGGTAGCCCGGTGCACGCGACCTGATATCGGCTTTGCGGTGCATAGGGTCACACTACAATGCCATGCACCGATGATACAAGACTGGAGATTGGCCAAACGGGTTGCTTGGTACCTAATTGGCTCTCAATCCTTTAAAATTGGACCTACGTGTGGATGAAGGAAATTTGATCCCAGTCCGCATCACCTGCTTCACGGAGGCAGACTTTGCTGGAGATCGTAAAGACCGTAAGTCTGTGAGCGCGGCAGTAATCATGGTTAATGGTGCGACCTTCGGATGACACTGCAAAAAAAAGCCGGCGGTTGCAGTCTCGACTGCGGAAGCAAAGTTCGTCGCTGCAGCTGCAGGAGGTCAAGAGGTGCTTGGACTAAAGAAACTATTCTCTGAGCTAGAATTGCAAGTGAAGACGCCAATTGTGCTAGCTATGGAAAATCAAGCCGCTATTGAACAAATTGAAAATGAGGCCAGCTCGGCAAGTGCAAAACATGTGGACGTGAAGCTCAAGTTTCTGCGGGAATATGCTACGAAAGAAGTCGTCAAGACAAGCTTCGTAAAGTCACACGACATGCTAGCCGATCTTCAGACCAAGGCACTGCCAGCGCCACGGGTTTTAAATTGCGGCTGGAGATGGGACTCAAGTAAGTACAAACTTCTGTTGCCTGACTCTCCCATGAGTCAGGAAGGAGTGTTGTAAATCTTGGGGAACAGTCGCTGAGCTGGCCGACTCCTGGGAGCAGTCGCGTGAGCAGTTACACTGCCGGATGACTTTAGGCAACAGTTGTGTAAAACCAACACGAAGTAGGTTCAAAATGCGAGTTGCTATGTTCAGAAATATAAACTTTACTTACTCTCTAAATTTCTCTCTCGTGCACAAGTCTCTCCATTTCAAAACTACGCTCAGGCAGCGCCATGGTTGTCATGTTAGAAGTTGAAAAAAGGACAACAATAGCACACCCAATTTTTAATGCAAAAGAGCGAGTGATATTTATTTTGTTATTCCTCTATCTAGCTTGAAGTCTATATAATAGAATAAATTATATAATGAAACCCCACACAGGTGTTCGGCGTAACATGATTATCAACACTCAGTCTGTACCAGATTGTTGTGGAGGGGGGTTCACAAAAATCCTGATGTGATTCCGACTCTTCACAGGCGCTCAGACAGCCGACTATCGGAGGGGGTACTCCATTTCCGTGCAACGTTACTTCCTCACCTTGTGTACCCGTCGGTAGGGCGTGTAGCACTCTTCTCGGTGGACTTGAATCGATCCTAAACTCTACCGTGTTTGGAATTGGTTAGGGGGTCGACCGTGCGGAAATCATTACGCGGTCGAGGAGCTCTTGTAGGTGCTCTATCCGAGTCACTTTGATCTCGCCTTGTCCAAAAATGTAGATACTTGATCCACCTGATATACTTGATCTTTTGACCACTTGAGCCGTCTCGCGATCATGTACCATGTCCGTTTTTCTTGTTATACTGCGTCCAATCGCAGGGGAGTTGTTTGTTTTGAGAATTCTTGTAATCCTCGGCAAAAAAATCCAGGGACATCACTTGCGTCGTAGCGTAGCAGATGCTCTTGAGTCGCCAAAGGGGCCAAATTTATCCCACCCGGAAGATTAGCCTGTGTTTCTTAGATGTAATTTCGAACTCTGTTTAATGTTAACCAATCACATACCAAAACATACGATTCTGCCTATCTGTAGCCTAGTATCTACTGCCATGTGTTTCCCTTTCAAAAAAACCAGATCTCAAGGTGTGGAAAATATATCTTGGATCGCGGTCGGCGGATCGCAATTGACGGATCACGGTTGACGGATCGCGGTCGGCGGATCGCGATTGACGGATCCCGATTGACGGATCGCGGTTGACGGATCGTGGTTGACGGATTGCGGTCGTCGGATTGCAGTTGACGGATCGCGGTTGACGGATAGCGGATGACGGATCACGGTCGGCCGATCGCTGAACGGCGTAACGCGTTCGATCTACAAGGTGTGGACCACATTTAACTTTGAACGATCCACACATTGCTAAATATTGCTACTTCGCTTCTCGACGAGATTAATGGCACATCATCTTGAAGCTTGCCTTCCAACACTCCTCCGTGTCGACAATGTCCTTGACATAACACTTAAACCTTGCTCTGTCATCGTCGACATTTAATCGATTTGATTTAAACCGATTACTTGGCGCAATGCATTCAATCTTGGTGCAGTCAATGCCTTGGTTAGTATGTCCGCTGGCATACTTCCGGTCTCTCGATATTCCAGCTTAATAATTTTACGCTTGGTGAAATTTCCGACAACCTTGATGCGCACATTAATATGTTTGACCTTGTCCAAGACCCTTTCGCCGTCGAGTTGCTTTAGTTCCGCTTATTCACTCGCAGTGGCATCGGCTCTTCAGATTTTAGATTTAATTTTTGTACCGATTCACGAACGCCCAAAAGTTCTCGAGCCAAAGTCGACGCAGCCGTATATTCAGCTTCCATAGTAGAGATCGAGAACCCACCTTGTTTTTGCACATCTAGCTCACCGGCATATTATCGACAGTAATTAGACCACCCGTGACTGATTTTCTGTCACCCTTGTCTGCAGAAAGATCCGCATCGCTATATTTAAATACTTGCAAAACATTTAAATCATCTCCTTTTCCAACCATATAGAGGCGCAACTTTTTCGTGCGTACCGGTAATAATTTCGGCATAGAATTTTCAGTATCGTTCCAGGTCAGATAATTGGTACACGTACACCATATTCCATTTCGAGACCGTGCTCCTTCAGCATGTTAAGAATTTTGACCTCTTAATCAAAATTGTGCCCCTTTTCTTCCTCGTATTGAATTCGCATACCCAAAAACTTACGAGCAGGTCCGAGATCCTTTAACGACAACGAAATTAGCTCGCCAAAAAAATTGTCCACGGCACATTGGTCCATTCCTGTGACTATGAGGTCATCCACGTAAACTCCAGCAATTAACATGCGTTGTTTTTTTCATCTAAAATAGACACACATGTCCATGCGACTTTAGTTATAACCAATGTTAGCCAACTTTTGGTGCAACAATTTGCTCTATAGTCTTTCTGCTTGTTTTAGCCCATAGAAAGCTTTCCTTAGCTCAAGCACCATCTCATTGTTCCTTGAGACACCAAGCTTGTTCTTTACCTCCTCCGATACGAGCATTCCTTGCGGAATTCGAATGCCAATGTCCAAATTTGCTTCCTTGTCCGCTGTCACGTAAGCGTCAGGTACGTCTCCATGTTTCGCAGGAACTTTCCATTAGCTAGCCAGAGCGAATATCATGTTCAAGCTGGGCATATCAATTACAGCCGCGAAAGTAATTCCATAATTGACGCCAAGAACTTGCTCGTTTCCACATGCAACAAGTCTCGCAGTCAAGCGCTTGATACCACCTTCAGCATCACGCTTGATGTTAAAAATCCATTTTTAATTCGGAGCCCGAATATTCTTTTGGATGCGAACGACATTCCAAGCACCGTTGTTTTTTCCAGAGCTGCCAGCTCTTCCTCAATCGCTTTAGACCAGACCGTCTTGTTTAAACTACGCATAGCTTTTCCAAAATTCTGTGGATCATCAACAGAAATGACTTGATTGACAACATCATCTTCGATACTGTGCCTGGCCGATATTTGTCTTGAGTCGGAAATGTTTCTGCTCGCAGACCGTGTCACAACATTGTTTCTTTCGTGTCCACTGGGCATGTTTCTTCGACTTCGCTTTTTTTGAATGACGACTCGTCGTCTCCTCCGTCGTTTTCAATTTTTGTATATCGCCATCGTGGTCATTTTCTCGTGCGAACTTTTCGTCCACCAGACCAGATTTATTCTACAAAAACAACTTCTGCACTTGCTCATTTTGAGTCGTGTCCAGCGTCTCAATGTTTTTCACATACTGAGTAACGAAAACCACGTTATCTTTGGGCAGGTAAAAACGATATCCTTTGGTTTCTTCACCGATCCCAACAATAATATCTTGTTGTCTTCGCTAACGGAAGTTCTGTTTTTTTTTGGTTTCAGTACACCATTCGTTTTGAGCTAAAAACACCAATTTTACCGAGGGACGGGGTTTGTTGTGTCAGCACCTTGATCGGTGATTCCCTCCCCGAATTCGCACTTGTTAGGCACGGTTTAATATGTACGCAGCATACTCTACCGCATCATCCCATAAATTTAGCGGCAAATTAGAAGCAAATATCTGGCAACGAGCCATGTTCATGTTGTCCTATGCATTCGTTCAGCTTTTCCATTGCTTGCTTGATTTCTTGCTTCACTGCGTTGCCTCAATACGCCCGTCTCCTTGCAGAAAAGATCCACATTCTGGTTCCCCCCTCCTGAGTCTGTGCGAAGTACATGCACTCTAGCATTAAATTTCTTCTCGAAACAAATTAAAAAAATGCTCAAATTTCTTGGCCGCAGCATCCTTGGTTCGTGAAAGAAACACACGACAATAATTACTCTTTTGATCGACAAAATTAATCATGTAACGATTAATCAATCGATCTTTTGGAGTCTTCGGACGCTTAATGTCCGAGCAGATGACTCCTTCAATTCGATCGATGGGTGAGTGACCACCACTATCCTTAATAGACTGACAGATTTTAGTCTGTTTTCCTTGCGCACAAGGCAGATAATTGATTCGGCGCTTGTCCGTTAGACAAATGTCAGAGGATGGATCGCGAGCCAATTACTTAATGGTACCATAGCTCAAGTATCCGAGACGCTTGTGAATTTAAATTAAAGTACCCTAATGAACATCATCAGACATCTGGCACTGTCGGCTCGCTTCCACATTCAATATTGACATAATAGAACCAGCAGTTTTCATAGTACTTTTCTCCACGCGACA
The DNA here is from genome assembly GCA_947646735.1 of Peronospora farinosa. NCBI lineage: Eukaryota > Oomycota > Peronosporomycetes > Peronosporales > Peronosporaceae > Peronospora > Peronospora farinosa. Next base: position 311,428 of record CANTFK010000838.1, on the reverse strand, counting down.
AGAAATCACCAAAACATTTCGAATAAATTTTTACGTCAAAAGCAACTTGCCAGAATTTATATCTGCTAGCACGCGTTGAGTATCATTGTATCCAAGTGAGTAGCCCTTTTAATCCAAGTTTCCATACGATACAAGTTGCACTTAACGCCTTCGGCAAAATAAACTTCCTTAAGCCTTAGCACTCTTTCAATACCACCCGCCGTAACCATCATAGTCACCGAGCCCTTTTTGGAAACTTTTAGTGACATGTCATCGGGTTGAAGACATGTTTCTTGATAGGATTCGACATTATCAAGCCATGATTCATCACTGACCAAATGTGTGCTGGATCCACTGTCTAAGATTCAAACATCTTTTAATTCATCAGACAAGTCATTGACGGCCAGTGACAAATTGGATGATACTTGGGGCGAGTGTTTTCGTTGAAGACACGCAATTCGCATATGCCCAACTCATTACAAGAGTGACATCGGCGCATCTCCTTTCCACGTCTTCCCAAAACGGACCAAACAAACTTGGCCGAGATTCTTCTTCCTTCCCACGTTAAATTCGTAAGACTGGGCAACGTGAGCCAGTTCTTGGCTTGCACCAGGTAATCACTTCTAGTAGGATCACCTTTCGCCAAAAGGACGGTTTGAATTCCTGTAGAAGCGTACTGAACGATATTGTCAAAGCCAAATAGTCTCCACCATTTCCGGTAACCTCAGCGATGGCCGTTAGATACACATAATGCTCTGGCCAATTCCGTTTGGATCCTACGGCTGGGTAAATAATCGCATTGCATGGGCCGGCGTGATACTGGTCTTGAATGACTCCAGCAATTTTTCCATGACGTACTGTAAAGTGGGTAATTGGCTCCACCACAACGCAACCTGACTGTTATAATACCTCTCTGCAGTACTAGAGAGGTATAAACCAAGTAAATCAATTTTAACATCCTCCGGCCACAGAAAACCACAAGACGATTGTGCCAATAAAACTTGGCGCTCAAATCTTCCACTCCATTCCAAAAAATCAGAACCAAGGCCTTTGTAAAGTTTTCGAACATTAAAAGGGCGAATTCCGAGTTTCTTCTCTCTTGCATCTGGGTATCTGAATTGAGATCGGTACCCTTGTGCTTGTTCATTTTTTTTATCTTGTCCTTGCATATGTCCACGCGCATCTAATCCAGGCGGCAAACCGTGAACATCTTGACCTTGGGCAATATGACACTCATTTTTCTGCCGTGGTCCTCCATATCCAGCCTGTTCATATCCAAATTATCTTGGCGATTCCACCGGTCTCCTCGGAGTCGTAACTGGCGTATGGGGCGACCCATCCAAGCTATCCATATGAATCCTGTTCCCTTTTCAATGGTTGATGCAAACAAACTTGAATTAATGGCCGGAGTCATGAGTGTATCCATATTTCTTCCACGCCCATCATTTCTTCCACTATCTTCTCCTGCGACGTCTCGAGCCTATCCAGAAGCCCAGTCATCCCTCTCATGAAGACCAGAAGCTCTGACACATTATCATTCCTGTTGTTGGTAACGCCCACCGCATGGACGTTTCCGGGATTGCTATTCTCCTTTAGATCTTCGGCTCTACCGGTCCCTCCGAAACCGGTGGCGGGATCTGCTTGCGCATGCACACCTTCGCGTGTAGTGCCTCCGTGTGATGCCTCCATTGGGCTCATAACCTTTTAGAAGTTGAACAAAAAGGACAACAATAGCACACACATTTTAGATGCAAAAGAGAGAGCGATATTTGGTTCGTTATTTTTCTAGCTAGCTTAGCTTGAAGTCTATATAATAAAATAAATCATATAATGAAACCCCACACAGTTGTTCGGCGTAAACATGATTATACACAATCAGTCTGTACCAGATTAATGGATCTTCATCTTGAAGCTTGCCTTCCAACATGCCACTCGTGCCCCGTCATCGCACAGCGCTCCTCTAGCTTCTCGTGCACCGCGCTTCTCCAGTTGCAGTAGATCTTACGCCATGCTCATCAAGCCGCGTTGCGTACCGAGCTTGACAGCGTCCATCGCTTTCGCCGTCAGATCCGCGAGCATAAGCTCGGAGCGGACTACAAACTTGTGGCGTACGTCGATGTGCATTCGACTTGCTCTTCGACGCTTCACCCTTATATTTGTCTAATGGCAGCCTGGTTCTCGACATGCGGGAGCATGGTAACCACCAGCGCCATGCCAATATCCATCAAATTCTGCCGCAGGCCAATGATCTCGCGCGCGACCTCGCTTGAAGCCACGACCTCCACCTCCATGGTAGATAGCGATACGCCGCTTTGCATTTTGGGCGCACCATAATACTACCATGCCATTCAAAGGCACCACTCCTTTGGTGTGCGACTTGCGGTCGGCCTTGTCGGCCGCGAAGTCGGCGGCGCTGTACGTCTCCAAAGGTAGCACGGAACGGCTCACTTGAGAAGGCGCCATCGTGAGCTTGAGCGTCGCGGTGCCCGTAAGGTACCTGACGATCCGCTTCGAAAGCTTTCAGTTGTGGAGGCGCGGTTCGTGCGTATGTGGTGTCGCCTTAGGAAAGGCAAATGCCACGTCTGGACGTGTGCATCGCGCCACATACAAAAAGCTACCCACGAGTGCCTGGAATGCCTTGATCCTCGAACCGCCGCTCGCGCTCGTTGTCTCTAGCAGCACAGCATCATCGATCAGCACCTCGTAGCACTCACCACCAATTGGCGCCTTCATCGTGTTGGCATAGGTGATGTCATGCGCACGCAGTAGTTCGCTGATCGCTTCTTCTTGATCAATGCGGTAGCTGCCTTCGTCGCCAAGCTCGACGCGCATGCCAAAATGTTTGTGCACGCGGCCCAAGTCCTCTATCTTCAGCGTCGACAGACCCTTTAATAGCTTTTCCACTACCGCGGCGCTCGTGCCCGTATCAAATTTATTAATCATAGACGTACAACAAGTCCTTCGTCGTCACGTCGAAAGTATAAGCACATGTCGGTAACACACCAAACAAACCCAGCGTCCGTAAGCCGCGCAATGGATCAGCTGGCTCTAAAGGCGTTCCACTTGCTTCAAGACATACAGGTTATAGCAAAGCTCGAGGACGACCTCACCAGAGCTCGCGGAGCATAGCTCGCGCAGTGTGTCGTCGGACACGTTCAACCCGCGCGGCACTTACAAGCAAATTTCGAGGTGGGCTTCCTTGCCCGCCTTTACGTACGCGTTGGAATGTCGACATGTTTGTCCAGCACACCTTAAAATGCCGCGAGCGCTAGCACCACCTTGACATTGCTGATGTCTATCACCGCCGCGAACGTAAGACTGTAATCTACGCCTAGCACTTGCTCGTTGCCCCACGCAACAAGTCGTGCTTTGTATCGTTTCAGCATGCCTTCGGCTCCTGTATTGGTGTTATAGACCCATTTAGAGTGCAGCGGGCTCGATCCTACACTTTTCTTTGTCACGAGCCAGACTCCATTGTCTTGGAGCGCGCTAATCTCCTCGCGCATTGCGACCTCTCACTCTGCGCGCTTCAAACTAAGCATTGCTTCTGCATAGTTAGTCGGGTCCTTCTCATACGCGAGGTTGACGACGTCGGGTATCGCCATCGGATCCTCCAGCTTTTCCGCTACTCCTGCGCGCTTGGCAGCACCACGTGTCGCGTGCGGCTGTCGCTGCCACTGTTTTTTCTTCGACTTTGTCTGCGCAGTTCCGCTTCTGCTTTCGATGCTCGACTGCGTCGCTTCCGTTGCTTCTTCGTTGTGACGGGTTCGGGTTTGTCGCACTTACGGCGTCTCTGCGCACGACAGGGTCACTGCTTTTGCACAGCAGTCGTTCGTTTTGTCTACTGACAGCGTTGCGATGTTCTTCACGTGCGCCATCTTGGTGATGATGTTTCTATTCGGAAAGTACACTCGGTACCATTTTAACTCATCGTTGCGGTCGATGATCTGCTCTTTATCCGATTGCGGCGCCAGCAAATCTTCCCCGGGTCTCGTCGTACGTCGCACATCAAACCCGAAAACGACGATGTCACGCAGATATGGCGCGGTCTTCGTCAGCACTTCGTACGGAGATGCACATCGCTCGTTCGCGCTTGTAGCTTTGCGATCCAAAAAGGTAAGTCGCAAAGTTGACAGTGTCACCCTAGAAGCAGAGCGGCATGTTGCACGCAAGAATCATCGCCCTCGCCATGTTCAGCACAGTTCTGTGCATTCGTTCTGCCTTGCCGTTGCTTGTCTGATTACGCGCTTCGCTGATTTAACGTGCGACACCGGTCGTCTGGCAGAATAGATCGACGTTTCTATATTCACCTCCTCTATCGGTACGCGAATTCGCCAATTGAGCGCATCGGGGAAGCTATTTGCTCGGACCTAAGGGTCCTCTGATGCCGAAGGACCGCTTGGACAACCGCTACTTGGTCGACTTTGTTGACAAAAGCAACTCCTGTCGTGTATTCTTGGCCAAGAGCAAGGACCAAGCAGCCAAAATATTCGAACATTTTTTGGCGTTCATTGAACGACGCTTCGTATGCAATAACGGGGTCGGTGTAAACGGGTGCGACATAAAGAAAGTGGTTTAGGGATCTTGGGAAATGGTGTGAACTTAAGATAAAAGGATGTGAATATTGTTCGATGTAGGAGGCAAATTGGATTCTGTCATTCATTACACAGGTCTCTCTCGCTCGCTAGCTCTTCACTAACCTTCTCACTGCGCTCGCACCATACGATCCAACAGGCACGCGATCCTTCCACTCGTCGCGACTTCTCACACCACGCCATCGTGACTGCTCACGGCGTCGCACACACCATCGCGACTGCTGCCGTACGTCGTCCGCTTCTCTCCTTTCGCTGCATACTGAAACTCAGTGTGCCCGATACTGACCTTTCGCATCTTCAATGCAACTCTTGCGATCATGCATCACACAGAGCGACTCCTTTTAATAAATATAGCAATATCCATAAACTATCCTCTATGACATCGTTATCAAGCATGTTCTTATTGTTTCTAAGTATCACCATACGAAACCCACATCAACACTTGCGTAAATGTAAACAAATTATAAAAACGAAAATTATTTTGTCTTTTTCTGCTAACTACAATATAGCATTTGTCATTTATTGTCCTTTGCTGTCAACATTATGCATTTGAGTCGTCAGAAATCTGGATAAGAATACGCAATATCTATGAAAACAAAAGTGCTGCTTGTTTGTCAAGTACGAACGTACTTGATACGCATCCAAGAGCGCCTGTATCATTTTTACACTGCGACAACCAATGCAGGAAGTAGACTGGGTCATAAAAGCTTGCAGCAATCTGCCAGATAGTCTCACTTAGCAATATTGAAGCAAAAGTGCCCATTCTCTTCGAGATCTGTTATTGTATGCACATTACGATTGTCTTGATCTTCACAAATATACTCCACGAAGTAGATTCTCTAGCATTCTGTCGCTAAAGACTCTTGCATTGAGTTAGAATTATTGTCCGGCGACGCAAAAGTTGGAGCAGATTAGTAAGCACTTTTGTTCATTATAACTAGGGTGAATACACTACAGAAATCCGGCTGCTAACGAAACCGTGATGACCAGCGGACGACCGGATGGACAGTCTGGAGCAGATTGCTGGTCATCATGCTTCTAGCGACAAGCATACGCTACTTTTCACTCGCACCGTCCGTTTCTAGAGCTCTTTAATTTAGCATCGACAATGCATTGGCAAGAAGAAAAACCACGTAATTAGAGTACAAGTGTAGACGCTAATGTCGAGTGCTGCAACAAGTGGATACTGTCCATTTCATTGAATCAGCTGCTGCTGCGCGATGATAGACAAGCAAATATATAAATATACGTATGGTCCATGGACAATACTTCAAGTTTAAATGCATCAATGAATAAACATGGCTCCATGCACTAGGGACACAGCTCTCTTGTGGGCATGTGCTGCTGCTGCAGCCATACAGCTGGCATTTTTGTACAGTGATTGCAGAGATTTGTCAGTGAACATACTTGCAACTGGTAAACCTCTGTAATCACTGTACACAACGTCCAAACCTACGAGTCGCGGACGGTATGGTGCGACTTTTAAAAACTACGGGTCGCAACATACCGTCCGTTATTTGGTAGGTAACCGCGCCAGCCGTTGGTGACTCCAGTTGTAAAAGCGCCGTAAGAGTTAGTGAAGGTTATCATACTATCCTGCCTCAATGGCTCCGGTCACCGTAGCCTCGTCGAAGTTGCGGTCGCGGATTCAAGGAAGTCTCGGCTGTGTTCAATGTGTGGATCTGGTAGAATGTCCTACTTCAGGTCGACTTTTCATCGACAAGCATACGCTTATGACCTCGTATACGTCTGACGGTCGCAATGCAAGTGCCGCAGCACTAAAGGAATTGGATCTTCACCTTTCGCTTCGGGATGTCGAGCATATCGTGCAATTGGAACGACATTCGTTTCAAGGAGAGAGACTTCACCTACTATACGAACACTGTGCTCGCGGAGATTTGCTTGACATCATGCAACAGGAACTTCGACTGCTAACGGCAGGTGTCTCGCCTCATAGCTCTTTTATAATGACTTGCACCGATGCAGGTAGACGTGGTGTTTTCACCGCCATGCTTCGGGGAGTACAAGCCCTACACAACGCCGGAATTGCACACTTGGACTTGTCGCCGGAAAATGTTTTTGTCACGGCATCTGGTATCGTCAAGGTGGGAGATCTAGGTCATGCTCAGCGATTCAAGCACGACCGACCAAGTGTTCAGGTTATTCAAGTTGCCAAAGAGGCCTATGCGGCACCAGAACTGTTTGCTCGAACGGAAGTAGACGATGCGCGTCAAGCCGATGTCTGGTCGCTTGGTGTCATCCTTTGGACATTGTGTACCAAGCGTGCTTTAATACGACGTCCGTCAACTGACAGCGACAAGCTTTTCGCTCGGATGATTGAATGCGGTACAGCCTTCGCTCTTAAGGAGACTGGTGTCTTATCGCAAGTACCAGCCGCGTGTGTCGACCTACTTGTTGGTCTTCTTGAGGTGAACCCCAAATCGAGACTGTCGGTGACGGCAGCGTTGCAGCACCCGTGGGTAACACAGGAAACTCCCAGCAGATCCCAGTATCAACGGCAGTCCATCGGCAATTTGATCGTGAAGAAGGGCAAGCACCAGCATCCAGGCGAAAAAAAGACTCAAAGTTGCACTGACAGCGCGGAAATATGCACTCGAATCTACGCGTGTCACCTAAGCGTCGCGAAGTCTAGCTCAATACCCTTTCGTCTATTCGCTAGACACTCGGAAGAAACGTGCAGCATCCACAAATGTAGATGAAATGGAAGCAATCTCGTTGCTTAATCAATACATATGTAGTAGTGTTGCTCGTCCAGGTTAGTTTGCTTTGACAATTTTCGAATGATGTGGACTGTAGATGCGTCAGAATGTAGCGTGATGAAAGACCGCCCACCACTACTGCGTCAAATTGGAATAGATAGAAAATGACAAGGTTGTCAGCGGAGGCAAAGCAAACAAGTTGTAGCACGAAACTGCCGCTCTAGGAAGCCTGTAAGAAATAACTCGGATTTTCATCAGAGCTGCTAGAGTACTTATTCTCTCGCTGTTCAGCAGTCAGCGTGGCCGGGACTATGATTCGGTAGTATCGATAAACACTACGCTAAGTCACCCTAGTCTGTGCTACAAGGTTTTGTCGACCGGAACATCCTGTAAGGGCAAGACGCACGAGCTTTGCCAGTGATTGTTGGCTAGGAGATATGCTGAAATTCTCATTTACATCAGCGAATCCATAGCGTTGTGGCAAAGAATAGCCGTCGTCGACGCTTTCCTGACAGCGTCTATTAACAAGCAACAATCGCGACTTCATCCTTATATTGCGGTAACAAACGAGTGAGTGATGAAGCTGGTAGCACTTTGTTTGAATGGTTCGACTACATCAAGCTTATAAGTATCACTAGGTAGTAGTGTAACACATTCTAGAGAACCGAGAAGCAGTCTTTACAAAGCTACAATCACGAGCGAGATGGACTGCCAAAATTTTCATTCTGTTTGATGTTTACATTTCTGTAGCTGACCACAGGACCGTTGAGTTGCCTCCAGCACTAGCTAGAAGGTGACGCTTTGGGTTCCATTGCAAGTCCACAACTGGACCATTGTGTCCTTGAGGAAGCGCGTGCACGAACTGTCCGGTAGAGCTCTTGTAGAAATACACTCGGCCATCCTCCACCCCGGTGACTACATATGCACCATCAGCTGAGTAGCAGCCTCCAAGCCGAAGGTCGTTAGGCTGATTCTGGGTGAGTTCATGCTCTTTGAAGAGATGCAGCAGTTTGCCCTCAAACGCATCTAGGTGAATAAACACGCCGCGATTTGTCGTAACAAGCAACTGGTTTCCATCAGGACTAAACTTGAGGTCGAGTGCATGAAGCTTTTTTGCGTTCAAGTTCGGAGCCTGCATTTGAGCGAGGTATGGCTCAACAGCCTCAAGAATTGACGCATCATATAGAGAAAACTTGGCGAACGGTCCTTCCTGATAGTTTCTTGCATCGTACATGCGGATCAAGTGATCGTCCGTGTACACACCAAATACAACACCCTCTCGGTCATAGGCAGCGCAGATGTGCGAGACTGGCAAGTGGTCGGTTCGAACGATAGCCTACATACATACAACGAAACTTGCCACCCAGTTATTTCAATACCATTTCTGTTTTCAGGTGCAGACCTTGACGCACCGAGGTGTCCGAATTGCGAATATCCCATAAACGAATCGTGCCGTCCAATCCAGCAGAGATGAATTGGTCCGCAGTGGGGTGCATCATAAGCGACGTGACTCTATCATCATGCAAGCACAAGCTTAGTGTTCTATTCACTACAATCTTGCATCGAATACAATAAACTTACTTGTCCGTGTGACCAGTGTAGTATCGAAGAAACTTGTTGTCGAAGAACGAATGATACCGAATGCGGTCTGTCCACAAACACCAGCAACAACAAAACGTCATCCATCAATCTCCTTTCAGTGCAAGACAACTTTAGTATACGTACTATCATTGGCACTATTAGATGAGGAAAAGATCACGCAATCTAAATGATGGGTGAACCGGACAATGCCGACACCGTATCGCTTGGTCAAGATCGTCTTGGCGACTCTAACCAGAGCAAATAATCACATATCAGCGTGTTGTTCTTCAAATATGACACCTTTTCAAAGACCATACGACATACGTGCCACTCAGACAATTAATCATAGTCATAACGCCATCAGTGCGACTTGTAACACATCGCTCTCCATTGCGATGAAAATCCAGCGACGTGATCTGCAGATTTGAGACTGCTTCATCTTCCTGTGCAATAGACAAAGTAGCAAGTTCAGACGACCTTATAGAAAGAAAAAAACATGGAGTAGCACAGAATGTGTCGGTGTTTATACAATAAATTTGTCATTTACCTGAGGCGCAAAATTACGCGCAACACTGTAGGAACGCACTACGGAATCCGAGAGCTCTACGCCTTCTACCATAATTTGCAATATGCCAGTCAATAGTCATCAATATGATGTAGGATAGGTTACAAGTACTTAACAGTAAAAATAAAAAACGCTTTTTTTGCGTTAAAAAACTGTTTTTTCCGATAGGGGAGCCCACCATATCCACGTCATCTAATAAGGTGATACCATGTCGGGCGGACATTTGTCCAAGGAGTTCTTTGAGCTTGTCAAGTCGATCGGTGAGAGCAAATCAAAGCAGGAAGAAGATCGCATTATTCTTCATGAGGTCGCGCAACTGAAGCGAAAATTGAGCGACGTGACGGCCTCGTCCAGCACGTCTAGTAACCTCGTAAATAAACGCAAACGGGAGTTCCTTATTCGTCTCATGTACGTGGAAATGCTGGGCCATGACGCTTCCTTTGGCTATATCAAGGCTGTCGAGATGACAGCTAGTACAAACCTTATGCAAAAACGAGTGGGTTATCTCACGTGTAGTTTGTGTCTGTCTCCGACGCACGAGTTCCGATTTATGATCATTAATCAATTACAAAGAGATTTACAAAGTTCCAACCACCTGGAAGTTTGTTCTGCTCTAATGGCAGTTTGTAAGCTAGTGACAGTGGAAATGATACCAGCAGTGCAGCCCATGATCCTTGATCTCCTACGTCATGATGCTGAGCTTGTCCGGAAGAAAGCAGTGATGGCTATTCACCGCTTTCATCAGCTCAATCCAGACTCAGTCACTGAGGTCGGAGGTGCTCTGCGTCGTACATTGTGTGATCGTGACCCTAGTGTCATGGGAACGACGCTCTGTATTCTCCATGATCTTGCCGAGGCTACTCCTACGAACTACAAGGACCTCGTGCCCAGTTTCGTTAGTATCCTCAAGCAGATTACAGAGCATCGTTTGCCTCGTGAGTTTGACTACCACCGCATTCCAGCACCATGGATTCAGATCCGTCTTTTAAAGATCTTGGCACTGCTAGGCCAGGCTGATCAACAGACCAGTGAGGGCATGTACGAGGTGCTGCACGATGTGATGCGTCGCGCGGATACCGGCATCAATGTGGGATACGCTATCATCTACGAATGTGTGCAAACTGTGACAACTATCTACCCGAACAGTACGCTGCTGGATGCTGCAGCAGCTAGCATTTCCCGTTTCATTTCAAGTGACAACCATAACTTGAAATACTTAGGTGTTACGGGACTTGCTGCCATCGTAAAGGACCACCCACGGTACGCTGCAGCACACCAAATGGCTGTTATTGATTGCCTTGAGGATCCAGATGAAACACTGAAGCGAAAGACGCTGGATTTGCTGTATCGTATGACGAACCCGGTGAACGTTGAGTTCATTTCGGATAAGCTCACCCAGTTCCTTCGTGAAGCTTCAGATGTTTTTCTCCGGACGGAACTGGTCTCGCGTATTACGCAATGTGCTGAACGCTATGCACCAAGCAATGCTTGGTACATCCAAACCATGACAAATGTATTCGAGTTGGGCGGCGACCTTGTTCGCCCTGAGGTGGCGCACAATTTGCTGCGTTTAATTGCTGAGGGAAGCGGTGAAGACGAGGATCAGGACATGGAGCTGCGTCGCGATGCAGTAAACATTTATCTTGAACTGCTGGAACGTCCAGTACTGCCCGATATTCTGGTCTGCACCATGGCTTGGGTCCTTGGTGAATACGGCTATCTGTCTGATGCTATGGAACTGGAGGAGATTTGCGAGCGCCTTGTGGAGCTTGTCGATCGCCCATTCGACCAGGAAGACACTACGCGTGGTTACGTACTTTCGGCTGTCACGAAGATTACCGCTCAAATGGGACATACTCTTGATGTGGCTGATGCAATGATGAACAAGTACAAGACTAGCCGCAGTACGGACCTTCAGCAGCGCTGCTTTGAGTACCTCGCACTAACTAAAAACTTCTCTTTAATGAACGAGGTCTTCCCGGAAGACGCAAGCTGCGAAGACATCGAGGTAGATCCCAATCTCTCTTTCCTCAAGAGCTTCGTTGAAAAAGCCGTTGCTCAAGGAGCACCCCCTTATGATCCGCCAGAGGACTCGGATGATGAAGATGAGGGGTACGGCCGCCGTCACAACGACAGCGACTCGAACCGCCTAAATTTTGAGGCCTACAAGAAACCTGAAATCCCATACCCAACTAAGCTTCCTCTTGCAGACCAGCAGAACTCCTTCGGGGTTAACAAGTGGGGTGGCAATATTGGTCATGCCGGTATGCCTGGATTGGGCAGTTCTGGTGGCCCAGATTCCATTGCGGGCATTGGTGTTGCCAAACGCGGAGTGGCCAAGAACGTATGGGGTCCAACGGGTCTTAGCACGCCCGACAACACCACACCAGTCGCACCTGCAGTTGGTGCCCCTGGAGTTGGCTATCCGCCCGACCCGTACAACCAGGGCGGCCAGGGTCCCTATGGTGGACAAGCTGGACAACCTAGCTATGGTGCTCAGCCTACCTATAGCGGCCAGGGATCATATGGAGCTCAGCCTCCCCAGCAAGCGCTGCAGCAAGAGTACGGCAGCTCTAACAACTACAATAGCGGCGAGGTCTCGAGTGAAGACGAAGCCACAGGCAACGTTGACGAGCGACAGATTTTGGCTTCCGCCATCTTTGGTGGTATCCCCGGTGCTCCCGCCCTGATGCCCGGAGGCCGACGTGGTGGAACAAACGTCCGCTCAACTCTTACTTCTGGCCGCCGTACTGGCCGACCTTCAACGCGTCGCACAACGAGCCGAAGCGACCAACAGCAGCCTCCTGCAGCCCAAGCGCCTATGGAGCAAGCTCCGCCTCCGCAACAGCAGCAACCAAAAGTTGAAATGGACCTGCTCGATATTTCATTTGATACGCCTGCAGCCCCACAGAACCCTGGTATGTTTCAGCAGCCACCGCCACAGCAGCAGCAGCCGATGGTGCACGCAGATCCCTTTGGAATGGGCCCATCGCTGGGGCCAGCAACTTTTCCTGAAGCTAGTCCCCCAGCTCCTTCTATAGATCCCTTCGACATGTCGGGTCTCGGCTCCAGCATGAATGGTAAGTGTATTTGGCGTCACGGCGTTTGGTAAGAATAGGTATTGATGGTTTGGTTTGTTCTGCTTGCACATGAAGTTGCTGCTGAGCTTGGAAAAAGCCCTGCGAATAGTTTGAATATGCTGGGCGGTAGCAGCAGCAGCAGCAACACGGGGGTTTTCCAGTACAATGGTCGGCAGCTCGAGCCGTGGCAGATCACTACACAGGACTTTGGTAGTCGTTGGGGCACCTGTCCATGCGAGAAGAAGACAAAGGTGAACCCGAGCGGTATTCGCACGCTCGAGGATTTCATGGGTCGAATGCACTTGTTTAATGTGCACACCGTCGAAGCCATCCCAACGAGTACGTGCTGTGATTTGGATGTATGTGTACTGCTACAGAGCTCTACTAACGCCTTGGTTGTTGTTACGTGTTCGCTCATCCAGCCAACGAAGCGATTGCAGCTTGCCGTCTAATAAACTCGGAGCATGTAGGATTGATCCACGTGAAGGTCCGCAGTGGCGGCTTCGTGGACCTAACGGTTCGCACGGCTGACATGAATTTTACCGACCAGCTCCTTGATGCAACGGCCCTGCGACTTAAATAAGGAGAGCCAATACCAAAAAAAATGCATGTGTTTCATGTGAACATGATAATGGTACAACGCCACTTCCTCGCTTGACCTGAATTGCGAGTGCTGGCACTATTGCTGTGTTTTTGTAGACCATAGCAAAGAAACAGCTTGTAGGCAACATGCGGCAGCAATGGAAAATTCATAAGGTTAGTGTTCAGCAATTGCCAATCAGCTCGACACCATGCGATGACTATCATCTCCAGCAATGACAAATGGTAAGAGTTGCAACCTCGTGTCAAAGGATGCAAGTGCTAGTGTTACTCATCTTTTTCAGCACCGCAAGTCTTACATCTCATTGACACGCTGACTTTCACGTTGAAGCAAAAGCCAGTTCGGCTTCAAGCTTATCAAACGTGTTCAAGATGGCTTGTGCTTTCCCCAACGTCAGTATCAATCTGCAAGAAACAGGACAGTGTACAGGAGAGCCATCATCTAAGCAGCAGCATAGTGTGACGTGCCTGCAGCTTCAAATAGACTGTCCAAGACGCCAGCAGTCTTTCATTTTCCCTGTTCGTCTCCTCTAACGCTAACGTTCGAGCTCTGAACGTCTTTGTGAAAGCCATTGCAAAGACTTGGAAGGTCTGCATGCAGTCTACCACCACAGACACAATGAAAACCCGAGCACGGGCCGTGAGCTCGGACAATTCCAAGCCAACCATTGTGGTGAATCTACCGGGCGTTCGCTTGGCCGTTTTGACAAGCTCCTATGATTCGCTGCTACATCTGGACGTCACCCTCAGCTCAGCTGCATCGCTGTTGCTCGCCACTTACGTCGCTTTTGTGCTGGCATGGAACATCCTGTCGTTTCTTCTCGCTCGGCTTGCACAGACGACAGCGTTCTTACTCATCACCTTTTACACGTTTAGGGGTCTTGCCATGCTGAGCATGACAATTACGACGTCTAGTACTGCTAGAACCTATCACGATATCCCGAACAAGAAGGGGTTTTCGGTCATTCCGACGCTCCCGTTGCTTTACGTTGACAGCACCATCAGTTCGTTCAAGTCCACCCATGTCAGCAAGAACAAGATCGACGATACGACTGTTTCCAAGATTCAAGCTTCAGCTCGACGTCGTGTGTTGGCACAATTGAACAGGAATCGCCTTTTGGTCAACGTCGTGCCGGGCGATATGCGTCGACGCGTGGATATGAACCTGGGCGAGGCGAACATCCGTGTTGGCAAAGCGTTTATTCAGACGGTGCTTGGCAAGCGCAAGCCGCGCGATATATACGTCGTGCGTGTGGATTGCGGTGCCGAATCAACTACCCAGGAAAAGCACATGAACCCCGTCATCATGTGGGACGTTACGGCTACGTTTGATGAATTCAAGCAACTCGAACGTGACCTGAATAAGGAAGTCCAGGCCAAGAAACAGTTGCGTGCAATTAAGGTGCCTCATTTGTCAAGTGGTGCGGTGCTTTTCGTGCAGCCCGAGCTCACAAACCACGTGCTGAACGCCCGTCGAGCGCGTTTGCAGACGTTCATCGATACCGTGCGTTCCGACCCAGTGTTGTCCACTACGAGGTCGTTGCGTAAATTCTGCCAAGCCTACTAGGCGTTCATTTTTTGCATGCACTCTCCGACCGAAGGAGGGATGCCAACCGGGAATGAAGTACGAGAATTTCCCGCACGTGAAGAAATGAACTGGTCGACGTCGAGACGGACAAAGAGAAGAAAAAACTGCAGCTTCAATTGTATGTAGGTGAGTGGAAGCACAGGGACACCCTCGGTCGTTGCTGAGCCGCCAAAGTGAAAGACGGCCTAATCTAAACGACCGAGCGTCCATCCGTTCTTTATATAAACGTGTCTCAACCAGGCATCTCTGTTGTAAAAGGCGTTGTATTATTGCAGTCGCAGGTAATGCCGCTGCAATGTCCAGGTCTCGCCTAGGTAAAGGCATTTTCGTTTCTACCTTTTGTGTCTATTTACGGTCTTCATCTGAATGCCTCCAGTCGACTCCGTAACATTCCTTCTCCTCGAGCTGCACTTCGGCTCAATTGCGGCCAGCACACTCTCTAACGCTTCTTTCATCTCGTAAGCTTATACTCACAGAGTATCAAAAAGATGATAGCGTCCGGTAGACCTGTGTGCAGAGCTTGCTCGTCTTGAACTCATCTGGCCATCATTGAGCACTCCTGCAGCGACTGCTTCATCCCCTTGACCATACTTGTCCGTTGATACCCCAAGTTTGCTCCCGTCTCAATAGCTACGCACGTCAAACTACTGCCTTTTGAAACGCGTGTGCTTCTCCATCGCATCATTAGCCGCACAGGCATGGAAGGACTTCCACTTGAGAACTGGACAACTGGTCTACATCTGCAACAGGAAGTCGATGTCGCGTCAGAAGTTTTCCAGTTCTTCCAGATATGTCTTACAGCTTGTGCTCTTGAATGATAAGATTGTTGCAATGATCTTTAGTCGTTTCTTGTGGTATATGCTCCACGCCTAAAAAAACAGTTGAATTGAGCCAGGTGACGGTACTCGCGCGTAGTCACTTGTACGATATCTCGATCCTTGTGCCGCTTCAGATGCTTGTGTTTACGTATCCAGGGCGAGTAATCCTTCCTTTCTGCGCTTTCCACCCGACGTCGACCGCTCTTTGATCGTCTTTGTCGTTTGTCGACAGTTTGTATTAGTTTCGCACTCGTAAGCACTCCGTTCTGCGTTGTGTCTTCTGATTTACATGTTTTCGGTACGGCTCGTCGTTTTACGTGACCAACTCGGAGATCTTTTCTTCCCTGCCACTGCTTAGCCATTGGCAAACGTTTCCACAGCTTACTTGCATTACAAGGTACAACAAACAAGCACATCTTGCATAAAGACGAAACTTTCCTTTCATCACGCACCGCTTTCAGATCGACTACCATAACACCTCCGCACATGATTCAACCTAAACACTGCTATTGCAGTAGTTCCGGATTCTATAGGCCTTCAAACTTCATCTCTATACTCCCTCACAATCACATTTGGGACGAAACTGACTGCGTTTTATAGTAGCTGCCGTTCGGTAGCTGCGCTACCTTGATGAACTTCATAGACACCTTGTATAGATCAAAAGCCCTCCAGCCGTCTGCATAAGCCAGAGCGTCTCAACCTCCTCACTCGAGCCAGGTATCCGATTCCACCTTAAATTGAGCGGTAAAGTGCAGCTTGCATGGCGCCAACTTTGTGAGGAGATTTCGGTCTGAACAAGATTGCAAACTCCAGAAGTGAGCCCGCCTGTGGATGTTTCTGGTGATGTTTGAGTCAAAAACCCGCCAAAGTGTCGAGTCGAACGCACACGTTGCTCATTGCAATGCCACGCACCAAATTGCAAGTTGGCTGCAACAAACAAGTATTATCCATGACGAGATGTCCAGGTGTTGCGTCACTTTATTTCTCAGCAGACTATGGACCAAGCCTGCCAAGCTGTTGTCAGTTCCTGGCGTATTATCGCGTTTTTCAATCTTGAGAACGACATGTTGTATCATTCCGCCTATCCTTTTCAGCTCTAGTCGTGTAATCGTCTTTGGACACATCCCCTCGCATCAGTAATGTATTCGTTTACCTTGTCATGGGTAGTACGTGTGTCTTGCCGTTTCGTGCGCCTTGTGAAGTAGAAAAGGTGAATACAATGTGTAGCTCCATCCTATTCGGTACCATTTTGCTTCAAGCTTTAGCTGATAAGCAGAACGAGTCGATCCGTCAATACCAGGAGAAAATCTAGTGAACCAAGCTGGATCATGCTAATCAGAAAGTAGAGAACATCACTTCCCAATTTGGGACAATTGCCAAGCGACGAAGGCCTCCAAAAAGCCGGCATACCAGTCCCCTTGCCTTCCCCCATCATGGGGTCAAGTGTAAAGGGGAAAAGTCTTCTCTCCGCTGCGTGCGCCATGGGAATCTGCGCAGCTTGTGGACCTGACGGGGAGCAATAAGCACAAAGTCCCAAGGTGTGGGGCACGTCGATAAAGCAGCGAACACCCTGCACCCAGACTCAAATAAGTTTCTGCTCTTCTCCATTCCGCTTCCTGAGCGCAACTTCCGGTTCCACGAAGCGAACTCCTCTTGAACGTGATTCCATCCGTTCCGATTCCGATCGGAGCTGCATATCAGGGATCAGCAAGACTGGAATATCCAGTGTGTTCGTTTAGTTAGAGCCTGGGCAAAAAATCGTGTCGTGCTGAGACGCAGACAAGAAGATTCGGTTTGGAATAATATTCGAAGATGGGCATGGACTGACGAATTTGTGCGGTGGGTGGCTCTCCGTCTATCGCTTCCTCAACCTCATTTGCGATTCCGCCGAGAATTGATAAGCATTGAATCTGATGCTTACTACTATTCCATCACTCGCAATTCCAGCCGTAGCTTGGGCGTTTCTGGCGACCCTGCCCTCACAAGTCGTCGCCGACTACACGGTGAAAGCTGATGCTGGGACAACGATCCTTGACAATTGGGAAGGATGGGGCACGTCTCTTTGCTGGTGGGCCAACGCTTTTGGAGACCGCAAAGACATTGCCGACGTATTTTTCACGCTGCAAGACAGTGTGACGCTGGAAGGAGGACCGTCCGGACTTCCAGGGCTGGGGCTCAACGTCGTTCGCTACAACATTGGTGGGTCGAGCAAGAACGTCATCGATGACGGTGGCACCAAGGTCGCAATGAAGCTTTCTCCAAGCATGCCGGCGTTCAAGTTTATCGAATCGTTTTGGATAAATTGGTTGAGTAACGACTCGGATAGTAAGAGTTGGGACTGGAATGCCGACCTCAACCAGCGCACGATGCTCAACTTGGCGATCAAACGCGGTGTCGATGTTACCGAAGCGTTTTCAAACTCTCCTCCATGGTGGATGACACACAACCATGCTACTGCTGGTGGAGACGATGGTAGGAAGGATAACTTGCAAAGCTGGAACCACAACGCGTTTGCGTTTTACTTGGCGTACGTGGTGAAGCATGCAAAGCACAAGTGGGGCGTCAGCTTCGATTACGTGGAAGCTTTTAATGAGCCGATGAGTATATGGTGGAAGTTTCCAAAAGGACAGGAGGGCTGTCGCTTTAACGTAGATTCGCAAATCAGTGTCTTGTTGAAACTTCGTCGCCACCTGGACGATCTCGGAATGAACAATGTTGTTATCGCAACATCCGACGAAAACACGCCTTCGCTAGCGTTATCGACTCTTCGATCCATGTCGGCAAAGCCAGATGTGCTGGCTACTTTTGGAAAGGTAAACACACACGGCTACGAAGGCTTGAGTCCATACCGCGGTCCAGATCGAAAACCTTTGAAGGATCTCGTTACAAAGTTGGACAAAAAACTATGGGACTCTGAATATGGTGAAAAGGATGGCACTGGACTCAGCATGGCCGAATCTATTCCACTTGACATAAATGTAATGGGCATTTCGGCATTTGTGTATTGGCAAGTACTTGATGGTGGTGGTTGGGGGTTAATTCAGGCTAGCCCAGCCGACAAAACGCTTGGAGTGGTGAACACTAAGTTCTATGTGCTGGCACAGTACACACGCCATATTCGTCCCGGCATGACCATCCTCTCGACGAGTGATCTACAACATACTGTCGTAGCTCACGATGCGAAATCAAACCTGCTGGTATTGGTAACAGTAAACTCGGGTAAAACAGCTTCGACGGTCACCTTCGATCTGTCGAGCTTTCAATCGGTAAAGGGTCCGATCAGTACTTGGATGACGGAGACGAGCGGATCAGGTGCACTTTACAAGCCATCGACAATCGAGCTGTCTGGTACGTCATTCAGCGCATCGATTCCGGCGGCATCGGTGATGACATTTGAGATTCAAGAGTGTAGCTAGCTTGGACGTTACATAATCATCACCTTGATTGATACAACCACATTCTCAATCTTAGAGCGTGTAACAGTACCGGTACTTTGCAGATCTTAGGACGATACAGCATCAAAGATGTCGAGAGTTAGCATAAGATGAAGCAAGTTAACAGTTACATCAAGCTTTTATGCAATACATAATCAACTAAAAATGATCGTCGGAAGCACCTGTCAATTCGAAAAACGTCGCCTAAATCCGACCATGGCCGATACCTTGGAGATCCCTATACGGCCTGGCCTGCTGACAACCGATTTTTTGCAGCAAATTTTGCGTCCTGCATTTCCATCGCATCGTGTAATTACCTTTGAGTGGAAACCCATGAATCTTGGAGTGATTGCAGAGGTGGTGATCATTGCAGTCGAGTTGGAATCTGACGACGGTTGCAACGATGCAAAGAGGATGCAACGACGCTTTGTAGGGAAGTTTCTGCGGCCTGAATTGTCATTTGAATCCATGTTTACGGTAGAGTCCAAGTTCTATAGTGAGTTTGCCACAAAAGCAGGCAACGCAGCAATGAAGAACTCGGCGGCCGTCGTGGGATTCCCGTTTGCAATTCCAGCTGCAATCTTTACGTCAAATGTGCTGATTGTGTTGGAGTGTGTGGAGTCAGTGAAGACATTTACGTGTGTAGAGGGAAGTCCACCGCACCTTATCCCAATGCTGATGACGAAACTAGCTCAGATGCACACTCGTTACTGGGGTTACAACTGTGATGGGCTCGCAACGCCAGCGGGAATAGGCAGCCAGCTGACAGGTAAAGAAAAACGTTTGCAGTTTCCAAGTTGCTGGAAAGATTACGTGGATGAGGTTCTGCTAAAAAGTAGCGAGAAAGCTCAACTGACAGCACTGTGCCAACATTTGAGTAACAAACCTGACCTGCTCCAAGTGGTGCACAAAATGGTCGACTATGGACCTTCTTCATTGATCCACGGTGACTTTCACATTGCTAATATACTTTTACCAACGGATGATGACTCGAAGGAGGTCACGTGGCTCGTGGATTGGGCGACGTGCGGTCAGGGAAATCCTCTACGTGATCTCGCTTTTTTCTTCATCGTCAGTGTCCGCGCAAGTCATCGCCAAGAACAGGAAGACCAGTGCTTAAAGGTATATCATAAGGCACTGGTAACAGAAGCGGGTGTTGCGCGGCTGTCATTTGATGAGCTGCTTCGGCAGTATAAAATGTGCGTGCTCAATCAGTTTTTAATCTTGGTCGTCTACGACAGCCTTAGCAAAAGTTTTGCAGCAAATGCAAAGACCGAGAATCTTCAAGTGGAGCTGAGCGCTCATTTTAAAGAGGTAAATCACCGTGCGTGCTTGAGTGTCTTGGACAACGTTGGCGACAAAGAGATCGAGTTTCTATCTACCCATGCTGACTACCCTACAGGTTTCCTATAATTTGGTTCCCCCGACATTTTTTGGTACGAAGAATGTCATCTTTTTTATACTATACCTGTCAAATCTGTTGGGGGCATACCCATATCTGTGTCATAACAAATCTGCACAAGTATCCCTTCGACGAAGAAGAGCGAATATGGCGCGTTCTATTCCAAAGCCTAATCCATTTCTGGACAGCCTTTTAGTGGGTCTACTCGTGTGTGAACTAGGAGTCATCACGCATACACTGTGGGATGATAAGCAAATGCTCTGTATCCTCGTAGCCATGATTGTTGTGGTTGCACTGACTGTTAAATTGACCAAGACTTCGTTCGCTATTGGAGGCGGATGGTTCTCGCGCACTTTCTTGCAGCACCTTGGAGACCCGCTAAAGAAGGCGGTGACCATGAAAAAATGGTGTGATCAGTCATGGCAACTCGCTATTCACGTGTCCATGACGATCTTTGAATTGTATGTACTGCGTGATGAGACGTGGTGGCAAGATACAACGACATGTAATACTTTATCTGGCATGATAAAGCTGTTTATAGATGACTGATGGACCCTTTGACTCCTTTGTGTTTTCAGTGTGGAACCAAGGAACCGATACGGGCGTGTTCCTGACGCAAAAGTTTAGTACCAAACTGCTTTACATCACGCAACTGGTGAGACCCGTCGCGTGTAATCGTTTTGCTGGCTAATAAAGTTCCAATAAGATGACTAAAGTGATGGTTTATGTGGCTGACTTACCTTGTCATAGGCCATTTGGATCTTCACTGCATTCTCCTGCAAGTTCCTGGAAGAAATCCGTAAGGATTATTTGGTCATGATGACGCATCATGTTGTCACAATTGCACTGGTCACCTGGTCATATGCAGTGGGATTTTTGCCCGTGGGTGTGATCGTCTTGCTACTTCATGACATGACTGACATCCCTCTCGACATGCTGAAGATGGCCAACTACCTCAAAATGGAAGGCGTCCCTGGTCTGTTCGCGAGCGAGATCCTATTTGTTGTGACGATCGTGTTGTGGTTTTACTATCGCATCTACCAGTATCCGACCAAGTTGCTTTACGCGACTATTGTGGAAAATCGCGAGGCCAGCATGACAATGGCTGATGCACATGACTTCACGCAACTTTTTCCTCACCCGGGACCTCCATCGTGGCTGCTCTTTAATGTACTACTCACGACGCTGTACTGCTTGCACATTTGGTGGGGCATGCTGTTGGTGCGGGTTTTAATTGGCGTGGTAACCAAGGGCACCCATGATGCGGCCAAGGACGAATACGAAGGCACGTCGTCTGACTCGGATAACGAGAGCAAGGACGACTAGAAGGTAAACGTGCTAATGCGAGAAGGTTGAGAGACTACAACTTGATTCGAAGAGCAAGGGCTTAATGGAACGTAGCTCGTAGCTGTAAAAAGTTGTTACTGTAACACCGCTGTGGAAGGAAGGAGTGCAATAATACATACTACTGCTACTGATATGAAAAAGGTATCTTATATGTCCAATTGTTGTCAAATTTTGTATTTTGACCCTTTTGGTCTATACAAAATGATTCATCTTTGTAACGTTGAATTAAACTATTTTGTTGGCAAATACCGTTTATACAATCTGGTTTTATGAGCCCGTTTAAACGCAATTGCTTTTATCATCCGTTTTCGCAATTTGACAAGTGCGTGGCCTGGAAACAACATGATGGAGGCGTTGGGCGAGGCACCGCCAGCATCAGTGGAATCGCTCATCACGGAGGACTCCATTGTGAAGGCGCTGCACGATATCCTCCCATCTATGAATGCAGACACAGCGACTCTACTGGTAGTGATGCAGAAGCTTGCGGATCGTGTTGGGATGGAATTTGTGGACTTGAAAGCAAAGTGGAGACCTCGCATCAAGGAGTTGCTGCCGGACATGCTGGGGCTACTTGCGGGTGGGAATGTATCTGAAAGTGAGAGCAAGAAGAATGATGCTGACGTCCATGAAGAGGAGGAGGAGGAGGAAGAAGTGGTTGATTTACGACCGCGCAGGAAGCGCACCTCTAGAAAACGCAATACAGATGTGGATTCGAGCGATAAAGAAGGTCATCGATCGAGAATTGTCGATAACAGTGAGTCAAGTGAAGACGATGCAGCTACGTTTGAAGTGGGTGATGAAGAGGATGATTCTGACGATGACGGCAATGTTGCTCCTGTTAAAGAGAGACGAAAAGTCGTGCCAGTAAGTTCTATGTATTGCAGTATTGTCGACGTATATTGCTCGTGCTAAACACTATTCTCTGCTGTGTGCCTCTGCTTGTGCTTGTAGCCCGATCACAGCCATAAGAAAAAGCGAAAGAGCAAGGGGGTCATGCCGCCGCTCAAAAAGTCCAAGACAACAACGCAGCCAGAGTCCGCAGGTCTGACTTCGTTGAAAGAACTTGGTCGTGCAGCGGGTATTCTCAAGTACGTGATGGACGCGAATCATATTGCACTGTGTGCTAACTCCTTCGTTGCTGGAACTTTTTAGCCCACAATTGTACAAACTGCTTAATCGTGCTACGTCAACTGCGGACGCAGAGGAGATTCTGCGTGATCGATTACATGATACCGGTATTTCGTTTGCCGGTGCGTATCCTTCATCTCGCGAGATCAGCGCAGCAAAGAGAAAGCGTGAGAAGGAAAAAGAGCTGGAGGGTATTGACACAAGTCTGATAATCTCGAGTGGACGATCACGTCGTGCAGCGTCGCGGCGCAATTCTTACAAAGAAAAGCGTTTGAGTGGCGAAGAAGACAATGCTGAAGAGGACGAGGAAGAAGCGGATGACGACGACAAGGACGACGCCGGCGTTGAGGGCTCTGCTGTTAGCGACTCTGACTCTTCAGAGGCATCATTTTGATGAGTACAAACGCAGAAGAAGGTTACCAAATAGATGAATGCAAAATGGCTCAAATTCACTTTTTGCTGCGAAGTTGTGCATGAGGGACATACTAAAACCACAATTCACGCTGAACCAACCATCGATATACCCATTTCAAATACCTATTTGAATGACCCAAATCGCCAAGAGTGCTTCACCACCACCAATCACTGGGCTTTGTCTATCACCCCCTTTGGTCTTTGGCATTTACTGCTCACCAGTTTCCAGAACCCGAACGTGAAGCAAGAATCATGCCGTCCTACAGCCAGGAACCTGAAGACGCTCAGCGCGCCGCCAAGGCTCGTGGCTCGCACCTTCGCGTGCACTTTAAGCACTGCCGTGAGGTCAGCCATGCCATTAAGGGCATGCCTTTCAACAAGGCTAAGAGCTTTTTGCAAGCTGTGCTCGAGTACAAGCAGGCTGTGCCCTTCACCAAGTTCACGGGCGGTTGCGGCCGTCACGCTCAGGGTAAGCTTCGTGGTGCCGCTGGTGACAAGTGCAAGTGGCCACAAAAGGCTACCAAGATCATTCTGGACCTGTTGAAGAATGCTGAAGCCAATGCCGAGGTCAAGGGTCTGGACACGGACTTGCTGTACATCTCGCACGCTCAAGCCAATGCCGCCATTAAGCAGCGCCGCCGCACGTACCGTGCCCACGGTCGCATTGGCCCTTACATGTCCAACCCGGCCCACATTGAGCTGATCCTGACGGAGAAGCGCGCTAACGTTGCCAAGGCCGTCGAGGAAGTGAAACCTACCAAGGTGTCCCGCAAGCGTCAGGCCCAGCTACGTCTTAAATCAGGCGGCGGTGTCCCGGCTAACTAAGTTGCTTTATACACACGGAGTATCTCTTGTCTGAAACACGAACGGTCAGTCGGGAACGAGCGATTGTAGATGGAAGGGGTGGCGAAAAGTTTGGTAAACTTTTTAATACAGCCTTGCCGAGAAATGGGTTCTACTGATGTAGTGTTTTGCCAACAGAGCAAGCGCGTTTACCAGTTCGTCTTCAATGGGGTTGCCCTTGGTGACGTCATTGGTGTTTATCGAGCTGCGTACAGGTACAGACAGGTTTGACGAACAGTGAGTCGCGTCGTACTACGGTGAGCGGGTGGTCTAGCTAGGAAGATGATGACATCAGGACATACGACACGATCGCGTACGAATTACGCGCGCAGCATGCATGTGTCTAAAAGTGCCATCGAGTTTTTGGGCACACCACATGCATCAGTCTCCCCCCCTCGTGCTTCATTTCGTTGTCGTGCTGTATCGGTCGAGGTGGTTCTTCTTTGAAAAGATACTCGCAGGTTTTTGTCAATTTGTTCTCTGTGGTAGCATGTTTTGTCACTCTTGGTGCTGTCTTCCTTGTAGGTGTTTGATGTCAAGCATTGCAAGCTGTTGCTGCTATTCGTTACTTAAATATGCCTAATACACTCCCTATTTTGGGTAATGAATGACATTATCTTGTTGATTCTAAAAGATTACGCCATCTACGAGAAATTAGATTCTTTTTCTTTTGCTAGTTGGTATGAACTACGTATGATAGTGTCTGGTATAGTAATGTGCGTCAATAAGCAACGCCAGAGATCGACAAAAAAACAAGTCGTAATATAAGATTTGACCGGTTTTATTGACGCCAATGAACGAACATTAAAATATTGTCCAATAGAATTGTTATAACGCTTTAAATTTTGGCGGGAGTTGAAAACGCGGGAGTTGAAAACAATTTGCCAAGATGAAGCACAAGACGCAGAGTTCTCTGCTGCATTTCTTCAGCCCTCCATCGTCAGAAACTGCATCGGACACGAAGAAAAAGCACACGTCTACTGGATCCAGCAAAAACGGCAGCTCCAAGACAAAAATAGCCGATACGCAGACAAAGCGCGAATCGCTAGGCACTACACGCAAGAAGATCGAGTTTTCACCTAAAGTGAAGCAAAAGACGGTGAACAAGGGCAAAGAAAATGGCAGTAATAATATGGAGAGGAAGTACATGGAAGAGGCATCGGCTGGAGGTGTTAAGCGCAAGGCCTATGAGGAT
The DNA here is from genome assembly GCA_947646735.1 of Peronospora farinosa. Lineage (NCBI taxonomy): Eukaryota > Oomycota > Peronosporomycetes > Peronosporales > Peronosporaceae > Peronospora > Peronospora farinosa. The sequence goes on along the minus strand of CANTFK010000838.1, from coordinate 286,139 downwards.
TTTCTTGGCACAAGCTCAGAGGAGGAGGAAGAAGAGGAGGATCTTGTGAAGAGGAGCAACGAGAAGGACAGAGAGCCGATTAAGAACTACAATAGGAAAATTGTGATTCGAGATGATGATGACTCTGACGAGGAGGAGGCTGTGGTTCCACCTTCACGTCGTCGGAAGGGGAAGAAAACCACGCATAATGTTGTGAGCAGTGATGAGGAGCAGGACAGTCCGGAGGAAGGAGATGATGGAGACGAGTCGGAATTTAGTGGTGCAGAGAATGAACCTTCCGATGATGACGTTATGGATGATTTTGTAGACGAAGAGTCAGAGGAAGACGCCCCACCACTAAAGAAACGACGAAGGAGTGCTCCTGCATCAAGCAACTTGAAAAAAGTGGCGGTCAAGTCCTTTTTGTCTCCTTCACCTTCTGTTAAGAAAAAATGGGATGAGACTGTTGTGTCAAGCAGCAAGAAAGCTGCTGATGGCCCTGTGTTGCCTAGTGCCGTGGCAGGTACTGGCAATCATATCCATGATTCCCTTCCTTGGTTGCACGAGAAACGACGTGACATTAATGGCAACACACCCGACTCTCTGGACTATGATCCTCGCACTTTAATGGTGCCACCAGAGTTTTTGAAGAAGGAAACTCCGGCCATGGTGCAATGGTGGGAAGTGAAAGCGCACAATATGGATACAGTGCTATTTTTCAAGGTTGGCAAGTTCTACGAGTTGTTCCACATGGATGCAGATGTTGGCTTTAAGGAGCTGAATCTTATCTACATGAAAGGTGATAAGGCACACTCTGGTTTCCCAGAGATCGCCTATTCGAAAATGTCGTCCCAATTGGTTGCAAAGGGCTATCGCGTTGCTCGAGTTGAACAAACCGAAACCCCTGACATGATGAAGGTCCGTAACAGCACTTCCGCGACGAAGGCAAAGGTTGTTCGCCGTGAAGTGTGCTCTCTATTGTCCATTGGTACCAATACTGTCAGCTTCTTGGACGCCCCAATTTCATCTCAGGACGAGGTATCGAAGCACCTTCTTGCGCTCAAAGAATCTTTCGACCTTGCGCGAAAAACTGTGCGCTTCGGTGTTTGCATGATAGATTGCTCTACCGGCGCCTTTCAGCTATCCGAGTTTGACGATACGGAGCAGCGCGACCGTCTCAAGACCCTTTTCGCCCAATTTCATATCGTAGAAATCGTGACCGAGCGATTTAACGTCTCGGAAGATACTAGGATGGTCCTAAAGCACGCCGCACCTGCTGCAATTCGGTCATCATTGCGAGTGGGAAAGGAGTTCTGGGATGCATCGAAAACAATCGACGAAATCGAACGCGCAGGGTATTTTAAGGAACATGGGTGGCCAGAAGATGTTCTGTGCTTTCTTGAAATGGACAAAGTAGTAAAGCCAGACGGTCAACTTGCAATCAGTGCTCTGGGTGGCTGCATCTGGCATCTGCGACGAAGCATCATTGACCAAGAGCTACTCTCACTTTGCAATTTTAAGAGGTACAAGCCGTCAGACGAGGAAGCACGGGATGCGCGCGCAAACAGCTCAGCTATATCCGCTGCTAAGGGTGAGCTGAACCAGCAATATGTCGTACTGGATTCGCAAACTATTCATAATTTGGAGGTGCTGTCCAATAGCTACAACGGTTCGCGCTCGGGATCACTTATCGACATCATGGACAAGACCGTGACAAGCTTTGGTCGTCGTATGTTCCAGGAGTGGGTACTAAAACCATTGTGCAAGACACGCGATATTCAAGAGCGACTTGATGCTGTTGAAGAACTGGGTAACAATGGTGACTTGATGATGGAGATCCGCGAATTTCTTCGTAGACTGCCCGATCTGGAACGTATGCTGTCTCGCATACACGCACTTGGATCCGCGCATCGCTCGGAGGAACACCCAGACAGCCGAGCAATTATGTACGAGTCGCAACAATACAACGTTCGCAAAATTAAGGATTTCCTGTCCGTGCTAAACGGATTCGACACGGCAATGAATCTTACTCTCGAGTTGGGTCCACGGCTTTCGCAATCCATCTCGCCTATTCTCCAGGTACTATTGAAGAGGCACTCTATCGAAGATGGTGGTCACTCGGGCGCTACACATGGGCACTTTCCCGACCTCACAAAGAAGCTAGAGTATCTCAAGCGTAGCTTTGACCAAGCTGCGGCAAGAAAGAGCGGTGTGATTGTACCTCAAACTGGTGTCGACTTGGAGTTCGATGCAGCTTGTGTTGAAATTGCACAGGTTGAAGCTGAGCTGGCAGAGTATCTATGCGAGCAGCGCATCGCGCTGCGGTGTCGAGAGATTTCTTTCTGGGGCAAGAAAAAAGAGGATCGCTATCAGTTGGAGGTTCCTGAAAGTGCACTTTCAAAGCAGCCGAAAGAATATGAGCTCAAGTCTCGCAAGAAAGGATACAAGCGCTTCCACACGCCCACGATTCGCAATTTACTCAAACGGCTATCTACGGCAGAAGGCCAGAAGGAGGAGGCACTGAAGGATCAGACACGTCGTATTTTTCACAAGTTTGATGTGGATTACAAGTACTGGATGAAGGCGGTGCAATGTCTGGCTGTGCTCGACTGCCTAGTAAGTCTCGGATTACTCAGCAGCCAGAGCGAAGGGTACACGAAGCCCGAAGTAGTTGCGGCTAGCTCTGCAAATGGAGGAACTCCTTTCATTGATATCAAAGACGGTGTACACCCGTGCGTTGCTGTAACCTATGAAAATGGCAATTTCATCCCAAACGATGCACGCCTTGGCATCGATGGAAAGGGTCAAATGGTTCTCCTTAGTGGACCAAACATGGGCGGCAAGTCGACATTGCTGCGCCAAACCTGTGTCCTGACCCTCATGGCTCAAATCGGTAGCTTCGTTCCCGCTGCAAAATGTCGTCTTAGTCCTGTGGATCGTATTTTCACTCGAATCGGTGCGTTCGATCGCATCCTTGCTGGTCAGAGTACTCTTTACATGGAGCTAGCTGAGACTGCGACGATTCTGAACCACGCAACCAGTCACTCGCTTGTTATTCTGGACGAGTTGGGACGTGGTACGTCTACGTTTGACGGCACTGCTATCGCATACGCCGTTGTTGAGCACTTGCTGAGCGACATTCAGTGTCGGACAATGTTTGCGACGCACTATCACACATTAGTCGAAGAATACGCGAGCAACGGAAAAGTATCGCTAGGTCACATGGGCTGCATTGTCGACCCCGAGAATGATCGCAAGGTTACGTTCTTGTACAAGCTAAAGGATGGCATGTGTCCAAAGAGCTACGGCATCAACGTCGCCATGCTGGCCAAGCTTCCAGACGAAGTGATCCAGTGTGCAGCGAAGAAATCGGAGCAGTTTGAGCATTCCCTACAGGCAAACTCACACTCGAAGCAAGTGAGTAGCCGAATCGTGCAACAGGTTCAGGAAGCGCTAGCTCAAGGTGAAGCAGGTATAGATAAACTTCGTCAGCTGTGGGAACACGTGCGTAGCACCTGATCCATAATCCGAAAAATGTAGCCATGTGACGTCGCAGCTCTGACGTCGCCCGGATACCCAAAATTAAAATCCGAAAATAAGACTTTTGGATCAATTAGTCGAATGGATGCAGTCGCTGGTGGAGCTTGCAGTGGTGACTGTGGCACTTTTTACACCTGTGCAGGACCTTCTCGATCATGTGGAGTATCTGCCCACAGCCATTCGTTGCCGTCTCTTTCGTGAGTTGTCCAATCTTCGTCTGCGAGAAATGGAGGTGGCGTGGGAAGCAGCTGCAAAACTTGAAGCACCGGAACCACGCGACGGCTTTGATCCGGCGGCAGGCGACAAGTTCCTGTTTGATCGTGAGACGCAGCGCGTGTGGGAGCTCCGTATGAATGCGGCACGATTGGGTTGTGAGCCTATTTCCATTGAGAACACGGTGGCAGCACAGGGACGTAGACGGAACCACCGACATGAATTTTGGGAACACCAGTTTCGCACGTTACTAAAGCTGCGGACACCAGTGAATCGTGCAGGACTTACGGATGTTTTGGTCGAATGCCAAAAGCTCTTTGTGGATGTTGTGGAGGTACTCAAAGTGCACGGTCGAGAGGTCTGTGAACACAACGTGGAGCTCATTTTAGCCCTCCGACAGCTTCGAAGACTTGAAGTGCACCATCCAGAGCAGCAAAATACTTGCTGGAAAACTATAAGACGCTTGATACAGGAACATGCGCATCTGAAAGAGCTAGGATTCTTTCACGGCAAGCTGAGTGATGATCAAGTTGCTCAGATTCGCACCATGCTCGTGAAACCAATCCCAACGTTGGATAAGTGTCTGGACACGAGCAGAATCATGACACTAGAGCTAGTATCGGTGAAAATTCGATTGGAAGGGTATCGGCAGTTGGTGGGTCTGGTGACGGAGATGCCACAACTGATGCAGTTAAGACTAAGCAACTCTATCGCGGATTTCGACAAGAAGCTGCTCATCGATGCAGCATTTCGTGCTGCAAAGCTGCAGCGCCTCTTCTTGGAGCACAATGAGCTAGAAGATGACGCATTCGTTGGACTAACCGAGATACGTGAACCACTGGCATTGCGACACCTCCGCCTTAGCGACAACGAGGTGTCGTGTACAACAGTGGGGGCGATCTGTAGCGCAAGTATGGATGGCGTGCTGAATCTGGAACGTCTCGAGTTGACAAACAACGTGCAGATTGGCGACCCGGGTATACACGCTCTGACACCAATGCTAGCTTCTCCAGGTGCTGGACCGGCTGCGGTGCTCACTCACCTGGACATTCGATGCTGCAATTTTGGCCTTGACGGTGTCACCAATCTGCTGCTAGCGCTGGGTCATAACAAAACTGTCAAGCATCTGAATATCGCTCAGAACTTTTTTGACGTTGGCTTTGGCGATGTTCTTGCAGATTTCCTGTTTACTAACAACGCTGTCACACACCTACAAGCGAACGGCGTTGGGCTCGGCCTAGCAGGTGTGTCTGCTCGTCTGTTGACAGCACTAGAGAGCAACACCACTCTCATATCTCTTTCGATGGGGGCAAATCGGCTACGGAATGAGGGTGCATCCGCACTCCTGCGTGCACTTGTAAAACGGGCGCAGATGAAGCCATTCATGCTTGTCGACCTGAGTGGCAACTTACTCACATTGAGCGGGCTTGCGATGATAGCGGACATCTTGGAAAACCCTCATGACGCTAATACTACACACTCCGGTAGATCCCGAACGGATAGCATCAACGAACAAGATGAAGCGGCCCTGTTGGATTGGAAGCGCCGACGAATTGTTAGCTCTGGCAAGTGTCACAACTCATCAAGTCTGCACAATAACAGTGGCATACCTATCGAAGAGTTGTGTCTGCTGAATAACGATTTCAACGGGAACGACGAGCAAAGGGATGATAGTTCAACGCTAATCGAGTCCATCCGACGTCGCGTAGGCCATCTCAAGAGCAACGAGTGGGCAATACAACACCAAGTGTATGATGATGAAGTGTAGAATAGATGTTCTGATACTCAATATGTACCTTGGACGTCTGGAACTCGTTCCCATTACCACCTCACTTCCCAATGGGACAAAATGTCCAACGCACGATTTATTCCACGACAGTAAGGCGAATAGCCCCTTACTGTCGTGCTGTCGGCTGCCACCTGTCAGAAGTAATGGTGGCGTATCTACGGTCGACATACATGTAGTTCCGTTGACGCCACTCACGATCTTCTTTTCGCTCAACGAGCACACGCTGCTTTTCTTGGAGTTCAGTGCTTTGCGACTCCAAATTGTTGAGTATACTCTGTAGTGGGTGAAAAGTTTCCTCATGTTCGCCATCCGAACTAAGACTGTCAACTTCGGCGAATGGCTCATCTTCGACGTCTTCACCCTCGTAAGCATCATACTCGACTTCATCGTAGCTTTCGTTTTCTTTGTCGTCCTCATCATCTTCGTCATCATCTTTGATCGCCGCGGAGTTTGTTTCATTCCGTCGGCGCTTTTTGACAAAACTTTTTCCGTATTGTTCGTCTTTGCCTCGTTTGGACGGTCTTTTTGAGCTATCATCAGGTGCATACTGCCCCAACGGCGAGTACAAATTGTCCAAAGATAAATTGTCCTTTGCATTGTGATTGCTACCCTTTGGATCAGAGAGATTGCTTGAGCCGGACCCTGCAAAACACAGAAAACAGGTCTCATGAGTCTCACGCATATATGTACAACAACAGCCATGAGCCTACGCACATGCATTTTCCGACGAGTTGACCGATTGATTATCCAACTCAACATCAGCATCGACTCCTTCGTCCCAAGTATCCTCTGCAAACCAACAGTGTACATTTTTGATGGTGAACCGATGATAAAGAATGCATCGCAGCCAAAGAGCCAACATACCTGGACTAGATTGCTTTCCTACAGTGCTCGAAGTGTGCTCCTCAGCGGTATCCTCAACACCTGTTCGAGATGTCTGACTGAGGGACGCGAGAAGACTCAGTCCCTCTTTCCCACGTTCATGCTCGTCTTCTTTGACAACTGTATCCTTGTTTTCGATCTGGGCAGTCTGCTGAACATGATATGGACGTGGAAAGCGATCATGGTCACGTTCAGCTCCGTCATCGACCAAGCGACGCAATTCGATTGCTTTTTCTTTAGCCACATTGCTTTGCGTACATACTGTGGTCGATCTATCACAGTCAAGCTTGTCCTCTCGACCGTTCGCTTCTTGTTCGGTTGTCCTGGAAAAGTTTATGTCCAGTAACCTTTGAACGAAATTCTCAAAGTTATCTAATGAGCCGAAACCTACGGAGCACAGAATGAACGTTGAAATTAGAATACGTAGCGTAATGGGCTTGTCAAAGAGATTACATACGCCGCTCAAACTGTGTTAGAATCAACTGAACATCTGGAAAAAGATCTTGAAACGTGACGCCTAATACAATCCGATGCCAAACATTACAGACAATACGTTCCAATCAATTCTGCAATTCGAGCCTCAATCACGACGATCCTCTCATGCCGTACCTGATGTCAAGCTTGCAACCCTGTAGAAAAATGTAACCAATCTGTTGGACCTATACAAGTCAATAGACTGCTGCATGCACCGAAGCACATTGTGCACCGCCTTCTCTGTCCATTGGCACTGCTCAGCAATATCCTGGACAAATGCCGCATAGTCGTTCACAGGTAAAGCGTTTACTGGTGTTATTTCAACAGGTAGTGATCCCATCACGGCAGCTCTCTCCTTCGTGTGAGGCTCGCCTGCACGAGGAGTGCTTGCTGTACGCTGGACCTTTCCGACAGGCCTGCCTTTTTTCAAAGGGGCAACATCTAGCGCTAAAGGACTCATTGGATTTGCTTTCGAGCTCGACTTGCCACGAGCTGCCAGCGTTGATGATCGAAGCTTAGGTCGTGGCGACCAAACATCGATGACCCGTCGTTTTTTATATTTATTGCGCGCAGCCGTCATGCTAAGGCCTGTTTAAGCATCACAAAGGCGCGTCTCAATTTAGCGTCATACATCAAATCAAAGGGCGCACATACGTACTCCGTGACTTCATCGCTAAATAGCCAAGAGCATACGGATCGTTGCTGTTGCTCCAGTCTTAATAGACATAATGTGAGGTTAGTACGTGAAAGATTTGAAGCCAAGTAGGCTCAGTACTTTTACCTGCACTGAAGATCTTGTTCGCATCTGAGGTTGGATCAAAAATGATGTCCGGCAAATCTAAAAAAATCAAACAAATCGTCCAAATGTAATTTACATCGCGACGAGAGTAGCACACCTTTAGAAAAGCACGTACTCGCTGCCCGAACCGTCGGCATCTTTTTCAAAAACTTTTCTCGCATGTCGATCAGCTTAGTCACACATGATCCATCTGTTCTGTCTAAGTCATATGCATGATCAAAGCATTAGGTCAGCAACAAAAAACAATGCCATCACATTGGTAATCACATACGGAGCGCTTCGGCGACATGATTGACAAGGTCTGAGCTTCCAGTCCTCTGAATCTGAGCAGTAATTTGTACGACAAAGTCAACGAGCTTTTCCATTTCTTCGGATGACCAGAGCTTGAGAGTCTTGGTCGACACTGCTGTTTTGTTCGTTCGATGCGCAGGAGGTACATTGCTAAAAATCTTCTTCAACAGCTCTAGACGCGCAAGTTCTACTCCCTGTCGCTCTTATAGCAATACACACACACATGAAGAAGTACATGGTTAGCCACGTATCACAATGAAGCTCAAATTGCACGCACACTCACGACATAAGCGACGCTTCGATTCTCTTACGTAGATATCACGCAACGCGTAAAATTTGCTCTTTGTTTCTGCAACTGATTTACCTGTTCCAATACATGGTAAGCTCTTCATCCTTTCATCCTTTCATCACTCTCCGAGGCAAGAGAATACTCACTCCACACTTGAATCCGTTTAAAGTACATTTCTTGATTTTCTACAAATAAACCACGATATTGTCGTGCTTTTTGAAGGAACCGATTGAGTTCATTTGGTAACCAGATGCCACCAGTTTTATTTTCTGCCAGTTGACTGATTGATTCGTAAAGATGTTCGTAAACATACACGTTTTGTCCATTTGCCATGATAACTGCTCGCACATGGCACAGAAAAAAAACAATTGCATTAAAAAGTTATCCATAATAATAATCATCATGTCTTTTTAAGTAAAAAAAATGAACCAAAACGTACCGTCTGTACGAAAGTTTTTAGTACTGAGTCCAAGTGCAAATTGTAACATTAGCGACCGGACCATTTCTTGAATTTCGGATACCGGTTTATCTATCACATGATCAAAGTATCGAATACCCAAATACCAGTACAAAAAAGGTAAAATTACTTGTCTTTTGATCCAATAAGTTCTAATTTATCGCAATACTTTATTATTAACGTACCTCGTAATTCTGCATGCATTTCAGTTACAAACGTATTATCACAAGTGTATACATAATACAACAGATGTTTACGAAGAAGTGAGAGCAATGCCAAGACGTCCGCATCGCTCCATTTTTGCACCCGCACGAGCATTTTTTTGTGGTATTTTTTAGTCAACCCTTTTTTTTGGTGAATGGGAGCTAAAGTAGCTGAAGTACCTTAGGGGTAGGGATGATGGTGTATACTCAAGACGTCGACTGCGTATAGGTGTAGAAGGGACGGATGTTGCGAGAAGGTTGTCTGTAGGCTGCGCAACCGTTCGCGACAAAAAATAAGGGGGAATTCGCATTAATCATGTCGGACGTCGAGGATACCAGCAATCAGCGTGCACTGCTGATTCCCGTCAAGAACTCGGAGCAAGCAGTACAAGTCTATGTAGATGAGCTGCCCGATGATGTGAATGATATTATTGATATACTCCGTGCTGAAGTAGCCCCTCTCGATATCTGGTTACAATTTGCCGTATGTTGTAACACTATTTGACAAAAGTTAAGGTCATTATTGACAATTGTTATTGTATTTATTTCAATCAGGTGGAATATTATAATCAAGGGCATGTTGGTCAATTTCAAGAGATTTTAGCAGTGGCATCGGAGCCAGGAATTGAAGAGATTTACAAGGATAATGCATCCAGAATGTGTCGGATCAAGTTCTTTATTGCTTTAGCCAGTCATTCAGTCAATGCCATGTGGAATGAAGAAGATGAGAAGAAAAAAGAGACGATTTCGCAACGGGCTGTGGGTTATTTTCAACGTGCTGACCGTTTGGATCATCAACATCCCATGACATTAGTGGGCAAGGCACTCATGTTTATGGCCAAGAATGAAGATGATCGTGCTGATCGCTTTATTAAGAGCGTCTTGATCTCGAACAAAAGTAATTTACCAGCGATTCTGGGCAAGGCACTGCTTTTGTACCGTAAAAAACAGTACAAGGACGCCAAAAAACTTTATCTAGAAGCCATCAAGCTGCATCCACGCAGCCCACAAGCTGCTAATATGCGTATGTGCTTTGCTTATTGTTGCTATCATCTGGGAGCTGTGGAAAAGGCTCGTGGAGTGATGCGCTACACGGCGTCGCTTGATGAGACGAATGTGGACGCTGTAATTGCGAATGCGCTATGGCAACTGGCAAGTCAGAGCCGTGAAGAACGTGCGGCGAGCATCCGTGACGAAAGCTCGCGGTTTATGATGATGATTCATCACGCACACGCTATTGATAAGACGAATCCTACGGTGCTCAACCATCTGGCAAATCACTATTTCTCACAGTGGATCCCACTTCCGTGCACAGTGAGTGTAGTACGTGGATCTGATATTGTCGCCACATCCAAGGATATTTCTAGCGAAGTATCTCCGGGTCAGATCATTTGCATCAGTGACAAGTACGTTGCCTACATTAGCCGCAATGAAGATGCCGTGTCATCGTCTGGACTCAAGCTCGATGGCCCGTATCGCGATGATTCGGTGATAGCCACGAACATTGCACGAAAGGACTACGACAAGATGTTTACGCTTGCAGGAAATGCTTTTCACAGCACAAAAATACCTGAGATCCGCTCGGAGAGTTGTTACCTCATGGGACGTGGTTGCCACGCACAGGGCAAGTACAAGGATGCGTACAGCTATTACTTTAACGCCGGACGACTTTGGCCCAAATTTGTTCTCCCGTGGTTTGGGCTGGCTCAGATGTACTACGAGCGCAAGGAATTCACAAAGGCGGTATCTTATTTGGAAAAGGCTAACAAAGCGTATCCTGAGAATGTGGAAATCTTGTCGCTTCTCGGCGATGTCTATGGCAAGCTTGGCAAAAAGGATGAGGCGGTCGTTCTGCTTCGTCGTGTCGTTGAGCTGGAACCAGGCAATGTGGAGGCTCTGATCGGCACAGCTGAACTACTTCATGCGTCTTTGGAACGTAAAGACCAGATTATTGCAATTTCTTCCTATATTGCAGCGGAAAAGGTTATGAACAATGCTTCGGAGCGTGTACCTATGGAAGTGTACGTGAATTTAGGCGTGCTTCAACAACGTGTGGGCAAGACAGCTGACGCCATCAAGTGCTTTCAAAAGGCACTCAAGCAATTGGGAGATGATGGCAATGCCAATGAAGAAAGCAAGTCCGACGAGGCTCATGCGCTAATTAAGGAGACCTCCATCCCAAAACCGTCGGAGGCGAATATTACCATTCTGTACAATATGGGACGGGTATACGAGGAAATGGGTGAACGTGATCATGCCAAGAAGCTGTATGATGCTATCCTTGACGTTTTTCCTCGATACACTGACTGTTTGCTGCGTCTGGGCTGTATGCTGCGCGATCGCGGCCAGGAGGCTGAGGCGATCAAAATGTTTGACAAAGTATTGGAGGTAGACCCGACTTGCGCCGAGGCCTCCTTACTACAGGGCAACATTTATCTAAAGAAGCGCGAATGGGTGTTTGCTCAGAAAAAGTATGAAAAGATCATGGGAATGCCTGGTCTGAAGAACGATCCATACGCCTTTTTGTCGATGGGCAATATTTTCATGAGCAACCTTGGAGAGAAGAATCGGTACACCAAGAACATGTCGTTGAGCGAAGTGTACTACAAGAAGACATTGACATCATACCCACACAATATCTACGCAGCCAACGGCTTGGGTATAATGATTGCCGAAAAGGGCAATTTTGAACTTGCGAAACAGATTTTCTCACAGGTGCGTGAGGCTAGTCCAGACATGCCAGATGCCTGGATCAATCTCGCGCATATTTTTGTCGCCGAAGAGCGTTACCAGGAGGCTATCCAGCTCTACACTGTGTGTCTTACGAAATGCTATCAGGGCCAGGATCTTGAGGTGCTTTTGTACCTTGCGAAAGCTTACTACGAGTGGAAGGATTTTTCGAGCTGCATTGCCACGCTGTCTCGTGGACTACACATGTACCCAAACGATCTTCGTCTCTGGTATAACACTGGCCTCGCCCAGGAAGATTATGCTGTGACAACGTTAGGTCAGGAAACAACTACCACACGATCCGGTAGTGGCAATGCGGTACCTCAACATCGTACTATGGCCGATGTTCAGCGCGCCATCCTAGATCTGAAGCGAGCTCAGCGTATTTTCCGTTTTCTACTTCAGCAAGCAGAAGCAACTAGCAGTTCGGGTGCTAGCGAGAAGAAGAAACACCACAACAGTCTGCCGTTCGATAAGGAGAAGGTATCAGACCACGAGAAGTTCTGTGGCGACACGTTGACAAAAGCAAGCTATCACTTGGAGTTTGAGCGTCAAAAGGAGGAAAAGCGTCGGCTGGAGATTGAAGCTCAGCGGAAGCTGCTGCGTGAGTACGAGGAACGCGTGGCGCGTGAAGAGGAAGAGACGCGTGTGAAGGAAGAAGATATGCGTAAGCGTCACGATGACATTCGACTCAAGCAGGACGAGCGTCTAAAGAAATTGCACGAAGGCTGGAGTGTTCGTGAGCGTGAGGAAGAAGAGAAGAAGGTGGTCAAGAAGAAAGGAGGCAAGAAACGCAAGAAAGCTGGTGAGGAGGATGGTGGTTTTATTGATGATAGGGAAGAAGAGCTGGAAGAGGACGGTGGTAACAGCATGTCGATCGAGGATATGAAGAACCGCAACGCGACCATGAAGAAATTGGTGGAGAAACGCAGCAAGCGTGCGCGTACGAACTCTGGCTCAGAAAATGAAAAGGATGATCCAACTGGTCTTTTCGGCTCTGACTCGAGCGACGAGGAGCAGGAAGAGGCCAAGTCAAGTGAAGGAATCAAGGATGAGACGAAGTCTACGACTGAAAATGCTGAAGTTCTGGAAAGCCGTGAAGCAGAAAAGAACGAGCTCTTTGGATCGTCTTCGGATGAAGAATAAATCACATGTAGACGTGAAGTAGGTATATGCTGCAAGTACTCATCGTACGCATCTCGACGCAATTCCTAACATTGTTTCATAAAGCTATTCTGAATATTGTTGCAATTATTGCAATAGTTGCCGTTTTAAATTTAAGTTTTCACTGAATGTTCGATTTCAAAATGGCGCGACATCCAATCGAAGTGCTTATTTCTAATTGGTCAATAATAAAATACGAGGAAAAAAGCGCGGGGAATCCAAGCGCCCGCCATTTTTCGTGAGCTCTTTTCCTTGTCACTTTGGATTTGTTGCGTGACGAAACAAGCGACAACTCGATCAAAGACTTTATCTCTCAATAACTAGCACCATTCCTATCCATTCGTTGTCAAATGGTTGCAATCTCTTCCGAACGTGTCATTGCAAACAAGTCGATGAAGCAACCAGAGCAGGAAATGAGCCCCCATTCCGTCGCAGGATTTGCCAAGATTGCTACCGTTAATCAGGAAGAGTCCATGCTGGAGATGTCCGAGTACAAACGCAAGGAAATGAGTGGTGAACTATCACCTGAACCGTTTCTTGTTGTGAATCCGAATCGTTTTGTGCTTTTTCCTATTCAGGAGAACGACGTGTGGCAAATGTACAAGAAAGCCGAGGCTTCGTTCTGGACAGCCGAGGAACTCGACTTGGTGCATGATCTCAAGGATTGGAAAAAACTTACGGACAATGAACGTCATTTTATTAAGCATGTGCTTGCCTTTTTTGCAGCCAGTGATGGCATTGTGAATGAGAATCTCGCCATGAACTTTAGCAATGAAGTGCAAGTACCTGAAGCTCGCTGCTTTTACGGTTTTCAAATTGCTATCGAGAATATTCACTCGGAGGTCTATTCACTGCTTATTGATACATATATTAAGAATGCTGTAGAGAAAGATCATCTCCTGCGTGCTATTGATACGATCCCATGTGTCAAGAAGAAAGCCAATTGGGCACTCAAATGGTGTGACCCCCGTGTGTCGTCGTACGCGGAACGTCTATTGGCGTTTGCTTCGGTAGAAGGCATTTTCTTCTCTGGCTCCTTCTGCTCTATCTTTTGGCTCAAGAAACGTGGTCTGATGCCTGGTCTTAGCTTCTCGAACGAGCTAATTAGTCGTGATGAAGGTATGCACACGGACTTTGCTTGTCTCATGTACTCGAAACTGGTTAACAAATTGCCAGCGAGTCGTGTGCACGAGATTATTCGTGATGCTGTGACAATTGAGCACGAGTTTGTGCGTGACTCGCTCCCTGTCGAGCTCATTGGCATGAACTCGGCACTCATGTGTCAGTACATTGAGTTCGTGGCTGACCGTCTGCTATACTCACTGGGTGTTGCCAAGATTTATCATGCCAAGAATCCATTCGACTGGATGGATATGATCTCGCTACAAGGCAAGACCAACTTTTTCGAGAAACGTGTGGGCGAGTATTCCAAGGCTGGTGTGGGTGTCGCGGCTGAGGATCAAGTGTTTACTCTGGATGCTGACTTTTAAGTCGGTGTCTAGATTGACAAAGAACGTCGTCCGCAGCGTACAATGCAGCTCCACACTTCGCGGATCAAAGTCTTAACGTCGCAGCGGTAGTGTTCATAACCAATTCGTTGCATATTTAAAAAAAATTAGCACGTGACTTGCTTTTTTATCTGCTTCTATCCAGGAAGTTGTTCGTGCCATTAAGGATCGTATATGCGACTGGAAAGCTACATAGGCAACGCTGCATTGCCCGTCGTTTGGATTGCAATTTGTACCGATATAGCGCCTGAGACTGGCTGTGCAATATCTGCCAAGTGCTTGCAACTCCAGGTCATAGGGCACCTGCTCTTTATGATGTTCCTACTTGGCGGAGTTTGATGCCACTCTCACTGAGCTCATAAAATCCATGTTCAGACCTTCTTCGTCCACATCGTCGTCGCTACCGTCAATCTCAATCAAGCTACTCTCGCGTGATTTAACACCCACTCGTTCGCTGTCAGTTCCAATCGAGCTACGTGCAAACTTAAAGTGCTGCGTTTTCGCCGACTCCTGACCACCAATCGAATCGTCCTCGATAGCCAAAGGTTCACAAGCGGGCTGGTCCACATGTTTTCGGTTCCCTGACGCAGTCGAAGAAGCACCAGAGGAAGCCACGAAAGACTCAAATTCTTGCTCATCATCCTCTCCTTCAATGTCATTTTCCTTCCTCGCAGATCCTGGTGTCGGTATCACCGAAGGGGGAGACAGCGAGTCGTTGACGGAATCAATCGACGAACCACTGTCGCTGTATGTGTTACGCCCTTGAGGCTGCAATGGGTCTTCCTTGGGCGTCAGTTGTTTTGCCTGGAAACGTGGAGGACTTCGAATCTCTCGCTTGTATTCTCTTTCCGTCGTCGTACTAGCAACAGAAGATGCATACTGCAGTGACGTACTGCCGACAAAGCGTCCTTCCTGATCAACTGACATCGAATTCGTTACTGGATGATACTTGGTAAAGTCCTTGACGTTCATCGTATCCCGAATCGACTCGTTACTGGGTGATTCACCAGGAACACTGCTTGCCACACCAGCTCCTGCAACCATATCCGTTGTCAACCAATCACGGACACCCGTAAACGGAAAGCCACAGCATGTTGGACACTTGGGTGTCGTGGTAAAAGTGTGAGAGGCTAACAAGGCAACAAAACTACGCAGTGCTTTCTTTCGATAGTTAATAACCACCGGTGTGACGCTCGTAAAGACGTGTTTGCGTGGAAATTCAAACAACTTGAGCACTTTTTCATAGTTACGGCATCCCGGACATTTCTTGTCCGTATTGGCAAAGAATTCAATCAATTCGTTCCGTAGCTTGAGAAACTCGGAAAAGCGACGTGCGACTTCCCAGACTAAGCCAGAACGGACATTCGTCACACGCACGTGGTAACGTACTTTGCCATCAATGGACGAGTCAACGGTCGGGACCTGTACGCGAACAAGACACTTTTCATCCACGCGGCCTTGATCACCATTGCGAGAATAAGCGTAGCGTTCCGTGGGTTTCATTATCGATTCTTTTTACGGTGTGGCTTGGACAGTGCGGGATGGCAAATGGTCCATGGTATGATCATTCTATCCCAACGATCAGACGTCGAGGATTTATTTTTGTATGGAGCTCTTCATCGTGTACGAAGGGGTGCTTAGGTTCGCACGACTGTCAGCGATCGCTGATTGGGTTTCTTTTGGTCCCACCCATTTGACCGTTGCAAGAGTTTGACTGGGGGTTTGTATGGATGATAACGAGAAAAGCCGGTTCATTTTCCATAGAACTTCTGGCTCATAGGCAGACCAGGTTTACGGTGATGCAGAGGAAAAGCCATTGACGTGCGTCGGTCGATAGGCCTAATATAGGAAGCATCATGTAATTCAGAAACTTATTAATCGAGTGGTTTCGAAGATCACCGTGTTCTGTGCTTGACAATGTTGTTTAACATCTTGAGATGGACACGAAATAGGATCGCAACGTCATGTCTTGCATTCGTGTCGTATGGTAAGACAGCAGCTGTCGAACAGCAGTCAAAGAGGCTTGTCTATTGTGGTGTAAGCAAGGCGAAAAAAGTCATATCATCTCCCGTATCTGGTTTACATCGATATGGTTCTGAGCTGCATATACAATTTAGGTATCCACAAGGCTAAGCTTAACTGTGAAGTTTTCCTGGAGTACTCTGCACGTTGCCAAACCCAGCACTTTGTAACGACTTTTTACATAGTAATCATTGTCAACATTGTCGCGCGATCGCACTTGATGGACTGATGTGTAGAACAATAAACAAAGTTTATCATGACACCTCATCGTTCTGTACAAATGAAGCGGTCTCTCTTCGCACATCGAAAGCTTAATGAGTTAGTGTGCAAACATCCCCTTTACCCAATCAAAAGTACCATGAATCTTTTCAAGCCATTACATCCATTATGCCTGTGGTACGACGATTACACCGTGCCCTATGTTGTCTCTTCTGTAGCATCCATCGTTTCATCAGCTTCCGCCCACACTAGAATCAACAAAAAACAGAACGTCCGCACTTAGCGAGACCTCGTATATTGCATACTTATAGTCAGTAGTACGTACCTGGTTTATTAGAGCCAAGTTTCGGTCGATCAGGCTTGGCAATAGAGACCCGTAATGTTTTTCCAAATAGCTCCGACTCTAATCATCAACATAATCGAGCAAACATCTTTAGCTCTATCAAATCAATACCACCAACAATAGCCCGTCTCAACGTCAATCGTAGTCATAACGCACCATCCATATTGTCAATAGCAGCTTTGGCATCGGTTTCGTCCACAAACTCTACAAAGCCAAAGCCTTTGCCTCTCTCTATACAAAAAATCATCGACCATTTTAGTTCCCTATTCTCAGTTAAATAATGTAGCAAAGCAACTGATGTACGCGTAGAGTAGTCGGTGGGTATCTGCACAGATTTGATCGGCCCAAAAGAAATGAATGCTGTGTACAGTGCCTGCTCTGTCACCTGTTTGTCTAAGCCGCCTACATACAGCGCACGCTTGTCCGCTTTCTTTATCTGCGCCATATGTAGCAACTACTCTAATTGAAAGTGTAAATAGAGCACTCTAAACTACACTAAGTACGAAATGATCTTTTCGTCTTCGATAACGTGTTTCCAATAAACAGATAATAAGGAACGCAACACGAAAGGAGAGAGTGAGCAAGATATCACGATATCAGCATGAGTACAGCAACGGACGAGTTGTTTAACCAAGGTATATAAGAGAGAAGAGTCACGTTGATCTCTATAGGAGCAAGGACGATCTCGTATTCTGCTGTAGTTTTAGAGAAAACACGGTAAAGATACTGCACATTTTTTTCTGGTACTAATTTAGTCTCTTGTTGCTACAGGTTGGGGCAATGTGCTGAGTAATATCTCTCCATATGCATGGGGAAATATGGGCGTAGCTTTTGGCTTGGCTTTCTCTATTGTTGGTGCTGCTTGGTGTGTTTGAAAGTAGCGTTTGAATGATGCAAGAAGAAGAGAAAGAGAGACTGATTTTACTTGATGACAGGGGTATCTTCATTACAGGCTCAAGTTTGTTGGGTGCTGCTGTAAAGGCCCCACGTGTGCGGTCCAAGAACCTTGTGAGCATCATTTTCTGTGAAGCGACGGCAATCTACGGTGTCATTATTGCAATTATTTTGCAGAGCAAGGTGTGATGCTGACGATGGTGATGATGAAGGAAGTTGTTGGAGAGTACTGATAGTCGGTCATTTATTATAATAATGGAGCAGATGAACCAGCCGGGACTGCGTAATGAAGGAGACGACCCGATCAACGAGCAGGCACTGTACTTTGCAGGCTACGCTGTCTTTGGCTCGGGTATTGCAGTGGGTTTGACTAACCTTGCCAGCGGGTACGAGCGGTTCTGCCACGGATGGATCAAATTAAGAATAGGACTGGATCGCACTAACTTGTGGATGATTACTCGATACAGGGTATCTGTCGGTATTGCAGGTAGCAGCTGTGTGCTCGCTGATGCTCAAAACGCCGCGCTATACGTGACGATTTTGATTGTGGAGATTTTCGCTAGTGCACTCGGTATCTTTGGCGTCATTGTGGGCATTATTCTCTCCAATAATGCGGAATTTCCCAAGTAAGTGCAGACGGAAAGACCGACACGGTGTCAACGTTAGACGCACGAGGTCGGGTCAGGTAGAGGAAGCATTTGTAGTGTGAAATCGCCATTGAAGCACATCAACGCATTCCTTTTCTTGTGAGGTGTTGGCAAAATCTTAGCTGAACTATTTCCACATAGCGCGATCACTATCGGCGTCTATGGATGTGTACCACTTGGGAAGTAGACGATCTGGGTTGTATCTGGGGGCGACAGCATGAACATTTAGCCCTGAAAAAGATTGATGAGTGACCACACTAGAAATACACACCGATAGTTGAGGAATAACTCTTCTTCGTCTGCAATGTCTGCCACAGCGATAAAGGCAAGCCCCTGCAATGCGTGGTGAGAAAGAGGATTCAGCATGACACAAGTCGAGGATAGCAACATTCCGTCAGCTGAAACGTACATGCACGATAGCGCGCTTGCCAAACATGGACAGGCGTGAAGGTTCTTGAACAAAGCTATTCGGAATAAGCTCGTCAAATTCCTTAGTCGCAAAGGGTCCTGGTATTGACAGACGGAGGCAGCTTTTAGTTCGTACAAAATCATGTCAGACCCAAACACATTCAGTATCAAACCTTCCGGCGGAAATTCAAAAGCGAAGCCAATGACGTTGGGGGACGTTCCACTGGGAGGGTGATTAATCTTGTGAGCGACAGCAAGTGGATTACGCGGACTCGAAGCTAGTATAACACAAAAGATTAGCAAATGGGTTGTTGTTTTGCTGACAAGAATAGTGGCAAAACATGACCCTTACACTCGTTCTTGGCATCAATGATTACACTGTCGAAGCGAGCTCGAGCGTAGGGGTTGTTTGATAATTTGCTTATGTGATGTTCCTAGAAGTAGCACAAATAATACTAAGCGAACAATCACAAAAAAACACCACTTCCCCACAACAAATCACCTTCTTGTAATGCTCCGGCAAGTAGACGATGCCGGGGTATAGTGCCTGCGTAAGTATGACGTACAGCGCGTATAGTATCATGTAAGCAATTAGAAATTCGTAGCCACTACAAGGCGTGAACATACCACCAGTGATCCAATCAAAGCTGACCCATAGAGTTTTACACCTTCGCCTGCGTCTGGAACACTAGACTTTTCTACATTCAAGGTAAATCCGAAAAGCTTCTGGAAATTGTCACTAATTCCAAGCTACACAAAATAGCGCACAGCGCAATTGACACGATATTCAGCTCCGCTTCGAGAACAGATCTGCTAACAGCTATCGTACCTTTTCCTCCACTTCAGTGGTGCGTTCAAAGCCAGACAGCGACATCTTGGGCGCATTCTTCTCCGAATCCTTGGGCATCTTCAATACAGCTTCAAAACAGCTCTGAACCTATTGACAACCACAATAACACATCTTTTAGGTAAAAGCAAAGCATCACTTATACCACCTTCTTGACGCACCTGCTTCGCGACTTCGTCTTGTACGTACTGCTTTTGCTGCTCAAACTTCTTGGCCCCAACGATTTCCACTGCCTGATCAAACATCTCCTCATGTTTCCTACAGCATCGAATCCAACAGCATCACACAAATCCATTTACAGACTAAATACAACTCCATAGTACCATCTCTGTATACAAAAAAGTACACTTTACTTGTTAGCGTTTTGTGGGTCTAGCTTTAAGCTTCGAAAACAGCTCAGCACTGCAGCGACACCCACGTCAGCTTCCTCCTACAGCTCAATTAAAACCCATTATTATTACATATACTCCATAGCCACACGCATATTGCAGCAACAGCACCTGGAAGCGCCGTGCGGGTGTGGTCCCAGCGATCCGAAGCTGCAGTCGACGCCACACACTTGTCATTAAAACACTGCCACTTTAATGACATGTCAGCTTTCTTCGCTTTAGTGACATACCCTTTTTTTTCACGAACCCAGAGCAATGGCGAGCAGCAGCAGTGACGCGACCGAGCCGCCGCATCCGTGGGGCCCGCACATGCGCATTGGAAAGGTCTATATCAAAGGAAACAACCGGACAAAGTGTGTAGTATCTGCTCTTACGATGGCTGCTAGTGGGTTGGGTCCTGGACTTTGATCTAACTATGAACATTGCCATGTGGATACAGACCTCAAGTGTTTGAGAATGAGCTCCAGGTACGGATCACAACGTATTGAATGCATTGACGTGTCTTGTTATACGTGTATCTGACGGAGAGATGGGGTTACAGGGTGCATACGCTGCCGAGCGTATCGGTTTATTGGTGCACAGACTAGAGGAAGCTACGGAAGAATTAAAGTCTCTTGATATTTTCGAATCCATTAATATTGAACTGGACAAGGGTATGCTTAGGTTCTTGAGCTATAATAATGGCAGGGTATATTGACGAGGATATGACATTTTTGCGGGATCTAGCAAGCTCTGGTCAACAGGATGAGACGGACGTGACTATTACAGTAAAGGAGAAAAGTTGGCGGTCTCTTCATGTGGGCGCTACCACTGATGGCACTGATGAAGCAGGAGTACGGTGTGAACATTGTCTGTAGGGTGAAGAAATAATAGGCAGGGGATACTGACGATGTTTGGTTGACGTTCGTAGGAATCTTCGCTCACGCTGTCGAATGCGCTCGGTGAAGCAGAAAAAGTCACGTTAAGTGCTACGTATGCACGCTCGGGAAGTAACACGCAGCGTGCGACATTCAAAAAGCCGCGCTTTTTGGGTTTGCCACTATACTTGAATGCGGTGGGCGTCAACGAGCTGCATGTACGTAATTATGGGGTTCCAGATTGACAATTGCTCCAGACCTATCGAACTTTTCTAATCATTGTTTATTTGCACAGAATCAAGAGTGGTTGAGCTCTTACAGCGAGACGATTCGTGCTGGCAGCATTTCCATCAGCGACTATGAGGGTGTGCACGACCTATCGTTGAACGTTGGTTGGCGTGACCTACTTCCACGTCGTGACTCGAAGATCCCCACGGCGTACCGTGCGTCGCCCAGTATTTTGGCAGAAGCGATCCCGTCCACCAAAACCAGTGTGAAATATGTTTTTACGGATGACAACCGGAACAATGTAGTGTATCCAACGGATGGAGGGCTGTTCAAGTATACGTGAGTCCATCTCTACTGCTATGCGAAAAGAATATGTCGATCTTACAAGTTTGGTCGTTCAATTGGTTAGGACGGAGATTGCAGGGCTTGTGGGTGATGTAAAGTTTGTAAAGGCGGAAGTGGAAGGTCAGAAGCATGTATCCATGGGCCCCCTTCTTTTCGGGTTCCCGGCTCTAAACTTTAGCCTTTCGTACCACTTGAGAACGGTCAAGTCGTATGGCAGTGAGCAGAACCGTCCAGCACGCATTAGCGATCGCTTTTTCTTGGGTGGACCTATGAACGTGCGAGGCTTTAATTACAAAGGTATCGGGCCTCGCGCTTCTCCTCTTGATGGAGGAGTTCCACAAGGAGACGCCCTTGGTGGTGACATCAGCTACAATGGAACAGCAAGTATGGGGTTTCCCGTCCCGCTACCGCTGCTTGCAGTACGTATAAAGCTGCATTGAGCTCCGTGCAAGGCAATGAAAGGATTTGAACTGATTGTTTTCTCATTTGGTTGTGTGTTTTAGGCACTGGGTCTTCGTGGACAAGTTTTTGCCAATGCTGGTAATTTGACCACGTGGGACCGTCTGTTAGACGAGAAAAAATGGATGAAGAATCTTGCGGATGATATGCGTGTGTCTGTTGGTATGGGGCTTGTGTGGGGAACCCGCATTGGCCGCCTCGAGGCCAACTATTCGTGGATTCTCAAGGCGCATGATCACGTAAGAAGACCTTCTAGCAAATTGGTCATTTTTTGTTATTTTACTAACTTGTTCTGATTCTTGACAGGATAACATTAAGCGCGCTCAATTTGGTCTCGGTATGACGTTTTGTTAGATACGGATACATAGAGAGAAAGCAGTTGGGAAGTAAGATGCCCAAATTGAAGCCCCTTTACACGTCCCCTTTTTTGAAAATATTACTAAATAGGGGTCACTCCTAATTGCTACCTTGATTTATAAAAGGTAGGACTGTAAGAAAACCACATTGAGACCTGTCGAGAAAAAGGTCTTGCCCAATACGCTAAAATGTACTCGGGCAACGTGACGCGTATCTACAATCTAGAGCCAGACCCGCTCGAACATGGTCCACCAAAACGAGTCGTTCGTGAGGAGCAGCACATTGGTGAGATCGTAGCGGCTACAAAGAAACGGGTAT
Source organism: Peronospora farinosa (assembly GCA_947646735.1). Lineage (NCBI taxonomy): Eukaryota > Oomycota > Peronosporomycetes > Peronosporales > Peronosporaceae > Peronospora > Peronospora farinosa. Next base: position 263,488 of record CANTFK010000838.1, on the reverse strand, counting down.
CGTGGCGCTTCACTCTGGGCGACTCGGACCGCACACATGAAGTCGTGCTGGTCCACTCGATTATGAGTTATAAAAAGGTCTGAATCGGAGACATGTCGTATTGAAGTTGAAGTTGATGTTCCTAATATGAACTTGTGATGACGTAGTTGGTGCAGTTTAACGGCCGCCAGATACATTTCTCCACGACGGTAAGTTGATTACGTAATCCACTTTGAAAAAGCGTTTCAGAGAAGTGGCTAAGTGTCCAATCTGTGATAATTCTTGTATTGTTATAGGCAAGATTGGGAGACTGGAATTGTACTATGATTCTTGATGAACTTAATCTGGTTATGGAAGTACGCATTAACGATATGGAGTCCGCTGAAGTTCCAAAATATGGTACTTACGCAGAGATTATATCCCATTTCTATGAAAGAAAAGAGACGGATTGCTAAACAAGATGTGGTTATTTCTTTGTCAAGATTTTGTTATCGACAAGGTTCCATTCCGTCGTTGGGATGTGTTTCGTCGCAAGAAATACACTAATACGACAGCTACTTGTGCTCAATTGAATGTTTCTTCTGGAAGTACGTGGTGTTTTCTATATATTGTCAACAACAAGTATCTAACGTCTATTGTGTTTCGAGTTAGATGCCTATGGAACGCACCGTTGGGGGCCTAGTGGTCCTACACCTTCGTCTGAGTCTCAGCTGCAACGTGGCTCATTTGCAGGTTGTCTGGAGCCGGTTTCTGGTAGCACACGAGGCTCTTTCACGGGCGGTTCTTCTACGACAGATCATACGCAGAGCTTTGGACTTCAAAGTGCTCGGTTTAGAACGTCTTTGGAGCAAAGTGATGGACACGTCCGTAGCTTTTTTGGACAGCAAAATGAACAACTTGGTTCCAGCGGTGTACAGCAATATGGTGGAAAACGATCGTCATTGCAAGACCAGCAGCAATTACATCCGGCTACAACTGCTCCAAAGCCCAAGAAACAGCCCGAAATTAACCTGATTGACGACTTTGGCCCCACTATAAGTGTGTCGGCGCAGTCTTTGATCTTTGATCCTCTTGCAAGTGTAAGTTTGGCACCATTTGTACCTTTTTTCCAGGTACACTGGTGGCATATCTCATTGTATGAATGGTGTGACTCTTAGGCAAAGATATTATCAACAGGAGATACAGCAGCTACAAACGTGCCTCAGCAGGAACAACCGAAACAAGATCAGCACCAATACCAAGTGCCTCCAATTGGTGCCGTCTCCCAGCCAGCGACTTATGCTGACCCCTTCGCTTCCGTTGCGACGCCTGTTATGGCTAAACCTGCTGGACACATCAATTTGGACCCTTTTGCGAATCCGAATGCTAGCAAAACCTACCAGCAAATCCAACAACCAACTCGTCAAATGCCTAGATATCAGCAGCCGATGATGGGGATGCCAAGCGGTGCAGCAATGAGAGGGATTGCATTACAGCAACAGTCTGAGGTACAAAGTTCTGTTACGGGGCAGCAGCCTGCGTTCAGTGGTATGAGCAATGTCAATTACAGCATCTCACAGCTCATGGATCCAGCAAGTCTCATGGACCGCGCGAGTCTCCAAAAAGACCAGAATCAACAGGGCAAGTCCATCAACATTGACGCATTTGCTGGATTAGGCCACTAGCCCGTCAGCAGACACGACAAGTAATATGTCGCTCGTAGACATCAATGTTAAGATGGAACATAGGGAGTTGCATGTTGTTCTGGTGGTGCTGATACTTGATCGTGTGCATCTACAAGGTATATCACCGTCCATTTGTAGCTTAGGCTGTCCTGTTGTGAGGATTTGTAGGAAGTACCTGCAAGTGATCGTGTCTGCTTGTAATTTTTGTCATTCCCGTAGCTTGAGTATAAGCTTGACCACGGCTGCATGGGACGTCTACAGGCACTTTATGCAAACTGTCCGAGCACGCCTGGAATTCTACTTGTAGTTGCTCAGCCAGCAAGCAAGGTTGTATCCTACTGTGCCCTGCAAAGTTGTTGTATACATCTTTCAATTGCCCAGTCTTGTAAAGCACACGCGTAGTGGCATATGTATATATAACCATCCATATAAGCCTCACTACGTGTGTCTACAAGCACTTCTCATGCCGCTAACATCAGCACGAGTGCAACACTTCCATACGGTACAATATACCAAGAAAGCAAAGTATCAGGGGTTGTTAACAGAAATTGGCATGCATATGCCTCTATTGGAATAATTTACAGTGTAGCTCGTGCTACAACTCGGAGCGCAGTAGTCGCGCACCTTCTATTTTACTGAACGCCACATCCATTGCCACTAGTGCTCCAATTGATCATGGACGTGTATTTAAGCGTGGCTTTCTCCAGTGCGATGAGGTGGGGATCACGAACCTGCAATGTACGCATACAGTCGCAAAGCTTAAAGAGGTACTCAAAGTTCGGGCCACTAAAGCCACGTCGAGTGGCAATCTCCTTGGCCATCTCGTCTACGGGTGATGGGCCTAGAAAGTCCGAGTTTGTAGGCGTGGCAATGTATACCAGCGCCTTGCGCAGCACACCATCAACGCAGTGTACATCCACTAGTTGGCGGTCATAGCCGGCCTGTTCACGGTTGTCAAGCTTAGTAAGCGTATCCTGAACATCCTCGTCTGGTACTTTATATAAACGACCCCATGTGATGTGGTCACCCGCCAAGTGTGCAAACTCGTCGTCAAATTTCTTCATCTCCTCGCGGCTAATGAGTGTGACAACGCGACCTTTTGCCTCGGGCGAGCCACGATGGTCTGGACTACCCTGCCAGAAGCGACGATGCCAGCCTTCAACGTAACCAAACACCGTGTCCTCTGCAGGAAATTCAGTCTTCCAGACGATGGAACCGTAGCCAAATACCCACATGTTTTTGAAGTAAAATGAGGGAAAGGGGGGGAGAAGAAGAAGCTTTTACCGCAATGAGGTGAATTCGAGAATGATTATAATCTAGAGGGCTGGTCACCCACAGCTGGAGGTGTTACCCTAATCCCTATCCTTTCGATTACTCCCTCCACTATACGAGATGAAGGTTGTACGATTGTTGACAAAATTGGTAGATATTCCTATGCGTAAATGTGACGTTGTACGACGTCGTATATGACAATAAAGCAAAGGTCCTCCTCTCCTGTAGAAAGATTGATGTTGTCTATTGTGCAGTGGTATTCGGGAGTGCGTGTCGTAGTAGCAACAACACCGCGTGTTTATCCTTATCGATTAGCATAAATCGTGTAGCCGTTTTACCTGTACGGTATCCAACAATTTTCAAGCCAAGTTCCAGCTGTGCTGCGTCATTTTATTTGCCGTCACCTTTGCCAGGCTTCAAGCAAGGCCACTCAATCCACGCAGAAACACGTCAGGAACAGCTTTCCGTATCATTTGGGCTGTAGGACAGCCGCGCAGATCTGCTCCTGGCAAAGACATGAAGCTCAAGCGCCGACTGGACTCGAGTCTAGAGCTGATTGGGTAGACAATGCCACGTGCACCGAGAGCGTCCTCACAGTACATGACGACGTGGGACGACAGGTTGTTCGCCTGTTCTTTGTCTCACCGTCCATTCTGACGGATTTGTCCCGGTTATGGTTGCTTTATGTCGGTGACCAATGACAGAAGCGATTTCTTATGACACAGTTGACTAGAGCCATCGTGGTTGTAACCCTAAGTCCGAGTCATATCTTTTCGATTGGCTAAGAAAAGGGCGTCCATCCCCACAGTATCGTAGTCACCTTATGTACGTACTGTATACTTACATAACGGATTCAATACACTTCAGTAGATATTAATTCGTAGTGGTCGAGTTTCAATCGCTAATCATCTCATCTGCTTCGTCTACTTTTCGTCGCAGTGTCTAAGGATTTTGTTTGCTACCCACGTACATGTACACGCTTTGTTCCAACCATCAGAGTTCAAGCGTACATGTATCGTCGACATTGGCTTTCTCCTACCCATCTTTATAATTGTTAGACAAACAAAGCATCAGTTGTGGAGTCGCATTACTTACGTCGAGCTTATACCATTGATCGTTGTGTGTTGGCACATGTAAGGTTGGCAATTATTCGCTTTCCGCCCCCCCCCCCTCTGAATGCCACAATTGCGTTTTCATGGCAACGAGTATGGGGTGCTTCGTAATCTTTTGCGACCAATTCCCACTCGATCCATTCTTATTGGATCATCGAGCATTGAGACGGGACTTCAAGCTCTAAACCTTAGCGGTCGTCACTTATTCGATTTTTTTTCCCGGTCCAAGCAGACCTTCTATTTTTTGGTCCACCAGCGGCAAATTACACGTTTGCAGCGAAACCATGGGGTCCACTTTTCAGGAAGGCATCGTTTCGTGCGAGTTGCACAGCTAAATAATGAACTGTGTAATGTATATCGGTGAAGGAGGGTGAAGAAGACGACTGTGACAATCATATTACAGTATCTACTGCTGGAAATGTCAGTACCGCCGAGGAGCGCTTGCGTTGATGTTCGTAGATAATGAGATGGAGATCGAAAGTAGTAATTAACATAAGCTACATGTATGCGATACTGGATCAGTACTGGAGTACTTTTGCTTTATCAGTGAGCCTATTAGCGCAAAGTAAATTGCAGCACCTACATCATGTGCTCTAATATGATAAACGCATTGGGCTTGCATTCCATTGAAGCGTTTGCAATCTCACTGACACGGATTCTGAGCAACCTTTTTTTGCTCTTTCTCACACCTCAAGCGTAAAACAACAAAGCGGGTAACAGCTTTTAAACTTTTCATTAGTACTTTGATAAAGAAAGAGAATTGATTGTTGGCGTCCTAGTGATGTGCTTAAGACGGCATCATTGCCGGACGCATCATGGCCATTCACTTACTTGTATCGCAAACTTGCGAGCAACGCATTTCACCCACTTTCTTCTTCCAATAACAATTACAATCCGGTGTCAAACTGAGGTACTATTGAAGGAGTTTCAGGATCTAAGATATCAACGCGCAAGCTGCAAAGCTTCATCTTCGCTTTCTTCAACAGGCCTAGATAGATGTCTAGCCATATCCCACGCTTATACGGTGTCCGCAATCTGGTCTGCCTCGTCCGATAAGAAGCCCAGTTCATCTTCCTCGCGAATGGTAGAACAGTCGCGTAAAATCGCGTGCGAAATTGCAAGTGCGCCACTGTCCATACGTACAAGATTAACACCACATTCATAAATATGTTACTTCCTCATCCCAAACTCTATCAGACAACTTACCTAGCTGAACAGATCGTAAAGAGTATGGATCCTCCAAAAACAACAATCACCGCAGCACTCACTGCAAAACACCACAAGCCAAAAACATACTTGTGAGCATTTACATTCAGTATCAACCCCCTCCTTCAAATTGTAGCATCACTTACCACCGAGCATACCGAGTTGCCGCTGTTCAGGCGTCACAGTGCGCCCCATAATTTTAGTCGGATTTTCAGGTGACTCGTCCGCCGTTGCGCTCGACATGTAGAGCCAGAAACCGCCCAGGCAAATGAGCACAAAAAGGAAGAACGGGTTCAACAGGCTACATCAAAGATAACAACAGCCAGTACCATATGTTAAGCACGCAGCCTTCCTACCATACACATCGACAGTAACAAATATGAAGATGTAAAGAGCTTATCAACGTACATTGTGACGACGCCAACCAGCGCAGCAGAGATGGCGTAGTTAGCACTGAAATACAGCGCGTTCTTTCGACACCGCGAAGCGAGCACTTGACGTTCCGGCACATTAAACGGCTTTTCCTCACCTGATATAGACACCCCATCGTGACCCAATAATGACAGTGAGTGACGCAATTAAGGACTGAGAAACGAAAGACTTGAGAAAACGGACCGAAACCGAAGAATTGAGATACCCCACGAGCGTTCTGAATGTTAACAGACTTTACAATTTTATTGCGTATCTTCTGCAGCGCATATTGCGGCACTTCAATGGTAATGGTGCCCAGGGGCTCAACGGAAGCGACCTTCGTCTCGCTCATTGTCTTATCGTGGGAAGAAAAGTGGCTTCCTTTTTGTAAACGAAATGCGGTTTGCTAAAAATAGATTCAATCAACGAATCAAAACGAGTCAGCGTGATCCTTATTGACCAATCCACGACCATCGAACATGATCCACAACCAGGAGTGATGATCACTTCAACTTCAACTCCGCTCCGACATGCAGACGCGCAACGAGGGACGTATAGCTCCAATGAAGAAGACTTGTCAGTTAAACGATACGTTTGAAGAAGACAGTACGTACAAGGTGTTGTTTTGCATGATTCTAGTTAGTCATGTGCTTTGATTGAAGACGTTTTCTGATGAAATTTCTCTTAACAGCGAGTTCTTATGACGGAGATAAGGTCAGAGTGGCGTGTTTATCTACTACATGTCAGTACTTACGGTACTGTTTATTGTAGGAGAATGAGGTGAACGCATTGAAGACAAGGAGGAAGCGTAAAGACGGTGCTAGAGCCTCTCGTGAAGGGAAGAAGAAGGGACTGTCAAAAAGACAGAAGGTTGGCAATTCAGCAGGTAACGCTCTAGGCCAAGAATCGCCACCAATTTTTACGTTTAGAACGAAAAAAACATCTTTTCGCAAGCGAAAAACGCTGAAACTGGAGCGACAAGTCGAAGAAGAAGAGAAGAATAAAAAGCGCATCGAGGACTTGGTCGCCTATTTCAAAAAGTTGGACGCACAGAAGCTGGAAACGGCGTAAATCTGCCGCCGGTCCAGGTGGGTGTCAGTCCTTGTTTCGACAAAATGGGTTCTTGTAAGAGCTAATCTAGCTTATGCCGACTCCGCAGAAGCTAAGACGACAAGCTGGTCGCAGTAGTGAGGACTTCGGTGACGACTACGGTTCTCTTCTGCTTTTTTCGCCAACTGAGGTGCATCAATGGCTACTGTTTCCCTCAGAACGTTGTAGACAGCTTCCTGTGCTCAAGTCAATCAGAACAGCAGAAGAGTTTAATTGATTCTGTTAAGCAGAAACAAGAGCAAAAGCTGACTCTGCATATCGGTTGCTTACCTGGATGTCGGGTTCTGGATCGTCGAGGTGGACAAAAAGGCAGTCCAAAGTGTAGTTGACAATTGGTCCTTGGAAGTGCTCCTTCGGTGCTGCTCTCAGGAAGGTCGAAAACGTCTGGCAGGCAGCTTTACGCACAGTGTCATTGCTGTCATCTAGACGCTTCAAGATCTCCGAGTACAGTTGATGAACAGGTTCCTCTGTCAAGTCGTGTAAACACCGATCCTCTGTTAGCGCAACGATGGGTCATCATTTACAGTAGAGGTATTGCTTACCTCCTAGACAGCTAGGCAGTGCCACGAACAAATACTGCAACGCAAGACAAACCAGTTGGCGAGTTTTGGCGTCGCTATCATCTATTGAAGCTTTCAGTACGGGCAGCATCTACATGTCCAGTCAAAGCATGACCCCATTTATTAGCACGACAATTTGGTGACTCAGATGTAGCAACAAAAACGACATACCTGGGGTGCCGTCTCAAACAGACACGGCTGGTCGGCAATGCCTTGACTAAGACAGGTATACGCACAGGCGACAGCCGCCTTTCTGATGGAATAAAAGGCAAAGCAGTGCAAACGTTTGTGATTGAAAAGAACAGTCCTACCATGAGACCATAGCCTTACCTAATAGTTGCAGCCATACGACCCTCGTGCCAAACCATGTTGGGAATAATTGCTTTCTGGAGCAACGCCACACTAAACATTTTCAGGGCCTGCTCACACCATAATTCTGTCACGTTCTGCAACAAAGGTACTGCAATTGCTGACCACGACATACCTGAGTAATCGCGTCCATTCCTAGCATTGTCTCCAGCAATGCAAGGAAAGCAAGTCGAATATCCGCGTCCTGGGATGGTTCTAAATGCACCAAAAAGACGGGTATAATTTTATCCAGGTTCTTGGCACATGCCTGAGCAAGAAGGGCCAAGTCGGTCGATGGTTAAACAAAGCAAGCACTAACATGCAAATGAATTCGTACCACGCCTCCACGCCGGCAAAGTGAGTCAAATAGTACTCGAGTAGGGTTGCTTTTCTGCCAGCTCACAGCTGCATCAAACGGGAGCGTCATCTTATCTAGAAGCTTGCCCATGTAGCGGATGTAGAGCTCCTGCAACAAAAGCAAGTGCTGCAATTACTAAAACGACGTAAGATAAAGATGTGTAAGCCATAACAAACCTCAACCGACTGCCTCATCTGCGTCGCTAACCTCTCCATGCCTTCGCTTGCCTGGCATCATTCAAGAGCAGCATTACTAACACAAGTCCAGGTACGGAGAATGGCCTCGTAAAATAGCATACCGTTTCGTAAGCAACTGATGTTTCAGAAGACGAGGCTAGAAGGTGGCTCAATACCCAAAAGAGTCGAAAGCAGCTATCGTCTTTTTGCGCAAGCATTGAACCAGCAGTCTTGACAATACTAGCTACGACGCCTGCCAACTGATCTTGCAAGTCCGTAACTTCAGATTCGCGCAGGCCAGGATCACACAGTGCTTCAGTAATCAACTACACAATATGCACAACGACGAAACATACGATCAGTTCTCTCATTCTTCTAGCTTGGATAGCCCTGATCATAGTAATTCATACCTCCAAGTGAGCTCCCATCATTTTTGCCGTCATGCCTTCGATGCTCATACGTAACAGTATCAAGCCATTCGTGCGGTATTGTGCTGTGTCCTGTCCTGCTAACCTGCCTGCAACCATGGGCAACAGGGAGGCCAAAATCATTTGGAAGTCTGCATAAAAACCGACGACCCCCGAGCACGCTTTTAGGCTGTTCAAAACAACTTCTTCGTCGTCACGGCAGCTCTTGCTTAAGGCTGCAAATATCTTGTCGAGAAATGGGTTCATATTCTGCTCCAGCAAGATCAGAAACGCACTAAGCACTTTTGTGTAACGTTCGCGCACTTGCACATTCCAGTCTCCCGTTTTCTCAAGCAGAGGTGGCAACACGTCAGCTTGAATACTCGCTGCAAATTTACGGGCACCAAGTTGTGGGCGAGATTCGAAGAAAAGTGGAGGTGTGCTTTTGGTAGAGTCCAAAACCACCTCCGGTAGCTCGACATCACGGTGCTCCCATGTAACTGAAAGGTCATTGAGCTTAGCAAGAGCTAGAGCTCTCACTTCGGGTGCTTCGTCAACAACGCCTGCCAAGAAAATTGGAAAAATGGACGCCTCAAACTGCTGAATCTGAGCAAGCCATGCCGCCAGCGTTATTGTTAGCTGCTTCCTCACGGATGGTGCATGGTCAAGCACCACTTTACTGACCGCCGGCAATAGCACCTCTTGCATGAGTTGTGGAAGAGACTCTGACCCGCAGGGCACCGCCACTTCTAACGCCTGTAATGCACACACCCGCACACGACTGTGCTGGTGACCGAGATTGATCACGACAGGCCGCACAATAGCGCCAATTTGCATTCCCACATCCTTCTTCCAATTCTTAGAAATCAAGATGACGCATTCTGCCGACATCTTTTTGGCATCTGGGAACGGATCGATCGCCGTCTTGCCCAATGCATTAATCAGCTCTGTCATAACGTCCTGCAATGACGTCAGTCTGTCTTTTACCGCTGCAAACTGCTTCAAAAATACATGCAATAGCTGCAGAATAAGCAGTCGCATCTCTTCTGTAGGCTCCGGGTACGGCAGTTTGCCCAGTCGAGCGTTAGCCAGCGCTACGATCTCCTTCAGCGTCATGTCCGACGACCCCAGCGCTCCACGTTCGCACAAAAACAGCAACAACGTGAGCGCTCGCTCACGACATCTCTCTACCACGTCGTTCTCGGCGCATTGCAACAGTGGACGCAATAGATTGGAGACACACAGTACGCGCAACACTGCGTTCGATACGTGCGACGCCTCGCTCTGCAACGTACGATGCAGTTTCTCCACTGCTCGACGGCGCACGTTGCGATCTGGATCCATCAAGCAATTAATGTCGCGTTGCATCTTCATAGACAGCAAATTATACGTGGCTTCATCTTCTGGAGACAGCATCATATCAGCGCCGCCACTCGACTCAAATGTGAATATTGTGCAACATAATGTTGTTCTTCACGCAACATAACTTGAACACGCACGAATTTGATTCTATGTGATTTTTTTTGTGACGGGTTTACTATTGCCTCTATATGAATAGCTCCGAATAGCTACGTCGGTCGGTACATTGCTCACCGTGCCATCCAATTTATTTCTTCTTTCCCTGCGTTCGCTTGCGGCCATTGGCCGTCAGTTCGCGCTTTCGCATGCGAATCTTGGTTGGCGACACATCGATCATTTCGTCCTCGCCAATATACGTGACTACATCCTCGAGGGACATCTGACGGATGGGAGACAATTTGACGTTCTCGTCTGTGCCGGACGCACGCATATTAGTAAGCTTCTTCTCTTTCGTGGGGTTTATCTCGATATCCGTGGGGCGACTGTGCTCGCCCACAATCATGCCCTCGTACACCTCATCACCAGGCTTGACGAACATTTCGCCGCGATCTTCCAGCGTGTTAAGCGCGTAGGCCTGTCGTGAGATTAAAAGCAAAATGCACCCGTGAGAAAGTGTAGACAAGAGATAGAAGATGCCCGACAAGTCAAACTCAATAGTACCGTGCATGTGCCTCGAGATGAAGCGATAAGCTTGCCCTTAGACGGAGGAGTTGCCGAGCCATGGAAGGGAGAGTAGCCGTGGAAGATCGAGTTCAAAACACCACTTCCACGGGTGTCAGTCTTAATCTACAATACCACAAAGCAACGGTACCAGTCAATGCTACGTTTCACGTGTGCAGTATCGACAACAATGCTTCAGCACATAGTACATACCTCACTGCGGTAACCCATGAGGCAACGACTGGGAATCTTGAACAGAAGACGCACTTTGTCGTGCATCTCCTTAAACTCCACGATCTCACCACCACGGTTGGCTAATTTGTCGATTACCGTACCAGAAAACTCAGAATCGACATCGATTGTCACTTCTTCGATCGGCTCCAGCTTCTGCTTTGTCTCTGGGTCAGTTTGGAATAACACCTGTGGGGCTGAGACGGACATCTCAAAACCTTCACGACGCATTTCTTCTATCAGGATGGCAAGCTGAAGCTCACCACGACCATGGACATCAAAAGCTTCCGACGAAGTACTGGGAGAAACGGAAATGGCAACATTGTTCTACAGACACCAATCATAGGTGCATTATTAACAATTGCTCAGCGCAGACTAGTGAAAGTCGCGCAAGCACTTACCTCGCATTCGCGCTCAAGGCGTTGCTTAATGTGAGAAGACGTGAGAAACTTGCCATCCTTGCCTGCGGTAGGCGCGTCGTTCACACCAAACGTCATCGAAATCGTAGGAGGGTCCAATTGAGGAGACGGAATGGGCTCCATCACGGACACATCCGCAATTGTGTCAGACACGTATGCGTTCACGCCAGCAATGGTAATGATATCGCCTGTTGCATAATTCGACATTGCACAGATGAGTACAGAGCCATGTCCAAAATAAAGAAGCCCAGGCCAGGAACATACCAGCAGTTGCCGACGTGATTTCGGATTTTGAAACGCCACGGGTAACGAACATTTTCGTGACACGACCCATTTCGAGCTTTTTGCTGTCGAGGTTCATCACTTGTATCGAGTCTCCAATCTATCCACGTCATGCAACAGTGAAAGTGAGAACAAAGCGATGACAAAAATATGAGCATCATCGATAATGAATGGTGCGCACCTTGACAGTTCCAGCGTGAACGAGGCCAGTTGCCAAACGGCCAACGTACGGGTCATGGCCAATCATAGTGACAGCCATGGCAAACGGCTTATCGGCATTGGCCTTCGGTGCAGGCACGTAGCGGGTAATCTCATCAAGCAGCGGCAGCATACTGTCACGCGTCTCACTCTCATTGTCCAAGTCATGCACAGCCCATCCCTGCTTCGCAGACGCGAACAGTACAGGGAAATCCAGTTGGTCATCAGTGGCATCAAGAGCCACAAACATGTCGAAAAGCTCGTTCTCGACTGAGCCATCCAGACGACTGGTGTCACGGTCCACCTTGTTAATGACTACGAGTGGCTTCAGTCCGCGGTTCAACGCTTTCGTCAGCACAAACTTGGTCTGCGACATGGGTCCTTCTGTGGCGTCCACAACCAGTACCACACCGTCTACCATACTCAAGATGCGCTCGACTTCGCCGCCAAAGTCAGCGTGCCCCGGGGTATCCACGATGTTGAGTACGTGGCCATTGTACTCGACGCGTGTGCACTTGGACATGATAGTAATACCACGTTCACGCTCTAGGTCGATGGAATCCATAACGCGCTCCTCCGATAGTGTATTACCGCCGTGTTTGAGTAATTGATCGACCAGAGTTGTCTTGCCGTGGTCGACGTGTGCCACAATAGCCACATTGCGAATGTTCTCTGCGGTAACGGCAGAATAGTCAGTGGTAAAAGCACGTGCTAGAATGGGCACATTGCGCTGGAAGAAAGAGTGCTGATTGAAGCGCAAGCGCGTCAGGACGGGTAGACAGGATCGGCGAAGCATGGTGTCGAGCAAGTCCAAGCAATTGATGCACTATGTGTGGATGGGAGATGTCCGACCACTACATTGGTGTATACACTCTCTGTATACAAAGTCAATACTGACACATACCGGTCTCGAAGTATAATTACTGTACAACTAAGAGTCTGAATACGGTATAGTACCGGTATTTGAACATCTATGTACTGTAATCAGGTTTGATTTCATAACAGTATCAGCTACTCGATTTGTGTGTTACTTACTGTACGTAACACTTGTCAAAACGTTCGTGTGCAACAAGACATCTCAGTGATGTTTTTTTTTCATTCTATGCAGGCCTATTCTATAGACAAGGTATTGATCAGGCGTGTCGTTTAGGCACGGTTTGAGGAGACAATAGTGATCCGCAGTTATAGTAGTGAAGCTCTTCACCACCTCAAGCAGTATGACACATCTTGGGGCCCCAATGTGAGACGCAATTGCCCGATTCTTAGCTGCTCCCCAGCAGCAAACACCATCAATGGAGACAGTGACTGGCGAAAGCATTACAACCACGCTTTATGAGATTACAGAGCCGAGATGCAACAGCGCTCGCGAGCCAATCACGCTGGTCACGTAAAAAAAACTAGGGAGCATACAGTGCATTTGTAGGCATGAAATGTTTGTTGCTTCCACCACACGCCACTTCCGCTTGTATAAGTTTTAAGTCGTTAGGAGGACCATTTTCAGCAGTAGCCAGCAAAAGCTGATCCTGAGCGTGACATTTGCACTGACGTCGGAAGCTGACTGCTCGCATGGCATAGCTGCAGACAGGACAAAGAAGAGAAAGTATCTGTTGGTGTAGGAGGAGGGAGGGACCGCGTGCGCTTGTAATTGCTTATTTTTGGTCAGCTGGTGGTTGTTCGAAAATTGTCCAGCAGGCCGGCTGAAACTTGACTTTTGTATGGTTCATGTAACTAACCCGACCCATACCCGGATCCACTATGAAAAATCAGACGACGGATGCGGTAGATCCAAGATCAACCAACCAATTCATTCCGCATTTTGCAGGCCACCTCAAGAGTAAACGAGTCCGAAGAAGCTAAAAGTGCTGTGTGGCGTCCACGATGGCACACGCTCGAAGGACCTGTGTAATGTCGATACTGCTGCTGTTGCTCATGGCACTATCGAGCTGCAAAGCTTTCAAGCCCATCTCAGACGCCCTGGAGCGTGCGCGGCAAAACCTTACGGCTTTTCAAAAGAAATGGATTGACCCAGACACGGAGGCGAAATTTTACACTGCGTCAGTGCCCACTGGAACGTACAACTTTGGTGGCGATCCTGCGCTAAATAATAATTACACGCTCATCTTCTCGGACGAATTTAACAATTCCAAACGCACGTTTGAAGCGGGTTTTGACTCGAAATGGACAGCTGTGAACGTCCGTGATACGAGTAACATGGGGCAGCACTATTTCTTGCCCCAAGCCGTGCAAATTGATAAGGGCAATCTCATTATTACCACTTCCAAGCCCAAACATCGCTACCGTGGCACCAAGTACGTCAGTGGCAGTGCACAGACGTGGAACAAGTTTTGTTACACTGGTGGTTATATTGAAGTACGAGCCATCTTACCTGGCAAATGGGGCGTCCCTGGGACTTGGCCAGCTATCTGGATCATGGGGAACATTGGCCGTGCTGCTTTCCTGGGCTCACAAGATGATACGTGGCCCTGGAGCTTTGACGTTTGTGCTCCGTACATTGAAAAGATTGAAAAGGTCAAGCAAAAGATCAATGCATGCGGTAACCTCACAAACAAGCACGATAAGAACTCGTACCCAGAGAGGTACGGGTTGAATCCCTTTCAAGGTCGTGGTGCCACGGAAATTGATGTGATTGAAGCCCAAATTCGTGCTAAGGATGAGCCGGCATTCATCTCGACGTCCTTGCAGATCCGTCCGAGCCTGCTAGATGATATGCGTCCCGGATCTATGAACCTACCGGGCCCTAATCAATGGTACCAAGGCCTCAAGTTCGGCGAGTTCACTCGCATTAACAGCGACTACTACGGTGAGATGGGTCTTGACTCCATTTCTGCTCTGACGCAACTTGAATCCAATGCATTCAACTCGTATCACATGTACCGCCTCGATTGGTCACCTGGTCCAGATGGATACATTCGTTGGTGGATGGACAACTCTTTCTTGTTTGAGATTCCTGGCTCCGCACTGAACAAGTGGGTGGAAGATGTCCCTCCCCGCCAGATCCCGGTGGAGCCCAGTTATATCATTCTGAGTACGGCCGTTTCTGAGAAGTTCTCTCCACCGTGCTCTGGTCAGATTTGCGACTCACTGTGGCCCTCAAACTTTACGATCGACTATGTGCGTGTCTACCAGGGCAACCCAAACCGGTACACGTCGGTAGGATGCAATCCGCAGGCATATCCGACGACGGAATGGATCTATAATAACCCAGTGAATTACGGTCTCCCGTGGTATGTTTCGCTGCGCGTGGACATCGGCCTTCTGCAACTGTTCGCGGTAATTAATGCGTTTCTGGGTCTCTTCATGGCATTCCGCGGCTCGTCTCATCCGAAAATGATGTCGGCTTACGCTAGCTCATTGTGGCTCACTGCCTCGTTTTATGGAGCTCTTAGTACCAGCACCCCCAATGATATTTTGTGGGTCCAAACCGCGGTTGCCTGTCTGTGCGGATTAGTGCTTGGTAGTCTATGCTGTTTGGTATACCCAATTTCCCTGGGCGCGATGCTTGGTCTGTATGGAGGTGTCATGATTAGCCAATTCGTGCCGTTACTGTCTTCGCGTGTGATAACTGCAGTGCTGGTTTGTATCGGGATTGCGCTAGGCATCTCGCCGCGGATTGATACCAAGCACATTGTGGTCTTGTCGACTTCATGGCTTGGCAGTTTGGCATTTGTATTGTCGGTGTCACTGTGGGTGAGCGAAGGTGATATTGCTGAGAATGCGTGGGGACTCGCTGGCTTTGTCTTTAACGGAGAAAAACGCGACCACGTCGGCTTCTGCACCGAGCATTGTCTCACGATGTATGGCTTGCTTCTCATCCTTAGTGCAGTTGCCACAGCCTATGCATACTATTGTATGCGTGGTGTGCTGCTGCGCAACAACACGATCAAAGCGCGCAAGGCTAAATTTCCACCAGTGTCTGCGAGCTCAGATGCTCGATCTTGGAGGCCTAATGGTGACGATGTGTCCGGGGTGGAGAAGAACGTGGTGAACTTCTTTTCTCCGTCGAAATTACCGCGCAACATGCAGCAGTTCAGTACCATCTTCCGCATAGCTGTGAACGTGCAACGCTCATTTGGTTTCCAGTTGGATAACTTCCGTAACCAGACGGAGCACATCGTGGTACTTCTTACGAATAATACCCGTAATAGTGGAAACCCATATCGGAAGCTGCATGGTTTTGTATTTTCCAACTACGATAAGTGGTGCTCAAAACTTATGATTCAGCCTCTTCACTGGAATGAGCAACGGTCCCCTCAAGGTGGTCTCACAAGTGTGGACGAGATTTCGGTGGACTTGTGCTTGTTTTTCTTTATTTGGGGTGAGGCGAGCAATTTGCGTCACTCGCCAGAGTATTTGTGCTTCCTGTTTCACAAAATGAAGGAGGAGTTCCCGTCGGTCCGTCACTCTGAGCGTGAAGCCGGACACTTTTTGGACACGGTGGTGACGCCTGTGTATGGTTTGCTGAAGTCCGAAATGACGTCCAACTACGACCACGAGGATCGACACAACTACGATGACTTCAACGAATTATTTTGGTCGAAGGAGTGCCTGAAGTATGACTACAAGCACGAGGAGGTTATCGACATGACATCGCCAAGCCCCGCCAGGATTTTCCAGCAGCAGAAACAGAAACGCGAGGGTCTGAGTGGTTTCAGCGGCCAGCAGGGGCTCAATAATCGTGCAAAGAGCACGACCTATCTTAACAAGCGCAAAAGCATCGCTGAGGGATTTACGGAGTCTGCAAAGACATTTGTGGAGAAGCGAACGTGGCTGATTCCATTGCGCGCGTTCAACCGTATCTTCAACTTCCACGTGATATCGTTCCACTTCTTGGTAGTGCTTGCGTTTGCAAATGAGCAAGAAATGAGCTTCACGGACGCTTGCAAGATTGTCTCGAGTACTTTGATTACACCCTTTATGCTGGACCTTCTTCGTGATGGCCTCGATATTTTTGCGGTGTATCATGTGCACCAAAATACATTTTCGTCAGCGCTTAGTGTCGTGAAGTTGCTTCTGCATCTGGCGCTTGTGGTGGTGTCTTCGATGCTGTACTGGTACGCTTGGGTTTACGGCGGTCCATGGTGGCAGTCATACTATGTGGTTGTGGTGCTTTTGCATGCTCCAGGTTTGCTCAACTGTATCATGCAGGTCATGCCAGGTCTTACGAATTGGACGCGGCACACAAAGTTCGTCCCCGTCGCATTCATTCGTGACATTGTAAGCCCCATGGACCGCTTGTACGTTGGTGATAACGTTTTGGACCCGGCATCTATGAGTGTGGGATACCAGCTTTTCTGGGTATCACTGCTGTCTTGGAAGTTGTACTTCAGCTACAAGTTTGAGATTTATCCGCTAGTGGTGCCAAGTTTCTTGCTCTACGCCGATCACATGGAGAACAAAGTGAGCATGATCACAACAATGGTACTCATCTTCATAAACTGGATACCGTTCTTCTTGGTCTTCTGCGTGGATATCACGATTTGGAATTCGATCTGGATGGCCTTCGCGGGCACCTTTGTGGGTTTCTCGTCACATATAGGAGAGATCCGCAACTTCAGCCGCGTCCGTTCAGCGTTCAGCCGTGCGGTGGATGCGTTCAACGCCAAGGTAATTTCCTGCAACTCGCAGACTGGGCTTCAAATTTCTGAAAGCACCGCAATGTCGTATGGTTCTACAGCCGTCGGTCATGAGGTGCTCGATCGCGTTGCGGGAGGCGCGGATCCGACATCCCAAATTTTGTCTCAGCGACGCACTTCTCCGCATGATGACGAGACCCCTCTGCTATCTTTTTCGCGCCGCAAACAGACGACTCTGGAGCGGCAAGCGGCGCGTCGGCGCAAGTGGTTCTCGTTTTCTGTCGTGTGGGACACGATCATTGATAGTATGCGTGCAGACGATTTAATTTCAAACAAGGAGAAGGCGCTGCTTCACTTCCACCGTCTTGATGGGTATCAGCGAGAGATCTACCTGCCGCAGTTCCAGTTGGCTGGTTGTTTCGAAACCTTCACGTCTACTATTCTTGACGTGTACTCGTCTAATGACAGTAATGTATCGGAGCGTGTGCTGCAAGACAAGTTGCTGGAAATTCTCAGCGAATGCCCGATGGTGGAAGAGTCGTTAGAAGAAATCTGGGAACTGACTAACTGGGTACTTATCAATTTACTTGGCCCATGTCACGCCAATGATGTGAAGTATATCACGAGTGTGCTCAATTCCTGGGCAACACGTGGTGTATTCCGTGCACTGAATCTGCAAAAAGTGGCTTCATGTGGTCGCGCTTTAGCAGGCTTAGTGTCTCTACTGAAGTCAAATGCCCGTACGTGGAAGAACAACGCTAATGTTATTCCAGTGCGGAAAGACCCTTCCGATTACTTGTCATACGAGTTTCCGCAGCAGTCGAGTTCGTACCGCCCAGCATCATCCGGGCTTACAAAATCTGCAAGCACTACAGGCCTGTCGTCCCTGGGCCTCGAACCTCCTCGTCGTAGTCGTGGTTCTGGCGTTGCTCGCATTGCACGCATGCAACAGCAGACACACAAGCCAGCTGTCACCAACGGCAAGCCTGCGCACTCTATTCCGAGTGCTCACATTATGCAAATTCGTGAGCGTGTACGTACATTCCTGAACCTAGGGAAGGAGATTCTGGCTCATGTCAACGAACAAGACCCGGTGTATGCTGATAGCAAGGGCATTTCAGACCGTCTTACATGGATTCTGACGCAAGAACGTGGTTTCATGTGGGACGACAATTACACGGGCGAGCAAATTACACTTACTGTATTTGAAACTCACGCAGATGTGGTGCTGTCGCACCTGCACGGACTCCTCACCTTGCAAAAGATCGACGCTGAACCCCAGTCATTTGATGCGCGTCGCCGTTTGCTGTTCTTTGTGAATTCGCTGTTTATGGATATGCCACTGGCCCCATTGCTCGAAGAGATGAAGTCATGGAGTGTCATGACCCCGTTCTATGCTGAAGATGTTTTGTATTCCAGAAAGGATCTTGAAAGCAAACAAGATGGTCTCGATGTACACACGCTGCTATTTCTTCAGACACTTTACAAGCGCGACTGGGCAAACTTTGTGGAGCGCGTGAAGCCCAAGAAGAATATTTGGAAGAATCCGGACACAGCCATTGAATTGCGTATGTGGGCATCACTCCGTGGTCAGACACTCTCGCGTACGGTACAAGGTATGATGTATGGCGAAGCAGCCATACGTTTGCTTGCAGAGATTGAGCAAGTTCCGCAACAGAAGCTTGAAGACTTGATTAACACCAAGTTCACGTACGTCGTTGCATGCCAAATTTATGGCCGCCAAAAGAAGAACAATGATCCTAAGGCGAGTGACATCGAGTTTTTGCTGCATCGCTTCCCAAATCTCCGTGTGGCGTACATTGATGAGGTCCGCGTGAATTATCAAAAGGAGCAGTCATACTTTTCGGTGCTCATCAGGGGTGGTGACGCTCTTGGTTCGGTGCATGAAATCTACCGGGTACGGCTACCAGGCAACCCAATCTTGGGCGAGGGTAAGCCTGAGAACCAAAACGCAGCCATCGTGTTTACGCGCGGTGAGAACCTGCAGACGATCGATATGAATCAGGATGGGTATCTTGAGGAAGGACTGAAGATGCGAAACTTGCTTGAAGAGTTTGATAAAGGTACGGATGACCGGCCTTATACAATCGTGGGAATTCCAGAGCATATTTTTACAGGCAGCGTGAGCTCGCTGGCCAACTACATGGCGCTGCAGGAGACATCATTTGTGACGTTGAGCCAGCGTACATTGGCGCGCCCGTTGCGTATGCGTTTGCACTACGGTCACCCTGACGTGTTCAACAAACTTTTCTTCATGACGCGTGGTGGCATTAGCAAGGCCAACAAAGGCATCAATCTCAGTGAAGATATATTCGCCGGCTACAACAACTGCATGCGTGGCGGATGTGTGACCTTCCCGGAGTACACGAAGTGCGGCAAGGGACGTGATGTTGGTATGCAGCAGATTTATAAGTTCGAGGCCAAGTTGGCTCAAGGGGCTGCCGAGCAGTCGTTGTCGCGTGATGTTTATCGAATTAGCCAACGCCTTGACTTCTTCAAACTGCTATCATTCTATTACAATCACGTGGGCTTCTACTTGTCGACGTCGGTCGTCATCTGGACGGTTTATTTCTTGGTCTACTGCAATCTACTACGCTCGTTGCTTTCGTTGGAAGGTGTTGGAGGCCGCGAACCGGTGCTGCTGAGCACTTTGCAGGTGATGCTGGGCTCAGTTGCTTTCTTCACAACGGCACCGCTGCTGGCGACGATTTCAGTTGAACGCGGTTTCAAGGCCGCATTAAACGAGATTATCGTCCTGTTCGTGACTGGTGGGCCGATCTACTTTTTGTTCCACATAGGCACGAAATGGTTCTACTTTGGTCAGACGATTCTTGCTGGTGGTGCGAAATACCGCGCGACGGGCCGTGGTTTTGTGACAAAGCACTCGTCTTTCGATGAGCTTTATCGGTTCTACGCGAGCAGCCACCTCTACGCTGCAGTTGAAATTGCCGTCGGCCTTACTGTTTACTTCATTTTCACGATTGGCCACCAATACTTTGCAATGACGTGGTCGCTGTGGCTTGTGTTTGTGTCATGGTACTGGTCACCTTTCTGGTTCAACCCTCTGTCGTTCGAGTGGTCCGATGTAATGGAAGACTTCCGCTTGTGGTTCAAGTGGATGCGTGGCGATGGCGGCAACCCGAATCAATCATGGGAGGCATGGTTCAAAGAGGAGAATGCTTACTTCTTAACCCTGCGCCCATGGGCCAAGGCGTGCGTTACGATGAAAGGCGGATTGTTCGCGTTCATCGCGCTCTCCATATCCTCAACGAGCGATGAGTACCACTCGATCCTGACGCAAGCAACATGGCTTCCGTTAGCTATTTGCTGTTTGATGGCTGCTGTATACCTAAGTGCTGAAGCAATCTTCGTGACCTCGTCTCGCTCCAACGGCGAGAGTGGTCTTGTTCGCTTCCTGAAGCTCGTTTTGATGCTTGTGCTGGTCTCAAGTCTCATTGTCGCGTTTGTCTATGTGGATGGCATGTGGCAGTGCTTGCTGAGCATGGGATATCTTGCGGCGGCTGTGGGCTGCTGGGCGCTTCTTTTCGTTGGCACCAACTCGCGCTTTGTTGGTAGTCTTTACTTCGTGCACGATGCCGTGTTGGGTCTGGTGTCGTTGACTCTGGTCATGTTACTAGCAGCGTTTTATGTTCCTGGAAAGATTCAGACGTGGCTGCTTTACAACAACGCTTTGAGTCGTGGTGTAGTGATTGAGGATATCCTTCGATCTAGCTCGAGCAATGACGACCGCGATGATGATTTGTCGGTGCAGCAGATGCGCTCCATCATCATTGAACAGCAACGGTTCATTAACGTGTTGACTACCAGTGGCAGTGATCCGGACATTCGTGGTGCTGGTCCTGGAAAGAAGGGAGACCTCACGCACACAATGAGCGATAACACGCTCAACGCGGTGCTGAGGAACATGTCGGAATCGGAGTTGAGTGCACTGCAGGATTCTTCGAGCCGTCTGCAGGCTATTATGTCCGCGGAAGAACGCAAGGCCGCGGCACGCAAACAACAGGAGGAAGAGCAAAGACGCGCACATGGAGGGATGAATCCATCACTATCGCTCACGCGCCGAGCGTATTCCACGAACGATTTTTCTGCTATTCCGGGGAATGCATCTCCCTTCAATCTTGTGACGCAGGACAACTCAACTGCGCCTAATGGTGGCCCCCCGATCGATAACGGGCACGTGAAGACGCGTAAGTAGATACATGCAATAGGTAGCCCAGTTTGCATGTGCAGAAAGAATTGCTTTAGATCATAATGTGTTGCATTGAACTTTAACGCCTTAAACAAAGAAAATGATACGATTGAAATACGCTTCGTAACACATACGTACTTCACTGAAGTAATACTGCACAAGTGTCCCGCTACTGCGAAGAAAAGACTGACGTGTCGACCAGGTCTTGGAATCAAGTCTCAAGACAGACCGATCGATTTGTTTACTGATCGGACTGTTTCCTTGTCCTGGGTTTCTTGCCAAAGCCACTGAGGAACTTCATGTTGGCACTAAGTTTCTTTGTCAGCGAGCTTTTCTGAGGGTCGGAACTGGTCAGGACGGCCGTCTTGAAACTCTCCAGTACCTCGGGTTGACACTCACATTCCTCTAACTTCTTCTCAATATCTTCGAGGTTCTTTTCCGAGATAGACCTGATGACCTCTAAATCCTCGACCAACTGCGATGATGATACGTGGGAATAGATCTTGCGGCTGTCAGAAGCAAAGCATTCGTCAATATCTTGACTTGGAGACATGGCCAAGTTAGCAAAGAGCTGTTGTATTGCTGGAGAATTCTTTTCAATAAATGGATTAAGAACCCTAGACGAAAGCAAGACAAACAGCAGCATTGTTAGTAAGCAGTACCGCCAACATAGCTCTTCTCAATGCATCACATACTTGAATTGGGGCTCTCGGTCTCCAAATTTCACACCAGTAGCTGTCTTAAACAACAGCTTCGTGACCAGCACGAGTACACGGCGCGTCTCAGGTGGAGGAAGCTGTTTTGTAAGTCCATACAGATGCGGGGTGGTAATGGCCGGGCAAACGAAGCGAAGAAAAAGAAAACCTCCAATCACCGACTGTCCAAGCGAAGTCAACACGAATTAGATTCGGTGCTATTTCAATCATCTTCTGTAGATCAGGCACGTACCCGAGTCAATGTAGATGCGTCCTTTGCCTCAACACCCTCCTTTGAGCCATCAAAACGACTGATAACCTTCGAGTTCAAATGGGAGCAAATGTGAAAGTACGACGACGGAATCTACAAGCATCAAGGAGGACGTCAGTTTCGTTACGCTGTCATAATATCACAGTGTAAGAGTCAGACACTTACATAGTTGGCGTTCGTCATGATCGAATCAATAATGTTTTGGCATGTCCGCATCAAGTTAGCGGCGTTCGAATCGGCTTGTGCCTCATCCTTTAGCGACTCTTCCTTGTGCGGGTTCAGCTCCATGTCGGCAATCTTCAACTTACATATTTGACGGATGGGCTCCGAAAGAGCTACACGGATGAATTTTGATCCAATTGCTTTGCTGTATGTCGAAACTAACCGGCTCGCATAATCGTCCGAGCGGAAAAGCGTTGCCACGTTGATGACAGAAGCAACTTCAATCTCGATTGCCCAGCGGATAAGGTGGCTGAGGTGGTTGCGACTTCCAAAAACGCGGAGGAATGGAGACAGCAAAAGCATTTTATCTTCTCGCCCCGCGCTCTGCAGAATGGAAGCCACAACCGACATTGTGTCCTCGACGACCAGTGATGGAAGATCCTTCGGTGATTGCGACAAAGCATCGATGTCTCCATTAAAGATGTCCTGTGCCGATCTAGTATGAGAAAAGATAGCAGGCATCCTTGGACTTGTTACATTTGATGACTCAGCAGCAGGCGAATCCGTTCGAAATGGACGCTGTCTGTAAGCTTCCTTAAAACTATCGACAACCTTTGATGAACTCGCATCAGTTTCTTGTCGAGTTTCAGCAGTACTTTCGTCGTCAATGACTAACAGATCCGGTTGACGAGACGGATCTGGCTGGGTCGATACAATAAAGTCCTTCATGACCTGATGGATAGAGTCAAGGAACCCACTCGCTTCCAAAAACTGATTGTCCGACTGTCGGGTTGAAGCATTCAATTAGTAATAGCATGAGCAAAACAAAACCAATTCTTCGGATGACATACCGCATCAAACTCGGACAGACGCTCGATCTCGCCATTTTCGTCCTCATCAAAGTACAGATCGTCCTGCGTGATGGAGAAAATGCTGCCATTGCTGCCGTTCGAGTTGATTTGATTCAGGCCAAAGTCTGTCACGTCTGCATATTCAACAAAAGCATAATACCATGTTAATCAAACTAATTCAACGACTTGATATGTGCATTCATAGACGCTCGTACCAGAAAAAGAAGATTGAGATCCGACAAGCGATGACGAGCTTAAGGTTGGTTTCAAAGGAACCTGATTCAATTGACATTCGTAATACAAGTCATTAGTGCAAAATGCCACCTGTGTAACTGAAGTACATATGTTACCTTCGATGGCATGGGATCAGCCCGGAACGAAGACTGCAAATTGCGGGCAATCTCGGCAAGCTCCATAGCTTGCAGCTGCAAAAAGTCATTTCCAGCACCAGCACTCGAATCAAAAATACCTGCACCACTCTGCAATCCTTTACGACTGGGGGTCAGCGAGCCGTCCTCACTACTTCCATGTGCCGAAGATGAGTCGGTAGCGTCATCTTTGTTCAAATTGCGCGCCATTTCGACCAACTCCGCTACTTGCTGCTGGATTGATTTATTTTCCGCTGCATTATGGCAATCTATCAATGCGGCACTCAATGAGGACGCATTCGAGTTTAAGCGTTCAGGCTTCTGTCTCGAAGCTACCATTATGGAGGTAGTCTCTTGCTCGGGAGATTTTAGGGCTAACATAGCCGTCTTCTTACGAGGCGAAAGCGACTGAGTTTCACACATTCCTTCTTCATCTGGGTTGATTTCACCAGCCTGACCGTCTTCATGACTTACACAAGCTTCCGTCAACTCATTTACTAAGCTCAAGCTCAGAATGTTGTTCCTTCCATCGCCTTGCCCAGTATCCTGTACGTCCTCGTTGTCATCCTCCTCTTCCACGTTATCTTCGTCTTCAGTTAGTAATGTATCGTCATCTTCTGAAAGGACATCAGAAATCGCGGAAGCTCGAGAATCCTTGCATATTTCGATGGAAGTACCATCCAGTATCGCAAAAATATCAATTTCTTCATCAACGTTGCTCATTTCACTTCGATCCTCTCCGCCCTCTTCCTTCATGACACCTCGCTCCATGTCACCATTACCTCTCATTTCTCGAATCTCTGTTCCCTCTTCACTTCCTGTGTGCTCTTGAATTTCTTGCGTTCCTTCTTCCATCTGCATCCCATTTTCTCTACACTTGTGTAAAAGCTTCTGCAGCTCCTCAATCTCGTGTCTCTGTTTCTCCACCGTCCGCAGAGCATCTCGCAGCATTTCTGTTTGTTCCAACTGTCTTGGCGACTGCAATGAAGTCGACACCGACGATGCCGAGCTCGTCGTCCTTGACAATCTTCTCGCCAAAGCGAGCGCTGCCTTCCCATCCATACTGCTCCTCCTGAACCCCCCAGCATGTATCGAAGCTTGACGCACCTGTTCAATCCACTCTACGCGCGCATCATGTGACGATGCACGGAATAGCAGCACTCGACCACTGGAAGACGTGAGTTTCCAGCACGGACCGCAATCGTCACCTCCAGTAGCAATATCTCCATGTCGATAGATACGATCTACTGTTTTCACAGTAGCATCAAAGAGAGGGACGACACCACAAGGCCAGTCACCAAGATTCGTAAAATAAAAGAGCGAATGGGCATAAATTCCAACGAAAAAGGGCTCCCATGGCGACTCAAAACGTCTCCCTTTCATATGTAATAGACTCAATGGCGTGCGTTTTTCAAGCTCCACTCCCGTAAACAAAAGCTCTGGACATTGAATCAATTCAGGTCGTACGACTACTAGTTCTTCTTCTGTCTTTGTTTCCATCTGATCGGTTCAAGAGAAAGAAGAAGAAGAAGAGCTGGATCGTCAGTCAGTCAGTCAAGTCGAGAAACGTACTCTAGACTCTAAAATACAGTTGTTACTTTAATTTAAAGAAAAACTAATGAATGGAATCAATGGGAGTGTGTTGGTCTTCGACAAATAGTAAAGTGAGGAGGGATTGGGGTGGAGGTAGCGAAGAGGTGCGACGGGTCCAGCTGTTTTTTGTTTTTGTTTTTCAGTACAGTACGTTGAGCTATTTGAAATAACCTATTAGAATTGATATAGATAGATCAAGTAAGATAGTACATAAAGCCTTTTATCTCTTATTTACCTGCGAAAACATTGAGTTTTAGAATAGTGTCTTTTGTGCCGATTCATACTGTAGGAGTCGCCTGGCTTTACGCTCTTGTCGTCGGTTCGTAACAGAGCGTAGCAGGGCAACATAGCGAAAGAGACGACATACGGAATGCAATTGAATGAAGCATTTCCTTGACTAGAGATAAAATATTGGTAAAGTGTTTTGTGTGGGATAGACACAAAGCTGCTGGTGGCATTTGCTGCATGGAAGCAGTTGCTTGGTAGCGGCTGCAGGGTCAATGACTCATCACGACCTTTAGTAGTTAATGAGGATGGGGGCCTGTGGCCATAGAAACCCTCGCGTCCTCGTCAAAAGTTACACCGACAGTGAATCCCACAATCGCCTCGGAGCCTCTTGCGATGGATGTATCAGAACTTTTGTGTCGGGGTGTGTGTACAGTATTCAAGCAAGTATACTACAGTTGAATGCGAGAGAGATGTGAACTATCAGCATGCAAGGTTTCGGTGCCTAATCATCTATATGTGTTGCTGCTCTCTTTTTGCCTCTGGACTTTGCCGAGACAATTCTGTCGAAAGAGTTGTTCGCTTTTACTGAACCTCTGGGCGAAGAGCTCCGATCCACTGCTGACTATTTCGACATTTTTTCGAGGCGGCAACGAGTGGAAACATAAATGTCCTGATGCCACGACTCGTTGGAAAGGCTCACAAAAATACATGGTATGGAAAAGAATTCTTAGCGTACCAGAGCGCAGACGAATGCTGAACACGTTTGACTCGCACTGCGACACTGCAAAGAGGTGACCGGAAAATCAGGGTCTTGATTTATTGAAAATTTGAGCGCTTCAAGGTGGACTTGGTAAGATATAGTAGACCTTTGGTAAGATATATAGAGCCGAAAAATAAAGCGATAGATTTCTTTTCACAGCAAGTATCGCATTTGTATACTTAGCCACAAAACACCCCGCTTGCAAAACGTAACCCTCTTTCGTAACCCCTTATTTCAACCGCGGTCCGGTTCTCACAACACACGAACCGGTCCTGAACCAAAGTGGTGATGTAGCTGAGGCGGCTTTTTCTGTGGCCACCAATGAGCTGCTCCATCATTCGGCCTTTGAGCAGCCCAGATCAGTAGCATCTTACTCTCGTCTCGTCCGGTAGCCATGGTACGTTTCTTATTAACTTTTGACACCGGATACAATAGCTTCAGATTGTACACTACGATCTAAAGAGAAGAGGGGGGGGGGGGAATGTCACAGGAATACAGGGGAAAAAAAGTGGACAATTTTACCGGTCAAAGCCGTGATTTGGTCGCATGTGAACACTTGCAAGACAAACTTTCTCCCTCTTCCCTTGGGCATCACGTGTCCTTGAGCACGTGTAATTGTTGTAGAGCACAGACAATTGACCAATTAATTACGTGCCCAATGCGTGAACAGGCCAGCAAATACCAGAACATTTTCGCCGCCCTCGACTCGGATGAAGAGGACGCGCCTCGCGTGAACAAGAAGGCAACGCTGCCCACCTCGACCCCTGTGACACTGAACAAGCCTGCTGCTGGCAACAAGAAGTCTGGCAACAAAATGAGCTTTACTGGTGACAAGAAGGACCAGCGTGGCCCGCGTGAGGGCGGTCGTGGCCCGCGTGAGGGCGGTCGTGGCCCACGTGAGGGCGGTCGCGGTCCTCGTGAACGTGGTGATCGTAGTGGACGTGACGGCCAGGGTCGTGGCAGCCGTGGTTTTCGTCGTGACCGTGACCAAGAGCGTCACAGCGGCACGGGCCGTGGCAAGGAGGCAATCAAGCAGGGCGGTGGTGCCCACAACTGGGGCAACAAGGCTGACCCGAACGAGCAGATGGCCGAGGCCGCCGTTCAGGAGGGCGCCAAGCCCGTGTCGGATGAGGAGGCTGGTGCCGAGGATGCTGTCCCTGAGGAGGAAGAGGAGAAGAAGAAGAGGAGGTGCAGCTCACTCTTGATGAATACCTTGCCAAGCAGAAAGAGTCACGATCGGGCGATCTGTTTGCTGAGGTCGAGGTTCGTCAGGTGACCAACCAATTCTCCAGCGCGGTGCAGATCACCAAGGAGGGAAAGACCCCTGACTTTATCGACTCGCAGTACGAGAAGGTGTACAGCAAGAAGACATCTGGCCGCAAGAAACAGCTCATCACCGATGTGGGCTTCCGCTTGGAAAAGCCGGAACGTTTTACGCGTGACATGGAGTCGTCGCGTGGCGGACGCGGTGGCCGTGGTGGCCGTAGCACTCGTGGCAATGGTCGCACTGGTGGCCGTAGCGGCCGTGGTGCCAACGCTCCGAACGTGACGGACATGAGCGCTTTCCCCAGCCTCGGCTAAGGATTTGCCTCCGACCAACCGGAATCGCGCGCCCTTGAGCGCCAGCGACATGATGAGTGAGATCTTGCACAAGAGGGCTTCTCGAGGACTGGTTTGGCTATCTCTTTTTCTCCTTTTCCTCCCACCGAAGATCCACCTGATAGGGCCTCTGCGCGACTGGTGTCTGTCTGCTGTGTGTACGCCTTCTGCAGGTAGCCAGCCGTTGTGTGGAAAGTTAGAAGAATTTTCGTTAGCGTGAACTCGGTCTTCTCCTTGATATGTCTATTATTCAATGCAGCAGGCAGGCTTTGCGAAAACGAAAACACCGTTGTTGGTATTGGTTTGTTCGTTAAGTAGCTTCACAACAGCTAGTTGCATTATCTTCACTTGTTCCTACGATGGAGCTGTGAGTCGCCCGATGAAAATATGTTTACCACTGGTGGTAAGTCTTCCATGTATGAACTCTCCTACCTCAAACACAGATCTCGTTTCAGCGAAATGTCCGCCTCCTTCGTCCTCTGCTCTTTCGTCTTCATCATGCTCATGGCAGAAAATGCCACGGCCAGACGGAAAACCATGATTCCACGTTCCAATGAACTTCCTTCCGTCAGGTGACGACCACGATCCGTAACCGTGGATCTCATCCTTGTGCCATTCACCTTCATAGACTTCTCCTGAGGCGAATGTCAGTGTACCAACACCACTTCGCTCACCAGCTTTATACTCCCCAGTATAAACACTGCCACACTGGAAGTAGTGGACGCCTTGGCCACTAAGTTCGTCGTGAAGCCACGAACCGTGCAGAGATCCACCTGCCGACACGTACACACCTTTGCCATGCATCCTGCCCTGATGCCATGTACCTTCGTGCGAGTCTCCACCCACCCATTCGTACTTACCAAACCCCTCACGTTCACCTTTGACAAAAAAGCCTTCGTACTTGTCTCCGTAGCTAAACACCTTGATTCCCCACCCGCTCACTTGATTTTGCTTCCATGCCCCATCGATCATTTCCCCGGACGAAAATATCTTCTTTCCTTTGCCATGCATCATTCCCTTTTTCCATTCACCTAGACGTGCAGCATCGTAAACACCTTTCATTTTTACCCAAAAGACTGTGTAGTATTTGCTTCTTACCATCATAAAAGTCGCCATTTTTCCAAAAGAACGTGCCAATTCCGTGCATCTGCAAGCAGTTCAGAGTCCGCCTCTCCTTAATATGTATGTCAACACTGACAGCAACCATCAATTGCATATAATACCTTTCCAGCTCGCCAATTACCCACGTATTTGTCCCCATTTGCCCACAAGTACGTCCCTGTGCCATGGCGGTAGTTTCTACGGTACATGCCTTCGTGGCAGTCCCCTGTCCTTGCAAACGTCTGCATGCCAAACCTACCGGACAAGGTCCAGAACCCATTTATTTACTCATCACAAAGTCAAAATTCCACAACGTTCGCACCCTTCAAAGTATCCGTGCACCCAGTCACCTTCAGAAACATGCCCTGATCTCAGTATATGGACACCGGTTCCATGTCGTCTCTCCTCGTCATCTACACCGCCTTCATAGCGACTACCATCTGCGTACTGAATCACAACAGCTCCTCGCGGCTTTTTCCAACGGATTGAGAGAACTTCCGGCTGGCTGCAAGCCTGCAGGCTAGGGGAATCATCCGATTCCAACTGGGACATCGATTTTTGTTTCTTCATGCGTTCAGCTGCTGTTAGATCAGTCCGATTTACAGCATGAGTTTTACCCCGACGTCGCCCGCGGTTCCCCATGGCAATTGAGAGTCAAAAGCAGCAGTACCAATGAACCAAACGGACGATTGAACAGCTAACACCCTATCCAGTATTGGTCGAAAATCTCTAATGAGACCCACAATCATGACTCTACATGAACGTACTTACCTCGAGAGCCATGAGCGATGCGTCCATTATGTCATCATCCTCGGATGCGCAGATGATCAAGTGAGCAACGAGATGTTGCAATCGGTCTTAAACCAACTAACATTGCTATAGTAATAATGCTGATGTCTGAGGATAGGAGATACCCAGTCGCTGCTGAATCTGAAATAAAAGTTGCGGAAGAAGGGCAGCAGGTGTGCCTTGCTACGGTTGCAAGCCGTGATCCAACCTAACCTGAAAAAGGACAGTTTCCGCTCGACGGTCGATATAGCACTCGAGCGCTTTTACAAGAAGTACGACATGGATGAATGCAGTAACTTGGTTCTTGAAGCGGTCGATTAACGCATTGGAATGGGATGTGGACAGCACAGCAACGGAACAGACATCGGTTATGTTGGAATCTCGCCTCGACACCTATGCGTTACGTCACGGGAGCGCGCTATCGTTCGACAAATGTCATTTCAACTTGCAGGCACGAATGTCGTGCTGCTTTTTGAGCAGTCGGTCGATCGTGCGGCTTACCCATCCGTGTTTTTTTGCATCACGGTTTGTCTTCGCACATGTAGTCGTATCGACAGTTGGCTTGCATTACGACGGTTTTCTTGATGACTGCTGTGGAATGGAACACTTGAAAAGTATAGCTCAGCCACGTTTCTTACGATAAGGCTTTGTACGAATAGAGCTCCGTCACGCGCGACCTCTCGCTGCGGACTCGCATCATGGCTCGCAGAGCTGCAGTGCCAGCCATTCGACTGCTACTTAAACAGTATTTGTTCCTGCTTCTTCTGCGTGATTGTTCTAACGCTTTCGTCCATCCACCATCCAGATAAGATAAACATTAACACCTCAGGAAACACGCGATCATTCTTTTCTTTCAGTTTGGTATTGAGTCGTCTCGTTGCTGCCTTCACTCTTTCTCTCTCTCTCGCAAAGATATGTGAGCTGCTCATCGCTCACATGCGGCATACACTTGCTCTTCGTATCCATGTCATTGGTCTACTACATATCCACGTCTTCGCACCCAATGACTACAACTCGTCAGCTATTCAAGACTCCATAGTGGTGTCAGCGACTGGTGCGGCTTCCGTCTTGGTAGCAACATCGTTGTCTTGCGTCGGCTTGGTGGCCCAGTACTCCTCCATCTGACGGTCCAACTGGGCAGCCTTGGGGTCAGGACCCTTACCAGCTTCGTGCCAGTACTTGTCCATATCCATGTCAAGATCTTCTCCGGTCGGAGGTTTGGCCCTGACAGCTCCACGTCCACTAAGACCTCCACGACCACCACGACCTCCACGACCACCTCGACCTCCACGACCATCTCGACCTCCACGAGCACCTCGACCTCCACGACCCGCGCCTCTTTCTCCATTCTGCTGAGCAACTGCATTCTTCTTCTTAGGCTGGTTTTCCTTAGCCTTAAACTCCTGGACTGAGAGTCCTTTTCTGTGCTTGCTGACAACCTGCTGACGCTTGCTGCGGTTGTTCTGAGCGACCTGTTGCAGCTTCTTCTTCTTCTGCTGCTGCTGGCTCTGAGT
Source organism: Peronospora farinosa (assembly GCA_947646735.1). Taxonomy (NCBI): domain Eukaryota; phylum Oomycota; class Peronosporomycetes; order Peronosporales; family Peronosporaceae; genus Peronospora; species Peronospora farinosa. Next base: position 231,980 of record CANTFK010000838.1, on the reverse strand, counting down.
CAAAGTTGACGCCGTTGCCTTCATTTTCTTCTTTCCACCTCCAATATGAAGCACCGGCTGTACTTTGTTCTTCTTTTGCGACGTCTTAACAATCGTCACTTGGTGCTGCTGCTGCTTCTTTGCCACACGCGGCGCTGTTTCATCCGCCAAATGCGTAAAGCGACTGGACAATGGGACGGTCGACACACCAATGACGTTATGCAAATTCTTTTTGCTCTGTTGCTGTCCAATCTTGCGCTGGCCGCGGACGGACACGCGAGGAGCTCCGGATCGCCGATACATGGTACTTCCTCTTGCTGCTACTTTTGTTACTGGCCATTTATTTATGTTGCTCCGATAAGAAGTTGCAATTGGTGAGATGTTGCACTTCCCGTTAACGCAACATATCGACTACCGCGTATTATTATTATTATAAAAACCGAGCATCTGATGTCGTCGACCCTGGAAGTTGTACTAACGAGCCAAGTGCAGCGCTTTCTGGAGGTTTATATGTATGAGAATGCAACGTTTCTAGCAGAGCGATTAATTGCACATGTATGTGTCCTTTTTGTAGTGAATTCTGGCTGCTGTAGAAGCGGTAGTACAATTGTTTTTATGCTTTATTACTAATGCCTGTATGATACTTTTTTCTACTGCTTGGAACAGCACACGACAGAGAAAAATATACTGCTGCTGGCCACGTGTTACTATCGAAATGGACAAATAGCTCGAGCTGCAGCGGTCTTAAATGGTGCAACGAGGCCGGAGAATCGCTACTTGCTGGCTTGCTGCTGTCTCCAGCAGGGCCAGTTGATCGAGGCTGAGAACGCGCTGCGAGGGGAAGAAAACTATGGTACTGATGGCCTAGATTCAATCGAAAATGTACCATGTGGAGCTGCTGGATTGTATCTATTGGGGAAGGTCTGTAGACGTGGAAACAGAGCGAAGCAGGCGATAGCGTGTTTCGTCAAGAGGTGCTGCATTTTCGGAAGCTTTTTTATATGGAGGTTTGAGTTGATCTTATTGATGTATTGTTTACGATGCATCTAGCTTAGAGATGGATCCATTCTTGTGGTCGGCATACGAGCAGCTTTGTGACCTTGGAGCAAACCTTGAGGCTTCGAGATTTTTTGGTGCCGCCAATTCCTTCAACAGCATCGGAACGGCAGATGAACGCGAGAACGAATCGGAGCATCGACCCGAACTCCACCATGGAGATGGTGGTAAAGGACAAGCATTTGGTGATGAAGAGGAGTTTTGTCGCGAGGGGAACATCGCTGAAGGTTGGTCTACGGATGCATGTCTCACAAAACCAGAATCGCCTCGGCATTTTCGCCTCGATACGCCTAAGTGTGCAGCGGCTGTGACATTTCGCTCATCTACATCGTTGGATTACAAAACGCCAAGTGCGAACAATAAATGTGACGAAAATGTGCACACAGCGACGATCACAAAGAAACAACGAATAGGAGAAGACATTAGAGCTCCGGCACGACAGAGGAAAAGTTATCGGCGACCACTTGCAGATAGCGACGAAAAGTTTCGGGCTAACGCGAGACTGTCGTTCTCTGCTGCCGGATTCGATGACACCCCACTGGTAACTTACTGTCTTTGTTATCAGACCACGAATACACTTCGCTCATGACAGTCCAATGCGCTAATTTTTGTTGTTGTAGAACTCCTCGAAACTGTCATTAGGCTCTGCAATGTCTACCCGGTGTTTTCACCAGGACAAGACACCGGTAGCCAAAAACCAAGCCCCTTCGCATCAAGTGGATGGCCGACTTAAGCTACTGCGTCTACTCAGCTCGTTTGGCTCTATTTATCAGAAAATAAGTATGTATATGTGTCGAGAAGCTTTGGAAATGCTGGAGCGGCTTCCTACCTCCCAGTATGCGTCTGGCTGGGCGCAGCAGCAAATTGGACGAGCTCATTTCGAAATGGCCGACTATGTGCAAGCACAAGATGTATTTTGTGCTTTGCACAGAGCGGAACCGCATCGAATGGAAGGCCTTGACATATACTCGACAACGTTATGGCATCTTAAAAAAGATGTGGAGCTTTCGTACCTGGCACAGCAAGCAACAGATTTCGATAAACTATCGTGCGAGGCATGGTGTGCTGCCGGTAATTGTTTCAGCCTGCAAAAAGAACACGACACAGCTTTGACTTTCTTCCAGCGGGTAAGTTAATCTACAGCTGTTTCGAGTGCTGTTGATTGTACTGACAATTTTTCGCTTGTAATCTACGCCATGCCAGGCAATTCAGCTGGACCCGTCATACACGTATGCGTACACGCTCTCAGGTCACGAATACGTAGCAAATGAGGATTTTGAGAAGGCGGTGAACTGCTACCGACACGCGATTCGTACCGATTCACGACACTATAACGCCTGGTATGGTCTGGGCACGATCTACTATCGGCAAGAGAAGTTCGAGTTTGCTGAGTACCATTTCAGGCGTGCTTTGGAGATTAATCCTCGTAGCTCGTTGCTGCATTGTTTTCTAGGCATGGTGCTGCATGCTACGCACCGATATGAAGAAGCGTTGGCTACACTTGCCATTGCCACCGAGCTTCAGCCATTAAATCCTCAAGCTCGGTTTCAACGTGCTAACGTGCTGATGACCTTGCAGCGATACGAGGAAGCTCTGGACGAGCTCCACGTTGTGAAAAACTTTGCGCCGCGTGAGTCTTCCGTGCACTTCATGATGGGCAAAGTAGCGAAAAGGCTTGGTCATATCGAACACGCGATGAAATACTTCACGTTGGCGCTGCACTTTCATCCGAAAGATAACCACCAAATCAAGGTAGCCATTGACAAAATCAACGAGCCGGATCATGACGACGATGAACGCATGTAGCACAAGCACTTTCATCAACTGATCCACCGGTGTAGGACTTCGTAACATCCGATATAGATAGCAGTTCGAAAGAGCAAATACAATCAGCTCAAGACCATGCCGAATATTGACATTTTGTTGGGCATTTTCAAGCATTCGCAAAATGACGCTATCGACTGTGAAAACCGAAGCAAGAGTGCTGTTGCACCAACTTACGCAATTCCAATACGCAAGCAAGGCACTGATCCGTCTATTCGAGAATGATACCATTCGTTGCGCTGTGCTGCTGCAGCTTTTGCATTGGCAAAACACACCGGCATCCACCAGTCTCGAGAATGTACTGGCAGAATTGGAATCTAGTGGTCACGATCGTCCGACGGTGGTGCGTGGTGACATGGAGTTGACAGTGCTGGGCAAACCCGCACTACTCTTTGCCACCTCGATCTATGACGAGGAGTTGGCTATGTTAATCTGGTCGGGCTTCATCCACTTCCATGCGCTTTATCCGGAATTTGATCTGACTCGACAGGTGCTGAACAATTCGGCTGACTCGCTCGGGTACTCAGCTTTGCACTATGCTGTCGAAGCGCAGATGAAAACATTCCTGCAGGCTGTATGCAAGGACTTGAAACAGGACAAGATCGCACCGATTGTTGGCCGTGTCGTGACACAAGATGTGACTTTACCGGTGAACACTGCTCAGAACATGGGCAAGAATATCGAAAGTGGAGGCTGTTCACTGCTTCATATCGCAGCCAAGAAGGGTGAACTGGAGATGGTAAAATGGTTTATTAATCCACCGATGCTTATGACTTCAAAGACTCTGTACGATTGGGACGGGAACTCCCCAGCACGTGTAGCGGCAATCCATGGACATGATGAGGTCGCTGCATTTCTCGTGGTATGCAGTGTGATAAATCTAGTCGTACAGTTGGCGGTGGTAATCATCTAATGGTGTTTGATTTGTTCTACTGAAGGGTGTGACTGGTGAAGCGCCATTAAGCGCAATCGACACCAATGAGTTGCGCTCCAAGCGTGAGAGACTGGCTAGAGAGCGCTACTTAGCCCACTTGAAGCCTCATGAATCCATGGTAGAACCATCAGTATTTTCAACGATCTGGACGCTTGAGGAAACCGATCTCATTCGAAGTCAAGTAGATCGGGTGGTTGCAGAGCAAGGCTGGTGCACCGAACGACACGCATCTTACCAAACGACAGATATGCCGTGCCATCAAGTTGCCAGTTTGAATTCCTGGGTGCGTTCAACGCTAGCGTCGAGACTGTTTCCTCAAATTGCAAAGCGCTACAAGTTGCTCAAGTTACAGCGACTCCTTTTCCGTGATCTCTTCTTTGTCAAATACGAGGCACGCATGGGTGAACGCTCTGATCTTGCACTTCATCGCGACGGATCCGTTTTATCTTTCAATGTATTGCTAAATTCGGCTCATGAGTTCACGGGAGGTGGTACTTATTTTGACGCTACAAAACGTACCATTCACATCTCCCAAGGCGATGTCGTCGTACATAGTGGAAAAGTCCTCCATGCTGGTGCCCCCGTGCTGTCGGGTGTCCGGTATATACTTGTTGGGTTTCTAGACGTCGTAAACAGTCCGTTTTAAGACTAATTCTCTATGTTTTATGCAATAAAATTATAGTTGGTATGGTATGGCTACATATGCTCGTAAATTCTCTTGTCAGGAGGATAAATTACGACCCCATTTTACTTACAGCGTATACAATACAATAGTGTATACAGTCTTGTATACAAGAGAATGGCTACGGTCTCCTCCGACGTCAAGAAGATGCCTCAAACCTCTGAAATGGACGGTGAGTTTTTCTCTTTTCCTTATCATCCGTACTCGATTCAATTGGATTTAATGCGTCAGATATGGAATACACTTGAGCAACGTCATTGTGGTATTTTTGAAAGTCCTACTGGAACTGGCAAGTCCATTAGTCTCATCTGTGGAGTTCTGACGTGGCTTACAAAACACACGGATGAATATGGATTGCTTCAAAAAACTACTGTAGAAATGGATACAATTGCAGCAAAAGTAGATCTCTCCAAGAATTGGCTCGATGATTTTGAGCAAAAGACGGTCGAGCGAGAGCTGAAATTTCGTCAACAAGTGGTTAAAGAAGCATTGAATGGGATTGAAAAGCTTCGATTCGAACCGGACGCTACAACGAAGAAACGAAAAATGAGAATTGCTTATAACCACAATGAACGGAAACGGGTGCACCAGTACAGTAGCAAGAGACAGAGCGAGCAGAATGAAGAGGACGGTGATGAACATGTGGTGGATCCGTACGACAGTGATCGAGTGGATCGGCACAAGAGTGATAGTGATGATGAGAATACAATGAGGTCTGATGTGTTGAATGGACGGTTTCGTGACGAGAAACCAGAGTTTGGGATCGTGAAGATCATCTATTGCAGTCGGACACACTCGCAGATCTCGCAATTCGTTCATGAGATACGGAAAACAGTTTTTGCGGACCATGTACGAGTCGTGTCGTTGGGTTCTCGTAAGAACTTGTGTACGAACCCAAAGGTTACGAAGTTGGACTCGGACTTGAGAATGACCGACAGGTGTTTGGATATGATGCAAAGCAACAAGAACAAGAACAGCAACAAGGTCGGAAAGTGTCCGTACTACGAGAAAGAGCTGCTTCGTCACTACAAAGATTATGCTCTGGTACGCTTCCATAATCTCGGGATACATGTTGGTGATGTCTAATGTCGCTATGCGTGGGGGCACAAATGTAGGCTCACGTACAAGACATTGAGGATTTACACACATTGGGTGATGACATGTCAATTTGCCCGTACTACGGCACGCGCGAAAGCATTCCGCTTGCTCAAATCGTTACGGTGCCATATTCAATGCTGCTTAGCAAAGATACTCGAGAGACCTTGGGTATTGCGCTGGAAGACAACATAATTATCTTTGACGAAGCGCACAATATTATCGACGCAATCAACAACACATATAGGGTTGAAATCACCAGTAAACAGCTGGTGGTAGCACGAAGAACGCTATGGTCGTATTTCACAAAGTATGAGAAACGGTTCAAGGGCAAGAACGCGTTTTACATTAAGCAACTATTGTCAATCATGGAATCGTTAACAAAATTTCTTCGCCAGCTGAGCAAATCTGCTGGGAAAGCTGCATCAGCTAACGACGTTGATGATGGAGCTACTGGGGCACAAATGATGACTATCAACGATTTCTTGTTCAGTGCGAAGATCGATCACTTCAACATGTTCAAGATCTTGGAGTATCTGGGTGAGAGTGGCTTGGCAAAGAAGTTGATGGGATTTGTTGACTTCACAAACAAGGGATCCTCTGTTGCTATCGCTCCCCTTGCACCTACTGATGATCCTGACGTAGGTTTTGAGAGTCGTCACATATCACCACTGCGAACGGTCGAGGCTCTGTTAAAGGCCTTGACCAGTGCAGGAGAAGATGGCCGTGTCCTTGCGCAGCCGAATAATGTACGCAACAACAATGCAATCGATTTGGTTGGACACGATTGTTAACAGTTGCTGTATGTACTCAGGTGCACAAGGGGGTGGAAGGCTTGATCAAGTTCATTCTGCTTAATCCTGTCATTCATTTCCAAGAAATAGTGAAAAAGTCACGGAGCGTCATACTCGCTGGAGGGACAATGCAGCCGGCAAGTAAATGACTCAAATCTTGGTGCCAACACGTTTGTCAAATTAACCTTTTGGGACGTGTTACAGGTTTCGCAAGTGATCGATCAGCTTTTTTCGGCAGTGCCAAGAGACGATATCGATTTGTTTTCATGCGGACACGTCATTCCTCCTGAAAATTTAGTGGCCTTTAGTCTCGCATCGGGTCCTTCCCAAAAGCACCTCGAATTTACGTATTCTCGACGGAATGATATGGAAGCATTGGACGAGCTTGGGTGTATTCTACTTAACCTTGCACGCATTGTGCCAGGTGGAGTTGTGGTATTTTTTCCTTCGTATCGCTTTGAAGAGAATGCAGTTCGTCGATGGCAGGCTACAAAACAGTACGAGCAAATTCAAGCAAAGAAAAGCGTTTTTAGCGAGCCGAAGAAAGCTGATGAACTTGCAGAGGTACTAATGCAATATTCAGCAGCCTGCTCGCGGGATAACCAGAACGGAAAGGGTGCTATGCTTCTGAGTGTGGTTGGAGGTAAAATGTCCGAAGGAATCAATTTCAGTGATGAATTGGCACGATGCGTTGTAATGGTAGGCATGCCGTATCCAAACGCTCGAGATGCAGAGATAGTTGAGAAAATGAATTTCCTAGACAAGACAAGTCCCGGATCTGGACGGCAATTTTACGAGAGTCTTTGTATGAAGGCGGTCAACCAGTCGATTGGTAAGGTTTATAGTGTGTACTCCTCTGTGCACTGTTGCTGCTAACACATGTCACATTGAAACATACAGGAAGGTCAATTCGCCATCAAAATGATTATTCTGCCATTTTGCTGGTTGACCATCGATACTCAAGTCTGGCGGTTCGCAATCGTTTACCTGAGTGGATTCAGAAGCGCATTCAACCGCCGATGTCGTTTGGGCAGGCATACTCGCAGCTCGTGCAATTCTTTCGAGCAAAAGACAAACATGACGCGCTAAACCAGTAGACAGTATTCAAAGTCGGAGCAAACTACTTTGCGAGTTGTTTTTTGTATTCCGCGTAAACGACTTGCTTTGCAATGCCCAGCACCCGCCCAGCCAAAGCTTCGTCGTCGTAAGACCATTCCATATGGACTTCCCACTCAGCAGATACTGCCACTCCTACTGTCCGAAGCTTCAGCCAACGATCAATTTTTTCGATAGGCAGATGGCCAAGCCACTTGGTTAGGCTGACCTTCAATGAATTCAGAAGTAGATCCACGTTTGCTTGCACTTGCTGCTCGCTTTCTTCCTCTTCATCAGCCGACTCCACGGCTGCTGACAGCAGAAAAGATAATGCCGATGCAGGGCGGGAGCTTTTCTTCTTTACACGAGGAAAGGGTTCAAACGGCTTTTTCCAAGAGTAGGAAAAGAAAAGCGAATGTTTCTTCTTCTTTAAACGCCGTGCACCGTTGCCGCATGAAAGTAGCATCAGCTTGCGCTTGGGTTCGGCAATCAGCATTCCCTGCACATCTGAAGGGTTGCTGAACATAGACTTGTGGATACGCAAAGGAATGTCTCGAGCAGGTTCGATAGGTGTTCGCCCTGTGGGGTTGATTCCTTTCACCACTACGCTAGTGTCAACAGCAGGGTCCATCTTCAGCTGATTATGGACGTGTGTCTTAACAAATTCCAGGTCGTCTGCAACAGTATAGTCAAGAATGACTTGGCGGGGCGCCACATGTGACACGAGCTGGACAATGCTCCTGGTATCCACTTCATCTCCGCAAGGCTGGTAGTGTACTCCGCATTCCACATTCACTCCAAGTCTCTTGCTGACACGCTTTCGTTCAGTATCAGCATAGAGCAAATAGTTTACTGTGCCTGGCGTGCAATATTCTGAGAGTACAATGAGGTTTATTGGATCGTTCGCGACGGCCTTAATCGCACGCAATGAATCACCCTGGGAAATGTTAGCTGGTCCCGTAAACAGTACAAATGGTCCTGGTTGCTGAAGCCGATTCCAATCAAACACTTGCAAATCAGACGCATTCGAAGACTTCTTACGCAGCAAATTCTGAATAGCAGGTGTGCATGTACGAGACAGCAGGGGCAAGTATCTACTCGGATACTCCATCGCTTCGTTTGATAAATAGATAGGACACTGCGCTACCTTGCCACTAGCATCCTTCATTTGCTGCCAATGCTCTAGCAAAATAGTAATCAATTCGTGAAAGTATCCCAAGCGGTAAACTGGAATCACCACTTTGCCATTTGAGCTAATACACTCCAAAATGACCTTCACAAGTTCCCTCTCCATGGCACTTTGCGTCTCCGACACGGTCACAGCAAACGAGCTGCGTGTGATCAGCACACTGGGCTCCAATCTTGGAATCTGCGCCGATAGCAACACTCGTCCACCTGTAAGATTAAAGTCATTGGCAAATAACACCGTCGTGGCTCCAATCTCCAAGTAAAAAGCACAGCCACCAGCTACATGACCTGAATGGAAAGTTGTGACCTTCAGATGTTCGTTCACAGTCACACGAGCCTTTAGTGCAACTGGTTTGGCTTTCTTAAAGGCTGGAGCAATGTTCTGGACGTCGTACAGAGCTGGCAAACCGCTGCCTCCGTCCTTTACTTTCCCGTGACATCCAGTCCTAACCACATCAACACACACACATCTTGTCACATCTTATAAATTATATATCTATCATCTACTATCTCTGACCAATATTCCTTCAAAAGATGTGGCGCAATAGCTCGTGTCCCATGTGTCATAATGATCATTGGAGGCTGTTTCTGACTCAAGTCTAATGTCGTTGACATCATCCATGATACGCCACACTTCTCAGTAATATATGGCAGCATATAACTCGCTCCAGGACGATAATCTGGCACTAAAATGGCGTCAACAGTGCCTCCATCACGTCGCAAGAGACCTTTTAATTCACGTCGGTACTGCATCGTCACGGCTTCAAAATCCTCAGTATTTGCATCATCGGTTGAGAAAAAGGACGTATCTTTAGCTTCACCACATCCTAATAGCACTGTAGTTCCTGTGAGCTCGTCCCGTAGACAGAACGAAGCGCCATTCCCGAGCCGCTCGACTGATACGCTCATTTGGTAGTATTAAAAAATTGTGACGTCACAAACTTTTGTGTCGGATCAGGACTATAAAAACAGGACGATTTTTTTCGGACAGAATATGTCTTCCTTCTATCATTGATGTAATATTTGTATCCTTACTACTACTTCAGCCATTACCCAAGGGATCAATCCTATAATGTACCTGCTTGGACACGTCTGGCAAAAAAAGCAGGAAGTTCATTTGGTGGTACAAACGTCTTTTCCATTGTAGCTCGCGTCTGAACTTCCACGAGACCTTCTTTCATGAAGCGTTTACCAACAATGACACGATATGGGTATCCAATAAGCTCTGATTCAGCTAATTTTGAGCCTGGGCTTTCTCGCCAGCGGTCATCAAGCAGCACATCGTCTCGCATTAGACCAACCACCTTGCCGGAAGCAAGTTCACTTCCAATTTTCCATGTCGCCTGAGATACGGAATCATCCAATGTCTTGCTGCCAATGGACATGACGAGAACCTTGTACGGAGCAATTTCCGTTGGCCAAACGATGCCGTGGTCGTCGTGCGAGGCTTCGACTACTGCAGCTACTAGTCGGCTAACACCAAGGCCATAGCAACCCATTTCTAACGGGTGCTTGTTGTTCTTCGTGTCCGTATACGTCGCGCCAAAAGGCTTGGAGTATTTTTGCCCAAGATAGAAAACATGACCAACTTCGATTCCACGCTTGGCCTCGAGCACCGCAGCATCACTATGACAGCGCGGACAACAATCACCAGCTTGTGCCAAACGAAAGTGGCCCCATGCAAGAAAAATGTGTTCCTGTTGCTTGGACAGGGTCGTTGCAACGGCGCATAGCGTTTTGACAGCCGGAGTGATACGTTCGCCCTGCTTCAGCGAATTATCCAGAAGCAAATGCAATGCCCTTGTTTGCTGAAGCTCTGTAAGCAAATCAGCAATCTTTGTCTTGTTTTCGATCGCAACACCTTTGTTGCCGCCAATAAACGGCTTCGCTGCGAGCTCGTTCACCTCACGATCATGTCGTGCAATGCACAAAGCCATTCGACGCAGTGGAGTGCCATCATCATCGTCATTGTTTTTAGCAGCAACATGATCATTGTTCTCCTCCTGCTCTAACACTAATTTAAACGAAAACCCTTGCGCACCTGCAGCATCATGAAGCTCAATCAGCGACTTCCACACTTGTGCATGCCCAGAACGAGCCTGTTCCTCAAGTTTCGCAATGGTGGCGCTAAGATCTACAGATGCCTCATTACTTTGGTCCGTCTCATTTTCACCATATGACGGTAAGATTCCCTCTGCTTTCTCTACATTAGCCGCATAGTCACAAGCAGGTGACGAGCAGGATAAAATTGCGTCTTCGCCGACATCTGCTAGCACGTGGAACTCATGCGATAGATTGCCACCAATACTTCCAGAATCAGCTTCCACACGTTTCACCGGCAGCTTTAGTCTGGATATCAAGATTTCATTATACGCACACGTAACATCTTGGTATGTCTGCCACGCACCGTTGTACGTCGTATCAAAGGAGTACATGTCCTTCATTACAAACTCTCTTGCTCTTAAAAGGCCAAATCTCGGCCGGATTTCGTCACGAAACTTGCGGCCAATCTGGTACAGTCTCAAAGACGAATCCATTGTTCCTGCAGTTTTGTAGTACATTGCTACGAGGTTTGTAATGCTCTCTTCATGCGTAGGACTCAACACCAAGAGATCTTCATGTCGGTCCTCAAATGTCATAAGCTCTGGTCCACGATTCTGCCAGCGACCCGATTGCTTCCATAGGTAATTGGGCGTCAGTACCGTCAGATCCATACGGTTAGCACCAATCTTGGACATTACATCGTCAATCAATGCTTCAAGTTTGGCCACAACACGGCGTCCGAGAGGCAGCAACGCAAAAAGTCCGTGGCCGCTTTTACGTACGAAACCGGCACGCACTAACAGCTGATGACTTGGGACCGCTGCATCTGAAGGTGCTTGTTTCTCTGTAGGTGCCCATAACACGGACCTCAAGGCGCAGGGAGCAGAGCGAATCGACTGCGACGTCGAGAGACATCGTAGAGTAGACACCAAAGGACTGCGATGACCATGGATGGCCCACATTTTGACGCAAAAAGGTGCCAATTGTCTAGAGCCTAAAAATTAAGTAAGTACACCAAATGCTGCAATTTTTACGACTCAAAGGAACCTGTAACCGCTTATATTTTTTTAGAGAGAGTAATATGGATCGTACAAGGCTTTATTTAGAGCGATACATTATGGATTCAAGTATAAAAACTGAGATTCATGGCAGATGGGGCAAACACAGACATGGAGCACAAGTACGACAACGTTAGCCTTGGTAGACTCATCTATACCGTTTGAGTCTCAATACCAGCTGTTTGGCCTGTATAAGTTTCTAAAATGTCGCTATTTTGTACATTTTAACGTTATTCTACAGTACAAAACCTCATTGTGTAATATACAAAAAAGTTGATCGTTTTCAATAAAAATACACTCTGATTCTGTCGGACATATATTGCAAAAACACGCTGGACAAAAAAGTTTGCGCTGGACAAAAAAGTTCGTGTTCCAAAATATACAGTGCGATGTGTCTATGTGAAACCGTTGCTCTATCCCTATATAATGTATGCATCTCGAACTAATTACAAAAAACACACCCACACACACACATTATATTGATTGACCTTGTATCGCCCTTTTGTCGGCCATGGCTTCAGGCTGGCGCCAAAGGAGACGTAAGAATTCTCTTTATCCATGGGATCCAACATCACCTCCACCATTATTAGAGGAAGCGACATTGGAGTCGAAACGATGGTCACACTTTCCACGTCGTAGCATACGTACTGAGAATCAGGCACCACAAGAAGCACAAGTTAATATGGAACTGGAAGAGACAGAGCAGTACGAGCACGAGAAAGACCGTAATAATCGATTAATATCAATGTTTGGAGGTCGTATCACGTCACGGACAATGCGTTCAACGTCGGATACGAGTGCTGCGCCATCCTCGACACTTGTTCAGCGAGAAAAAGCGTTCCGATTAGTCCGTCATGGCTCGGATCCGTTGCTTAATGGTGCTTTTTACGCGACACAGGTACAAGTGGGCAATTTTGTTAGAATGGGGTGGCTTACGAAGCAGGGTCACATGTGGAAGAGCTGGAAGACAAGGTTTTTTGTGCTCTTTGCAGACGGAACGTTTGCGTATTACAAGAACAAGGGACGGAAAAAGATTAAAGGATGTATGCAACTTAATGATGGAGTTGTATCAGTACAGCACGTGGACATTCGAGTGGCAGAAAAGGCCTATGTTTTTCAGATTGAAAAAGGGTTTTACAAACTGTTGTGTTACTGCTGTAGTCAATTTGAAGCTGAACTTTGGGTTGCTGCGTTACGATCGGTTCGACGTGTTGCACCGCCTTGTTATGAGATGGATTTGACTGCCACGGAGGAAAAAGCAGGATCCAATGCCGTTGCGAAACACTTGAACAAGATATTCGTTACGGATAAACAGGTTGCCAAGGGTCTAGTGGAGTTTAAAGAGAACGAGCAAGATCACTCGTATGCGGCAATATACAATTTTATTGTTGAACTAGACGATGCAATCATTGACCGCCATCATTTGGAGCTTTATCAGGATCCAGAGATTGAGCTTTTGCCAGGTAATGAACTGGTGCGGCTTATTCGTCGACATGTGGAGGATCGCGTGTTTATTGGTTTGTATGCAGAGGCATACGCGAGCTTAGAGACCGCTCGTGTGAAATTAAAACGCAAAAATTTGGAGCAGAATCTTAAGGTCTTGAGGCAGAAAACGCAGGCAGATTTTGGGATTACGAAGGATCTTTCAGTTTGCAATTGGAAGCAAGCTATCAGTGTGATCAATTTGCTCGATTGTGTGTCGCTCCCAACACACAAGTTTGAGGTCATACTATCTGCTGGAGAGACCATTATGAATTCGATAGCTAAATACAACGGTGAGCTCTTTGAAGTATCAGATGATGCGCTTACGGCTATTTTTCGGTACGTTGTTACAATGTCATCGCTAAATGATCTACCGATTCTTCGGGCGCTGCTGAAGTGCGGGTATCAACATCACCCAGCATGTCAGAACAAGGCCAATGTCGTCACGGCTTTCCTCGATGCGATCAAATGGGTGGAGTGTTTTGAAACTGGCGATGAAAACTACCAGTTTGACCCTTTAGGGCTGGCTGGATCTCGTGTTTCGGTATCCATTTCGACCAATGATGTTGGCATTCAGTTCACGACGGATGGCAATGGCCGAGGAGCCATTGTATACAGTGTTCGAAAGCTGTCCCAAGCAGCACTGAGCTCTGCCATTGTGCCTGGGCTATCGTTAATTGCAATCAATCGCGAACCAGTGATTGGGATGCCTTTTGAGAAGATTATTCAACGCGTGCGAACTGCAGCTCTTCCGAAGCAGCTAACCTTCATGACAGAGTTCTACTACTACCAACTACTTTCGCTGGATTCCGAAATGTTTCGGTATTTGATGTGTATAGCTGGCCGTCGGGGAGATATAGACTCGGCGGCATGGCTGGGATCGTCTACCGTCGACCTCAACACGCTTTGCTCATGGGAAAAGTCCAGAGGAAAACAGATTTTTGGATTTATTCCTATATCCGGAAAGGGGTCTCCACTTCATGCAGCTGTGCGCAATGGGCAGTTTCAAATGGTCAACTATCTGGTTTCAAGGGGGGCCGACGTCAATTTGTGCAATTATAAAGGAAGGAGACCACTGCATGCTGTGAAGCAGTCGGCCAGCATGGCACAGATTATTGAGAGCCTAATTGGTGCTGGGGCTGATATCGACGCGATGGAGAAGCACGGATTGACTCCATTAATGTTCATGTGCTCTGCAGCATCACTTGAAGGGTGTGCAACGCTGCTAGCGCTTGGAGCTGACGTGCACTGTGTGGCGTGGTCGAATGGGTTTTCGGCACTGGAATTTGCGGTGAACAGTGGGCGAATCGAATTGGTGGAGTTGTGCCTTTCTAAGGGAGCGAATCCAAACTCTCCTACGTTGGACGGGAATACCAGCTTGCATCTAGCTGCCGCTCTCTCTCACGCTGATATCATTCTTCGGTTGTTGCAGAGTGGTGCAAATCCGAATGCTCAGAATCGGTATGGTCAGACTCCTGTAGCAGTGCTGCTGGCATCCGCATCTGATGAAGGTGGCGACGCTCGAAACATGTGCATTGAAATTTTAGTATGCGCTGGGCACCACCTCAACAGACGCGATCTAAAAGGTCACCAGGTGTCTCACCTAACGAACATCTCGCAAAATTCACACGTGATAGGTCCATCGCGCAAGGTGAGCTCGTTGAATCGGTCTGGTGATGATATCAATGTTGATATCGTTGGTTGCTCTTTTGTCGACTACATCCATGCGAATAAGGCGGCAGGATATCTGGGACCACCGATGGCCAACGACCTCTGGAAAGTTGCGGGGAAGAACGGTTTCGTGTCTCGATCTGTACCCTCAACCTCCATTGGAGATATGGTCCGTAATCTTGTGTCTGGAACAGAAGTGGACTTGGTGGACTTTGTGGCATTCGTGCTATTCCTTGACAGCTTTTCAAGCCTGAACGAAGTGGTGGATCGGCTGAGCGAGCATGTCCACAATGGGATCAAACGTAAGCTTTTGTTGTTGTGTCGAGTATCTGCTGATACAGGACACTAACTCTCTAAACTGTCCATTTAGGTCACGGACTTATCCGTCTATTCGTCATGGTGTTGCTGTTCAGACATTCAGAAGTTAAGGACGCTGAAGATCTTCGGGATCGTTTTTACAGCCTTATAGGTTATAATGTTGACGTTTCGAAAGAGAAATTGGTACTTTTGGTGGAAGAATATGCCGTGCTTTATAGAGACTATTTCTTGCTTCGAGGGGCTGGAAACTACGCTGGGAGCTACAACAAAATCCCCGAAACGATGACCGAAATCTACGGGTTAGGCACCGCACCTGTATCCATCGAGTCTTTTCCAATAAATATGCACCGGTAAGCTAGGTAGTGAAGAGGTTTGATTTTAATGTGTTCGAGCTTGCTAAAATGTCTCTGTACTTATGCAGGTATATTGACGCTGAACGCTGGTCCAAGCAATGCACGCTTTTGACACATGCGTTGTTTTGCAAAATCCCAAGTATGATATACATGCGCTTTTCTATTTCGCTTACCGTCTAACTCTTTTATACTGTCAATTGATGCAGTCCAAGATTTTGTTTCACCAGGCTCGAAGATTGAACATTCAACTGAGTTCACAACAATCAAGCAATGGTTTCAGCACGTACGTGCCGCATATACTAAAACCTTGTGCTGATAATTGTTGCTAACTTAGATGTAATGCTGTGTTGTAACACGTCATAGCTATCTGCATTTGTGATCAACGCTGTCTTGGTTCAAACCACTCCTGAAGAACGCGCTGAAGCGATTTTGTTTTACCTGAAGGTAAAGAGAGGTATTTCATTAGTTGTGTGGATTGTATGCTAATTGTTTGAGCAACGATGCATAATGATCAGGCCGCCGATTGTTGTATGTCATTACACAACTACGATACGCTGGCTTCGATTTTATACGCATTGCAGTCTACAGCAGTGCAGCGCCTTCGAAAGACGATCGGCTGTGTACGTGCATGACGTAGATAATGCTGGTACGGTGCTGTAAAGCTTTCTAACTTCTTTACGTCATGCTTGTTCATGTGTGTACACTACAGCTAAGAGTCGATGGAAAGAAGATGATGAACGAAATGCAACTGCTCTCGGACAAAGGTTGCCGTGAGATGAACCGGCTCATGCGAAGATGTGATAATCCATGTATGCCTTATATTGGGCTGTATCTCCAGGTAAGCGTTTAGCTTCGAGTATGTCGTTTTAGAAAAGCCTGTTGACGCTAATGGTTTTGGTCAGGGCTTCGTGGGGCTGAACGAGATGCCTGCTTTTAGTAAAGAGGGTTTGGTGAATGGGAATCGATTGCGACGAATGGGCGAACTGGCAATGGAAATTTTGCACCGCCAATCTGTTGCTTACACGCTTCCGAACGACAAGAAGATTGATGTATGTAGTTTTTCAGCGTACTGCTACACTTTGTTTTACTTACACTACGTATTGTTTACATTGCAGGAACTACTGCACGTTAAAATGCCGTATTCATCAGAAGAGAGTCGGCATGCTAGATCCTTGAAACTAGAGCCACGCGAAGCCAACGCGATACCATTAAGTGATCGTGGCTCGTGTGTTATTATTGATGATGACCTGGACCTTGAAAGCGAAGTCCGTGAATCAATTGGTAGTGACGGGACATTTGGGTTTCGTCAGTGGATTCGGAAGCAGCAAGTGGTTCATCGGAATCGATCACGCTCATCAGTGATTGCTCTGTATGAGTGGGTCTAGCTTTGTTGTGTCACCTGTCGATGTATTATTGGAGCCTCAGTGGTCGACACTTTTATCTATTGGTTTGTGGGTGTTTTCATCTAGAATTGACATGACATAATTGCGTTTTTAGTTTGCAGCGATTTGATGGCCTCAAGATCAAGTAGTGCTAAGAAGTGTTGCTTCGAAGTACTTTGAAGGATCATCATCACATGTGATCAATTGAAGACTATTGTGTCCAACTTGGCTTCTGGATACCATGAAAACTGTTTTCATAAGGTCTAATACAGCATATAGAGAGGTGATGTCAAGGCTAGCGCTCTGTATAATCTCCTTTTGGCATCGGTAATGCAATACCAAGTACGTTATCTCTTCATGGTTCCAGCAATCAACATGTACTGGGACTCCTGCAACTCATGAAGAGATCATTACATTGCTATCCGCCCATCCTGAAACGCTTACTGTATCCGACGGGCTTTAACTCCAAGCTATAAGCGGTTGATACAGTAGGACCATCTAAATAGCTATGAGATTGATACAGTAGGACCATCTAAATAGCTATGAGATTGATACATTACAGACTACGCACATCTAACACGCCCCGTTTGAACCGTCCCTTAGTAGCCTGCAAGCCATAGTCAGTCTTCTTGCGCTTCTGCTGGTCTCTCAACTTGCTACTTGATTTCCGCTTTCCCGTCACCACATCCGACTCCTTCATCTGCACGTCACAACCAGAACAAAACAACAACAAAACACGTCAGAAATGGACATTTTCAAAGGCACATCTATACAGGATCACTCGACATACCAACTCTTCACGTCGTTGTTTCCGAGCCACACCCTTCGTCCTCATTCCAATAAGCACTTTATACGGTACTTTACGATTCATGGCAATTTTTCCACCAAGTGCTTCAATCTTCTTGGCTTCAATTGCCTTCTTTTCTTTCCCCTTCAAATTCAAAGTACCTGGTGGATACACCATCAAAATGCAACGTAAAGAACAATATTAAAATCTCGTAAATGGGTCACAACACTTGCACTAAAAACTGCTTTATAACTCGATAACAATCACTTACTGAACTCCACTACCGAACCAAACGTATCGTCGAATTCTTTCCGTATCTCTTGCTTTAACGTCAGCTCGGGTTCATTGTCTTTAACTTTGTACTAGTCACATACATAAAAACAAGAATATCTATCTGTTAATTGCTAAAACGGCAGCGAAATACAACAGCGTTTGTACATACGTTTGTAATACGAGGTCTACGCTCTTTCCACGTCTCTTGAGGACACTCAAATACTTGTACTTTCTTCTGTTTGCCACTCGCCACGGGGAATTGGAACGACATCTGGAGACTTTATAAGGTGCTTGCCAACCAGTAAAGAAAATGGTGGTGTGGACCACTTTCGTCAGCGTTTTAACGTTTTTACTTAGCTTTTATTTTGTTAAACGCGCACAAATATTGCTCATTTTCTTTACGTAGCTTTAATTTGGTGCACATTGTGTTCCTTCGGAAGTAGTCTCTACTGGCATTAAGTTGTCGAGCTAATCCTCTGTGCCACTTGCATCGTATTCGTCATCGTCATTGTACAAGCTGTTCTCAAGGTCCAGTCCAATATCGCTGCCACTGATAGATCCACTTGAAAAAAAGTCGGCCTTGTTACTACTCTTGAACTCCTGCTCAAAGTCGTAGAAACCTCGGCTTTTGATAACACGACTGCTTCGTAGAGAATGTGGACGGTGGTTGTCAATGTCTCCTGAAGCTGGAGACGAAGCAGTCCCCGGTGCCGGTTCGCTAGTACATTGGTTCTGTGACTTAGGGCTTAACGGAACGAAGACACTTTCGCCAATTAGGGACTGATTCAGCACGCTATCGTCGTGGGCTGGATTGGCCGAGGTCGGACGGTATTGTGACAATCGCTGGAAGCCTGGCAGATCCACAATGTTTGTGGTGGTACGCTTGTTAGGTGTTGGCGCTGAAAAGTCGGCCATTGACATTGGGCTTGGTGGTTTCCTTCGTCTCCTTAGTGATACTGGCTGAAGCTGCCCATCGTGAATATGTGAATCGGCTAGAGTCTGCTGAATCTGACCCAGTCGCGAATATGCCTTCATTTCAGGATCATCGCCCTGCTGCCTCGGACGCTCGATACCTCTACGCATATTATCCAATGTGAAGTCCACAGACTGAACAGGCGACTGTCGGTGCTGATACGCCATTGCCTGTTTTTGCTGTTGTTGGGCCAGGTGCTGAGCTTGCTTTATCTGCTCAGTCGCAAGGTCCAACTGGTGTTGCTCATTTAGTGCCCGCTGTGCATCCACCAAATTTGCCATTTTTTCGTTCTCAAGTTGCAACAGCACTTGCTGCACACGTAACTCTTCCTTTTCGCGCCGTATCTCATCTCGTTCTCGTCGAAGTTCTTGACGTTCATGACGAATTTCTGCTAGCAGCGAGCGGTACTCCTCAATCATTCGACTTTGCTGCTTCATCTGCTGGTGTGTAGCCTCCACATCGTTTCCCTGAGAATGTACGTGTCTCGTCGCAATTCCACTGTCTTTGCTACGATCGCATGTATCGTAGCCACCATCATTCAAATGATTCCGTTCATTCTGTTGTGGCACTTGATTTCGTGAGGGAGGAGGCGGACACGAAAGCGATTCTGCAACACCTCGACTTCCATCCTGCCGATCACTGTGATAATACGTCGACGTGTCTTTACCCTCCAAGTTGTTTGTAGTCGATTGTAAATCATTCCGCTGTTTTCTTGCAATCAACTCCGGCGGTGACGGTAATACGTGACACGGAGATTTCGACTCCGTTCTCTTCTCAATTGCCTCGGCATTACTTGCTGACAAAACGTATCCCAGTCGTCGCTGTGCTCGTTGCTGTTGCTCTTGAAGGTAGCGCACCTCTTCCCTCGCCGCACTTTCCTCGCTGCGTCTCCTCTCCATCTCTTCTTGATGTTTTAATCTCGACTTTTCCTCCACCTGTTCATCCAAAATTCTCTTCCAGTGCATCTTTTGCGCGCGTTCCCGCAGTCTCTGGCTGGTCTCGCTAGCATCGGTGATTCGAAAGCGCGGATGGGACGATGACATACTGCTCGCTTCGGATGTAGCGGCACCTCGGTCCTGTCTTTGTTCTTCATTCTGTCGTATTTTCCATGGCCATTGGGAAGTTGTTGGTACGTCCAAATGGCCTCCTTCGACCAGCCACTTGGATGGCGAGCGCTCGCTTGGTGCAAGCTTGCGCTCTAGCTCTTCGCGCTCCATCTGCTCCTTGTGTTGATGCATCCGACGTATCGCAATCTGTTCGTCCAACTCTTGCGCGTATGCCTTTCGCCGGCGCTGGATCTCTCGCATATCGTCGTCATTGAGCCCAGTTTCAAAAGCCCACATATCCCAAGTTATGTTTGGGTTTTATTTGAAGAAGCTTATAATTTCAACCCACCAGCTTTTGGGTAAAATGGGTGAAAGAGATTATGAACTAGCTTTTTTGGAAAAAAGATTGCTAATTTCATAAAAATAGAACCAAAGTATATATCCTCTATACACTAGAAGTTTAACGAGTTGCCAAAAAGACATGAATCAGCGTATTCTCGCCGTAAATCGGCCACCAACTTGTCCACTTTCAGGTCGGACCCTCGACATTCGGACTCTAGCAATTGAAAACGTAACGACACCTCGCTCTGGAATTGTCGCAGTCGTTTTCGCTCTTTTCGGGCTCCATCATGTTGTGAGCGATGATGACGACGACTACTGCTGCATCGATGATGACCTTTCAATCTGCCATAGTCACAGTAGTCACTGTTGCTGTCACTATCACTGCTCCTCATACGGTCAGTGCGTCCGCTCACCGCTCGAGGTCCTTGTACCATCTTTTCGATACGAAGCCGCTCTTTCCGGCGTCGCTTACATTGCTCTAAATTATGCAATAGCATCGCATGCTCGCGCTGTAAACTACTCAGACGTTGTTGGCCACATTGGAACGCCTTCTCCTCGCTGTTTAGCCACATCTTTTTGCGTTCCACCTCTGCGTACAGCTCTGCTAGTGTCTCATGAATATCAGTATCGTCTATGCCACTCGTTTTCTTACGCTGCGTTGAGCGTAGTGTCTGTGTGGAGCTTCTATCGCTCGCTCGTTTCCCTCCACCACTTGACTGTTTTTTTTCTTGTGTGCGCACTCGGAAGACGACGGACTTTTCAGTGGTGCATAGAACACTACGGTGGGGACCTGGATAGACGGATTGCGCAGAGGACCATCGAATACACTCATCGCGATCCTGCAAGTTGGTGCTGGACGCCGAAGACGCGGCATCCTCGTTCATCATTACCGGTATTCACACGATGCTTTTTACAACGAACACTTCTCAGAAGTATCAAATTTTATTACCTTCAATCAATGATATGGATGACTTATATCGAGTTGAAGCACTAGTGCATTGGTTGTGAAAGGGTCGACTTGAATTGCAAAATGAAACACTGGTCTCTATCATTTTATAATTCGTCGTGCGGCACATGGTTGTTGGTAGGGATTGGCGAGATCATGGGCGAGAAGATAGGGCGTGAAACATGCATGATAGCTACCGAGTGTGCACCACCCGCAGAGACCTGGCGAACTGGGATATGACCGAGATCCAGATGTGTGGGAATTGCCAACGGCTTCATGTCTGCTAATCCGAGTCGGCCGTGGCTGCAGAAGAAAACAATTAGGCAGACAAAGGGTGTTAGTATGCTTTTTCATAAAGCAATAACAATCAAAGCTGGTACGCACTCAGCTCGTCCAGAAACATAGGCGATACCGTCGCTCGTAACGAACAAGGTGTGAGAGCCACCGCATGCCGCTTGAATCACTCTTTTTCCCTGTAAAGCTTTCACCTGGAAAAGATGGACACGCGAATTAGAAATCATTGCAGCACTTAACATTCGGGTCATCACTTTGTACCAAATGAGGACGCGTTCGACTTTTCGCGTCACCGAGGCCAAGTCGGCCGTATTCACCCCGTCCAAAAGCGTAACACTCTCCTGACTTCGCCACCACCACGGTGTGCCAGCCACCGCAAGAGACTCGACTGCACGAACCCATTGGACCACGGCACGTCAGTAATAAATGCCCAGACGTAGCAACAATCATAACAAACAACGTACAGTGCTGGAATGTTGTCAAAGAACTCGATGCGCTTTGGGGTCTGCTGGTCAGATGTCTGTCCAACGCCAAGCATGCCGTAGTCCTCTTTTCCCCAGATATAAATGTGTCCTTGCTCGGTAACAGCAGCCGTGTGAAACGCACCACACGCAACCTGCACGATCTTCTCGCCGTTGAATCCTTCCAATAAATGCGGGCGGCTAACTCGCATAAGACACTCATCTTCCGTATCATTTAACCATGCCGAGCCGATACCGAGCTGGCCGCTATCACCTCGACCCCATACGAAAACACGTCCCAGGTTGGTCAGTGCAGCTGTGTGCGTCCCACCGCAACTGATTTTCACAACATGTTCCTCATCCTTACAACCTTCCGGTAGTATCGAGCACTTGACTGGCAGGGACTCGTGCGACGCTTCAAATTCCTTTGATAGACCCAGCTGACCCCAGTGCGTCTCGCCCCACATGTACAATGCTCCGTCATTGGTCACCGCAGCGGAGTGACATCCCCCACATGAAATATAGTCGATCACTAGCTCATTCTCTTCAAAAAAATAGATTTTCTGGGGCTCGTTGATGCTCTTAAGATCTCCGTGGCCCAATTGTCCCATCTGCCCCAAAAAACGCATTAAAATAAGTAAAAGATGCTGCCATTGCGCGTAGAGCTATAGTTAAAACATACCGATCCCCATCCCCATGAGTACACAGCGCCGTTTGCAGTAAGCGCCATTGTATGTCGAGAGCCACAGGAGACAGCGACGATTTCTTCGTCCTGCAGGCCGTCGAGCAGCTTGGGGAAGTTAGAAGCCGACACGTCATCGATGGCTAGCGGCTTTCGACGCTTAGATCCCGTGCCTAGCTGCCCGTCATCGTTGCATCCAAAAGCCACCACAGCACGTTCCGTTGCGCTCGTCACGAGATTCATTGCCGTCCTGGATTCTTGTTGAATAATGATACATGCAAATCTGACGGACAACACTTTTTTATCTTTTAAAAGTACTGATTTTAGCTCGGTACTTTTGAGTAAAACCATAAGGCTGGTAAAAAACAAATTAAAGACGTATGGATACACTTCCAGAATTTTACAAAGATGGCTTAAATTTACCGAAATTTCGGAATATTGAGTGCGCATAGTTATCAAAAAGAACAACGTCATTATTCTATTACGTAGGCTTACTTGTTATTAAATCGCTGATTCCGTGATGCAACACATACATTTATGTTCCGAAACACCACACTGCGATTTGAGTGGCTGGTTGGTAGCAAGCCACTGCTCAAGCGATCAACATTGCCTACAGTTGTACTCGACTCCCGGAGATATGGCGGTACAAGCGAAGACAGTGAAGGCCAAGAGCACTAAGAGCTATAGTAAAGGCGAGTACAACACCAAGAAGCGCTCAGCTAGCAATATGGAGGACGGCAAAAAGTCGTTTGTGGACCAGAAGCTGGCCAAGAAACAACGCAAGATGCAGCGCCCGCACTACGAGATGGTGACGCGTGCCAAGCAGATCTGGAACGTCATCCGCGAGCGTGATGTGGACAAGAACAAGCGTGCCATACTTGTGGATGAGCTGTACATGCTGGTCAAGGGCAAGATTTATGATGTAGCTGCCAAACACGACGCGTCGCGTGTCATTCAGTCGCTTATGCAGCACGGCAAGCCCGAGCACCGCTCGCAGATCGTGCTGGAAATGAAAGATCATCTTATCGATCTAGCCAAGATGCAATATGGCTGCTTTCTCGTGCAGAAGATGATCCGCTACGGCAGCCGGGCGGACCGTGCGGCCATTGTCAAGTGTCTAACAGGTCACGTGGTGCAGGTCGGCACGCACAACATTGCCGCCAATGTGCTTGAATATGCGCAGGAATATCTCCAGTCATCTCAGCTTACATCACTCAAACTGGAGTTTTATGGTCGTGAGTTTGCTTATTTTCGCGCGGAGAGCAAGCGTAACCTGGCGGACATTATCGCCGCGCATCCGGAAAAGAAGGCCGATGTGCTGAAGCATCTCAGCAGCATTTTGAACCGCATGGTTGACAAGCAACTCCTTGGACTGGCCTTTGTGCAGTCTCTACTGTGGGAGTACATGAGCAATGCTGAGCATGACGACGTCATGCAGATGGTTGCCAATGTTCGTGATGCTTCGCTGGCGCTACTTGCCACGCGCAACGGTGCTCGTGTGGTCAACAAGTGTGTTTCGCTCGGTGCGGCCAAGGATCGCAAGCGTATCATCAAGACTCTTAAGGACAAGGTGCTCGAGGCATGCAACCACCCTAGTGGCTATCTCGTGATCATGCGGATCTTGGACGTGGTGGACGACTCTGTTCTTGTGCAGAAGTCCATTCTGGCGGAATTGAACAACGAACTCTTTTCGATTGCTATGCACCCCAGTGGACGAAAGGTTCTTTTGCAGCTTTTGAGTCCCTTAAACAAGAAGTACCTGTCTGCAGATGACCTTGTTCTGCTCGAGCCACCTACGCTACCATTGGCTGAAGATCCGACCATCACGATAGTGAATTACAAGAAGGACCCGGACGCTCGTCGTGAGGAGATACTGAAGGGTTTGCTGCCAAAGCTGGAGGAGATGAGCATTGCGAATACTGCTGCCCTAATGCGCTCGAAAGAGGGTCGTGACGTGATTGTCGAGGTCGCTAAGCGTAGTGAGAGCACGGAGCTGACAAATAGCGTGACGGCCGCTGTTCTTGCGCAATCCAGCGTGGAGACGGAGCCTCTTTACACCGACGCCAACGGCCACTTCGCTTTGCGTCGCCTAATAAAGGAAACATCGATGGCAGGACCTCTACTTACGGCCGTCGAAAAACAGCTACCGCACTGGGCAACGAGCAATCGTGGATCTTTCGTGGTTCTCGCGTTCTTGGAGGCTGAACATGCCCCCAAGAACGCTCTCAAGGTGGTGCAGAATGCACTCAAGTCCACGATGGGAGATCTGAAGAAGCTCGTGGACACGCAGCAGGGCACTAAATTACTTCTTGAGAAACTCCAACAGGGAGGCGATTGCTCAACTTTATAGATCAGAATGCTTGTCATTGTTATCATCAGTACTTCAGACGCTCATTCCGGTGGAGTGTCTGATGTTAAACGCTATCCAAGACGGTCATGGCCATGTCAGAAATAGAGTCAACATCAATCGGAATCGACGAGATTTCAACCAAGTTCAGGCCTATAATTTCCAGGAGGGCTGTAGTACCCTGTAAAGAGGTTCATAACGACCGTCAGAAATAGATTCAAGGGCTCGAAACGTCGACGTTCCACAATAGTAACGACGTCAAGCGCCTTTTCTGATTGCTGCTTGCCGGTATTTAAACCAGCGATACAAAATAAGACACAGTGCCTGACGCCGAGTAGAAGCCGTCGAATACTTACAGAAGCATGTACCAAGCATGCAGCGCACACGAATCTTCATGATACTGACTGCTTCGTTTCAAAAATTTATTGATGATCTGTAGACCTAGTTTTGATCTAGCAGCGAATCAACCAAGGTACTTCCTGGCGAAATTTTCTTGATTTGCAAAAGGTAGTAAATCAAATTTCCACAGACTGATTATGCAAGAGCACTCTAGTTATGTGATGGCACAATCTGCTTTCTACCGCAAGCAAATCGTTCGTATGCGCCCATGCATTTATAAAACAAAATACTTCACGAGCTCCAGCAGGAATTCCAATACCAAAAGGTGCTTATGCGAACAGGAAATGAATCCACAAGATCCCGCGCTTATCATACCCTAGTCCTGCCAAGATTCGTATCAAATATCGTGTATTCAATCTCTAACAGTAGTAATTCAACCGAATCTAGATTCACAAAAAGAAAACTATAGCGATTTACTATGGTTCCTGCGAGCACGCGCTGGGTTAGAGTGCCAGCTCATTTTCGATTTTGATCTGTCGCGCACAAGTGCAAATTTCCCTCAAACAGCAATGAACGTTCATGATCTTCTCACTGACGAGGCGAATACTATGTGTCCACTGTCACCTGCGACGTCGGTTTACAGCAGCTCCAGTAGCAGCGACTCGAGCTCAAGTTTGAGCGGAGAAAAGCGCGGCTGGGTGGCCCCGTTCCTACTGCATCTGCACCAGTTGCTACGGCGTGAGGACTCCAAGATCATTCGGTGGGCTGAAGACGGAATGGCTTTTCAGATCTTGGACAAGGAGGCTATGACGTCTCAGATTTTGCCTAAATACTTCAAGAATAAGAATTTCTCGAGCTTCCAGCGCCAGCTCAACTACTTTGGCTTCCGCAAGTGGAGCAAAGCCCGTGCTCAGTTTCCTACCTACAGCCGCGAACACTTCAAGCGCGACAACTTTAGCGAGATGTCGCTAGTCAAACGCCAGAGCAAAAAGTCTCGCAAACGCAAAATCGCCTCCGATGAAGAGATGCCGGCGAAGCGTGCCGCTGTGCAGCCAATTGACTGGGCCGTTAACGATAAGTTTACGCCCATTCTCCCGCGCCCGATTTCTAATCCAAAGGCAGCTATGGCCGCTTACACTCAGAAAAAACCTCGCATCATTTCACCACTGATGCAGCCGGTGCCCCTGTGTAGCCTTCCCATGCTGTCCCCCAGTCGCAAGATGAACAGTGGCTACAAACTGCCTTCCATCCGCGAGCTGTCGCTATCCAGCGCCATGTTATACGCCGACGTCGGCCCCATTCGCCCCCGCCTCATGGCGTAAGTGTCTGTCGCCGTCTAGTATTTTATGATAATCGACTCAAACATTATTTAAGTTTGCCGGTATAGTGGCTATCCATATATGTTCTCTCCTCCATCCACTTGTCAATCACTAGAAGCATTAAGTTGCGAGCGACCGCCACGTCGATCCCGCAAAGGTCTTGTAATGCACGTAAAATTATTCTTGAGCTAGGTAGGATGTACTGGGCGAAGCCACCCTTTTAACTTGTACCATACTTTCGTCGCACAGGGTCCGACGTGTAGCTGCTCGAGTGATCTTGTTTCTGGAATTTCCCCTACTCAAGCATAACCAGCGACGGCCGCAATACAAATGCCCACGTTGGATACGACAAACGCCAGCCTCGGCAGTATGGAGGCGATTCCAGCCATCGATTACTCGTGTATGATTTACTAGCAGGAAAGAGTCGTAGCATCACCTTATTTGCGGCAAGATTAATTGCATCAGTTACACATCGGAAAACCCATGCACTTCAAGTAATTCCTGCTTGGAATGCATACACGATGAAATGATGTCGAATCCTGGACACAGTAATGCCAAGGCGACAGATCTGACGCCGATAAGTAATTTTTAAACTCATTTACTCTAATAAATGTATAAACTTTACAGTAATGAAATGTTTGATACAGGTCCCCGTATAAGTTATAGGTACAGACTCAACGGAGATGATATTACTATCGGTATCTTGTATTCCATAGAAGTCCATAGCAATCAAACCTTCTCCATTTACCAATATAGAAACGCCAAGGTTGCTAATCGTCACACTGCTGACAACGTACTTAAGTCGTAGTCTCCAGACTAAGTTTGACATGTTCCCAAAGGTCCCCAAGTTTTATCCCTGTGACATGTAGACCCCCATCCATGTCTATGTCGGGTAAATATTCAACTAATCCAGATCCATGTAATTGGATTTAATATCAAAAGCTATTCCAAACCCATTGATCAATAGATAGTCCATGAATCAAATAATAATATAGCATATCGATACGAAATTGTTTTGCCATCTGCTCTATTGCGCATCTCTTTTCACACTCACGAAGCCATTGAGCTTTTTTTCGGTAATGAAACAATGTAATTTCAAGTCCAGGTGGAAAACAAAGATCTAGACGACCCTAATTTTGGCGAATTCTCAATAGCCGACTCACAGCCGTTGGACCAAAAGAACAGGCTTTTTCGTGATGGGGTAAGCTTGTTACATAATATTGACACTAACAATAAGTGTCAATAAGAATATTATTATAACTAATAATATTTGACAATATTCTCTTATTGTCCTCGTATCTCCTTAAAGTTGCTAATTGGTTAATGTAGGCCATTTTATCAACCCAAGGCGCTGACCAATGACCGATGGACGCGCGCAATGAATGAAGGGCACGAAGGTAGCATACATATTTGTACTGTAATATGGTTGATACAAGGTTATTAATGATTGAGTTTTATTAGATAGTTAACTATATTAAATTCACTTCTCTTTTCTCTTACAACTGAGTGAGTCACTTAGTCGTATAGCTTCCTCTGTCTCCATCCGTGTACGTGAGGTTTTGAGACACCTGCTTCACTGATGACAGCGAAGGTTGATTATACAAAAGTATAATCAAGAGAGTACCCCATTACATTTTTCGTCTGCATCAGAGCCAGAGGACGGTAAGAGCAGTTGTAGACGGGCGCTTATAGTAAGTCGCCACGTTCTACAAGCACGCACACCTTCTGCACATATGAGGAAGCGGTTAGAGCGTCTTAGCCCCGCGTGCTGTGGTAGAGGTTGAGCTGTGGTGAAAGTTGACTGGCGCCAAAGAACCGCACACAACTGTCACCGGTCGCCGAAGCGAACCGCGCAACGAACAAAAGAACAAGCACCTAACTGCGTCGCGGAAGCTGTTACTAGTCTTCCCGCGCGCAGAAATGTGATGTAATAAATTCAGGATTGATTCATAATCAGTAGAATAACTCGTGTTGTGTTCTAACGAAATGACCGACGAATACGAAGCAGAGTTCCTGCGTTGTGTTAAGCAACATGCAAATGTAGCGAAACAACGGTCGCAGCGAATCAATTACACTATGGCGCATGTGTGAGATGTTTTGGGTCCTTATTTCTTCTCCTTACGCTGCCCCTGATAGTCTATCAGGACCTAGCATAGTGGCTGCAGCTGGTGACTCTGGTCGTAAGCATACACCAGCCCAAGCACCCGGCGCGCAACGTGTCAACAGTTTCTTAAGAGTCGAAACTCGTCGGGAATTATTTTCGCTGGACAGGGATCTTACTGCTTCCGCTTCACATAGCGGTGGACCTATATCCTTTTAACAGGGTAGCTTTTGTTCCCACCCGCATCCACCAGTACAGATGTTACCGATAGGAGCGGTGATTACGACAACCTAGTCGCGATTTCTTATCCTGCCGTCGTGTAGAAGTAGGCACAGAGTGCTATTGTTAACCGACGGGTTCGGGCGTCGACTTCACTGTCATTATCCTCATATTTGATTTCTGGAGAAGACTCTTGTTCATTTTGCAACTTTTCAAGTCTTACAATTCTCTACTATTAAAGTCCTACAAGTCTTTACTATAAAATTGAGACTTAGTATCTTAAAGTTGAATCCTTATGGTCTCTCCTTTTTAATACTGCTGCAAGTTCAGCGTGGCGCGATCCGACTGACATTCACGCTCGAACGCTCATGATGACACGACTTCAAAGTCATTCAACAGTGCTCAAAGCTGTTCTACAGATGGATGTTTTGAGCTTGAAGCATACTGCATTTTGGACGTCACTTGCGTACTTTTCTAAACGAAGCTGCAGATGTCGACAGTGGCCCACCCGGGAACGAATGGGCGAATCGAGCGTGTAGTCCTAGATGATGTTCTCGAAAGTCATGCTGATTCCTTCACGAGTTGGAGTGCGTTCTTACCACTTGCTGAGTTCGCACTCAACACTGAAGAGTTGTATTAGATGGTCAAGGTGCTAGACACAACTGGAGAGTGTGCTAGCACTTTACGACAAAATTGAGCCCGAACCACGTTACAGATTTGGGGGTGAGACTGTAGCGATTGTGAGGCATTTATTATATGTCGCCGCGTTGGATCCGTATCCGAATCGACATACAATTACTTGCGGGATAGCCTCATTGCGACACTGCTAGAGAGTGTGGTAGACGGGAGATATGCTCGCGACACGAATTCGTTTACTTAACTGGCTCCCATCGACCAGATTTATGCTTCTACTACGGCACTAGCAATGTGTGCCTATTTTCGGGAAAGAAAAAGCATATGGACCGTTAGAAGTGCCGATCAAAAAATTGTACGAGAAACTGGTATGGATCAATGAAAATGCACCGTACATTTTGGCTACGATGCTGTGGGACTAAAAAAGTGCTTAATAGTTACTCGGATGACGGAACGTGACGTGAAAGTGGAAAACATCAAAACGTACAATTTGGGTGACTTCAGTAGCCGGCTTTCATTTTTTCTCGCAATCCTCAATCTTTCGACTCTTTTTGGACGAGTTGTATATCATATTCAGCCGCAAATAAACGCGGGCACGGCACTATTACACAAAGGCAATAATGTGCAGATATTGTTTGCTCATAATTGTGTGATGAAGACGTATCCCTTGAATATGCCAAGAGACAGAATAATCCAGAACTTAAAGGAATTGCATCGTCGAATGAAGGGACTTTTGGTCCCGAACGTTGTGCGGCTACAATGCTGTACACGCATCAACAAGGTTGACGCCATTTTTTGTAAATTCGGTTCGACATCCTCAGGTTCCTAGTCTTCTTGTCGTGAGTCGCCCCACAACACCTCGTAGCTCCACCCTGGGGAAGATGAAGGTGATATACAATCAGCGGGTGCAGCTCACGGTATTTTGAGCGAAAATGTAGTCACTTGAAGGCGAAGGCTGCTTCTTTTACGCCACGTGGCGTGGCGTCCCCGTTAGCTCGATGGACTGATTGACCGCCTTCGAAACGCGTTCTTCTACTGCCAGCTGGGACGTCTTGACCACGTGGCGTCTTTCTTTAAAAGTAACAACAAAGTCTGTATAGATCCGGCGCGATTCTTTGTATACATATGCAAATAATAAGCCAAGCTGAGTCACTGGCGCAACTCCGTAGGATTCTTGGCCGTGGGCCAAAAAAAAATTGACGACACCTTCTTTACATCAGCTCGAACTCCCGATTTTTTTTACTCACATAGCAACCCAGCACCGGAAGTTCCGGTGCACAAAAGACACACTTCTTGAGTTTCGCATACACGTTGTTGTCTCGCATGACTTGAAACACCTGTTTCAAATGTTGAAGGTATGCTTGGACATCGCTGAGGTTGCCCTCAGCGCGACTGTGGACGAAGATGTTGTCAAAATAACTTGGAGCAAAGTTCCGAAGTGGTCTCAACACTTAAGACACAATGCGATTGAAAGTGGCCGGAGCGTTCTTCAATCCTTATGGCATAACTAGCCACTCCTATAACATGCCACTCGGGGTGTCCACCGCTGTGAGTGGGATATCACTCGGTCGCATCAAAATCTGGTAAAAGCCATCGCTCAAGTCGATGGCACTGAAGATGACACTTCCTGACACGAAATTCAACACCATGTCTTTCCTGGTATAGCCGTTTGTGCAGGAATAGCGACATCATTAGCTTATTAAACGCATGCACTATCCGCCAGCCTCCCGTAGCCTTTTTCACGCAGAAGGTTGGACTCGAATATGGTGCGACACTCTCACGCAGATGACCCGCCTTGCGGCGGTCTTCGAATAACGCATCAATAAACTCGACTTGATCTCGAGGCAACGGCCACTATTGTGCCACACAATACTTTGACCCTGCACGAGGTCCATCTCGTGCCGAACACCACGACGTTCAGCCGGAATCTTGTCCAAAACACGTCTGCATACTCACGAGCAACTTCGTAGACAGGGTTATCAAACTATCGCGGAGCCTCCCATGATTGCGACGCAAATCATTTTCCACGCGCTGACTTAGGCTCAGTGCTTCGAGGGTGCGTCATATACTCTTCGTTAGTCGCGGTAACTACCTCGTTGTGATCATACACATCAGTTCCACAATGTCTCCCTGAAGGTCACGTAGGAAATGTTTCCAAGAGAGCCCTGGAAGGTTTGTAATTAAAAACGCGTCGCGAGGTGGATTCGCGTATTCCATGTATTGGCGCCTTTGTGGACTTCCTTCCACGTACACGATAGCATGGACACATTTCAACGCTAAATTCTCGATGATTTATCTCCCATCGTGCTTCGAGTCACTACTCGAAGTTGGCGAACCGCAGTCAGGTGACAAACCATCACCCCCCTCTCTAAAAGTACTGGATGTCCTCATCCATGATGCCGGAAACACGTGGATGGAGTAACCCATAAATGACCGTCAACACTTGTTTCAGGAGCTCCTGCTTGGCCACCGTAAACTCGTGTAAAAACCTCGGTTCGACCACAATAGGTGCAGATAGGAACCCCGGCTCATCAACTGCATTTACGTGCGGAAGCCTCTGTTCAGCCGCGTCGTCCTCGTCGATCTCCTCGCTTCACACTGCCACTTGTGTCTCGAGGAACAGCACAAGCAGCATAAAGAGGGCAATCGCTCGATTTGTGCACCGCCTGCGTCGTGAAATTACGATCCACGACTGTAACATTGGGCCAGTCATTTGAAGACACCAAGAGATGGGTAAAACACTTCACTAATGTCGAACTTGCGTCGAAGTCTCACTGATCTGGCGAACCAGTCGATCGGAGACTTATAACATGACAACCATGGCATGTCCAGAATGCAATCGAATGCATAATTTATTGCGATTACCAAGAAATCATCATTACAGCGATAACCGTCAAATGTGTACGGCAACGACACTTCGCGTCGCAATACGCGGTGTGGTTTCCCGTCAGCCATTTTGACGACGACTTGGCCAGGTCCCTCGCGGACCTGAATGCTGGGAAACAGAATCGATAAGCAAAATTTACAGAAGAAACTGTTCGTCGCTCTTGAGTCCAGGAGGTCGCCGGGCACCGGCGACATGTAAACAGACAATAATCAGACTTGAATCGCCTTGAAATTTACCGTGCGCGCAGCGCCGGAGGGCTGAAAGGTTGATCTGCCACCGAGGAAGCCAAACCTCCATTTCAACCAGTAGAGTACTTGTCTCGGCAATTATATTAAGCGTGCGGCCGGGGCAGTGCCCTCTTAATGGGCGTCCACTATACGCGCTGACATCGGCGCTGGCACGCGACACTCAGCTGAGCGATGCCCTGGCTTTCGATAACGAAAGCAAACCGTTTGACGTCCGGTGCGAGCGTTGCCCTTATAGGGAGTCGTCGGTCGCCCGACGACTTAATCATGTCGATCTCCATAGGTTCCGGACCAGACGGACGAGCGATGAAGATAACCAAAGGCTTGGCAGAAGCCTTAAGTCCTCACGGAGGGCAATAAGAAATGTATCCTCTAATGTACCAGGCTCCACACGTTCAAGCGACAAACGGTTCTGCCTCTCACCCTATCGTCCGATGGCTTATGGAAAGCTGTCGCCGAGGTACTGTTGTAAAATTGATTCTCAACCATGTCAATTTTAATTGCCTCTTCTATCTTCTTTGACAACTTTTTAAAAAAGTCCTGAGGCGATGGACCATGCGGTAGTCCGTTCATGAACGTAGACACATTGTTATGTTCCGGTATCGGACCCAAGGTAATGGTTGCCGACAGCGAGCGCATTTTCTGCGCATACTCTTGCAGGGAGCGTATCACCTGTCGTGCTTTAAAGGAGCGCGCCAGAAGTAGAACTTCATTGTTAGGCGGCTCATACATGGCGCAAATCCTTTTGTTTAAAGATTGTTTATGAATAGAACGCCTTTGCGTTTGGCATAAGCGCAAAGTACGCCCTCTATGACGCTTTGCCACGCAAAGTAGACATGACATACGATACCATTCTTGTGTCGTCTTCTATGAGCTGCGTCATACCTCATTGCTCTACTGCTAAAAGTCAGCGTACAATCGTATGTAGGGCAGCTCTATCAAACTTCGGAGGGCCCATCTGAAATATCCCTAAGTGTTTAGACCGGGCAGAAAGTGTTTCAACAATTATGTTGAGCGCCTCGCTCCGAGCCTTTTCACGCAGACTCTAATCCTGAGTCTTATTAAAGGACTCGACCGCAGCATGGTCATGTACCTCGGACACGTCTCTACGCTGTCCGAGCACAGACGCCTCAAACAGATCTAACTGAGCATGATGGTTAGGAGGACAACCCAAGGGGTTGACCAGGGCTTGTTCACCAAGTCCATGAGCCAAATACTTATCCACCTTTTGATGATGTTTCGAGAGGCTTTCACGCTCAACGAGACGGGTCGTGGGCAGGTATTAAGTATAGACGGGCGCTTATACGTACACACCTTCAAGCACGCAAGAAAGCGCTTGGTTCACCGAACCTTCGTGCGCGGTGGTGGGATGTATGGTCGACCGCTTAGGTCCCTTATACATAGCTAAATCTAAAAAAGGATGAAAATAACTGATAAAAATCAAAGCGGTCGCACCAACTGTTGCCGGTCGCCGAAGCGAACCGCGCAGCGAACTTTTAAGCAAGAGATTCACTAGCACCATACAGAAGCTTATTCAGCTTCTCGTGGGCAGGGAGTGTGATGTAGTGAATTCAAGACTGATTCATGTTAAATAAAAATTATATAATTAACTATTAATCGCTTAGTATGTAATGGTGGTTGCCATCTCTGTAGATGCGCATCCTTACGTGCGAACTTAGATCTATCATAGCTCGCTTAGTGATGTAATTGACTAACGTCATTTAATGACGCCTAGTTTCAGCTTTTCGTCATCCCCATCAAATCGAGTACACCTAGTGTATATGACATACGCAAGGGTGTGTCACATGATGTCTCTCAGGTCTTAAACTTAACTTTTTTACGTACCTTTTTATACCTGACCGTTAAGTACTGCAGACATAACGGGTACGTGTAACGTTTGTACAGCAGTAATCGGCTGGAGGAGTAAATTATCTCCTATCTTTCCTTTAAGAAGACCACAAACATCAAAACCCGATGGAATGACGAAAGGTCCACCTGCTTCATCTACCAGCATTAGCTTGGATGGCATGTTATTATCTTGCATTCCCGACAACCGTCGCTCCATTTGAGCGGTGTTCTCGCAAGGCCCAGACAGTTCTCAGATGGGACAGATGTGCCCTTTCCCTAGAGAATCTAGAGAAAATTATTTGTCTTAAGGAACAATACAGAAACCTCAGACATATTCTTAACTTTTATAGTCATTTCCATTAGATAGTAAGCTGGGAGAGGTAACGCTATTTCTACGTATTATCTAGTATTTCATTAAAGCATTACCTGCTGAAGATGGACATGTTGAAGGTAAGGTACACTATCGCACCGCTGAGCGCCTGTTGGATAAACGCATAATTACGGACATGATGACGGTTGATTATGGGCGCGTTGTCAGCTGAGTATGGTATAGATAGTATAGGAGTGGCTTAGATGTAGCACTTGTTGGCGAACTAAGGTACATGTTAGTATTCAATTAACCACTCTGTGAGCACTAAGCATCTGCTTTAATAGGTTATGATGGCTCCGACGGCGGCTCGACCGCGCCAACGCCAGTCAGCTTCGACGACGGCCACGAAAGGGCCGCAGCGTCTCCAGCGGTGATTCAAGAGGCACCGACGGCCCACGAAAGGAGCGACGACGTCAACGAGCGGATGATGGGCGCGATTAAGTCAGGAATGTTGCGCTCTGCGCTTGCCAACGGTCGCGGCGGTGCTCCGTTGCATATCGATGCACTCGGACATTTAATGGTGCGTCCAAGAACTGGACAAGGTCATGCGAGCATGCTACATCATGGAGAATGTCAACATGCGGCGCAGCCATAGCGACGGGCACCAAAAGCAGCAGCATTAGTACGCGCACCGTATTCTAACTCGGAGTACGCGGCGGCTCAAGATTACGCGAGAAGGATGGAGCCGGACGCTCAGTGAGCAATGCGAGTTCCGGATGAGCGCCAAAGACGGCTAAAAATTCAAACGTTTTATGGCTCCGAGCTATACCGTGGCTTAGGGTCCGGTTTCCTGGACTAGGGGAGAACCTTCATGCGTCAGGTCCAGTACGCTCAAGCAGCATGTGGTTTTGACTGGTCCGAAGACCTGAAGACCGCCTCGCTTGGTCGCTACCTGAGTGGTACAGCCGAGCGATACTACAACAAGCAGGTCGAGACATGGTTGCACCAGACTCCGACGCTTGCACACGTCATGGAGCGGCTGCATCAGACGTTCAAAACGACGATTACAGCGTCCTAGTCGATGAAGCTGTTTACAGCTAAAAAGGACCCAATGAGGAGCTGAACAAAGCATTACCTTTACTTGGTGGCGGTGAAAGATGCATGCGGCGGCACTGACGCGCAGGTGCTTGACAACATCGTCCACTACGCATCAAGTGGGATCGCACGGTAATAATGGCCAAGTACGACGGAAATCGGGTCGACTACCTCGCTCAAGCTGAAGAGCTTGCACACTTCGGGCAGTCTGTTGAGCTGGACACACGAAATGCTGCCTCGTTTGGTAAGGACGTCGTAACACACGTTCAATGTTGTGTCGTATGGAACGCTTAAGCTTAAAGGATACGGGCTTAAATACAAGGATAATCGGCGAGTGCTAATCTCGCTTACTACCGGTAACTGCGTGTTTGACGTGGCTATGTGCAACAACGTACTCGTTCTTGAGACGCAAAACACGAAAGTCAATGAAGAAATGGAAGACAAAGTCATGGCCGCGATTGATGAAGCAACGAAGAAGAAAGATGAGGAGGATTTGCATGTGGGAACGCGCACTTTTATTAACGCTTTGGCCATCTTGCTTACTACACGATAGAGAGGATGGATCGCGAGCCTAACTCCGGCATCCGGCTTACAATCAGCGGGTGACGTGTGTCACGTGCGCGCAAGCGAAGCAGACGAAGAACGCGCAGTCCAAGAAGGACACTGGGGTGCACTCACCAATTGATCGTGGTGGTGGTGTAATTTGTTCGGACCATAAAGGACCAATAACGCTGAAGGACCGAATGGGAAATCGGTAATTTGTCAGCTTTGTGGATCACAAAAGCAATTACTGCCGCGTGTTTCTCGCGCGTACCAAGGACCAAGCGGCGAAAAAGTCGGAGCACTTCTTGACGTTCTTTGAAAAGCGTTTCAATTGCCGAGTTCATGTTCTTCAAAATGACGGTGGAGGTGAGTACAAGAATGTAGACCTACTTTGCAAGTCATCCGGCGTGGCGAGACAGGTAAGTGAGGCGCGACAATAAGCTTCAAATGGTAAGGCTGAGCGTATGCACCGAACCGTGCTAAATATGGCGCGCTCCATGACATTTGCGAGCGACCTACCGTTATATTTTGATGGTGATGCTGTCGGTACTCGACTTACATCCTGAATCGTATTCCTACAAGCTCGAACCCCAACCGTGCGTCTCCAATCGAGGTGCTGACGAAGCAAGCCCCCGATTGTGCGACATCGTTGTGTTTGGATTAACTTGCACGGTGTACTGCTACCCAAAAAAGCATTCGCTCGCACATCGAGAGCAAGTTGGAACGATCGTGGGGCGCAGCGACGAGACTAAGGGTTACCGTGTCTTTATTTGCAAGGACAACATCGTCATGGTGATGCAACACGTCAAAAATATCCAGACGTTTCCCGACACGCAAAATGCACAACCAGAAGACCATGATGATAATTCCCGAGGTGACGCGCGGATCGCTCACGGGAATTTTAGCGACGACGACAAGAAGAAAAAGGGCAAGGGACGAGGCAAACGATGGACGCGCGCCCCCTATGGCACACGTGGAGCAATGTAGCGCTCGATGGTAGAGACAATGCCTGCAACTAACTATGTAGCCACCGCTCTACAAGTACACGAGCCGGACCCGAAGACACATGCTGAGGCGATGAGCAGCTCGAAGACCGAAGGTCGGAGTAAAGCCATGCTTGAAGAAATCCAGACGCTTGAGGACAACGACGTGTGGGACGTGATCAAGCGACCGGCCGATGCAAGCCTGCTACACAGTGAGTGGGTATACAAGACCAAATCAGATGCAAATGGCGCAGTGGAGTGACTCAAGGCACGACTGGTTGCATGTGGGAACGCGCAAGTCTTCGGTATCGACTACGCACTTATCTTCGCCGCCGTGATGGAAATGTCTACGATGAAGGTTATCCTGGGACTCGCAGCGACATGGGTTGTACCTGCAAAACACGAAGACATTCCAAACGCGTATGTAAAGGCTGGCAAGGAGGATCATCTAGAGATATTACTGCGCGTACCAAGCGGCATGCAGATTAAGGACGAACGGCTCAAGGCACTTGGAGCGGATAGTGCAAGCGACGTTGCTCTCGAATTTAAGAAGAGCCTTTACGGGCTCAAACAGGCAGGTGGACTTTGGATTCAGTTGTTGCAGACAAGACTCACCGACGCAGGGTTTATGCAGTGCATAAGTGACATGTGTCTGTACTACATGCGAGACGGTGGCGAGATGACCGTGGTGGGTGTCTACGTTGATGACCTACTAGTCACGGCGACTACGACGGCGGCTGTTAATTGTTTTTTATGGCGATGGAATCGCTTTCGATCAAAAACCTGGGACAGGTGTCGAAGTTCCTTGGAATTTGAGTAAAAGCGATTGATTCGAGCGCGTACGCTTTAGATTAGGAGGAGGCAATAAATGAGCTGCTTCGGAAGCACGGATTGGCGTCAGCGAACCCGACACTCGCGCCGATCAGCGACGACTGTAACAATGAAGCCACTTCGGACAGCATCCTGCTTACGAAGGTTGTTGAACCTGGAAAGCTAACAATCAAGTCGTTTCAGTCTCTTGTTGGAAGTTTGTTGGGGGTCGCGAGATGTACTCGACCATACATCGTGTTTGCGGTTCACAAAGCAACGCGACACACTCATGAGCCACGGGAGCAAGACTGGAAATTAACGAAGAAAATTGCGCTTTACTTCGCCGGGACCAAGAACATGCAATTTGAGATGCGTACCAATGCCAAGGATAATTGGCGTTTACGCTGGAGTCTAGCAGCGATGCAGACTTCGCTGCGGGCAAGGGCGACGGGAATTCCCTGACCGGATCAATGGTGCTGCTCGACGTTATGCCCGTGAGTTGGGCTGCAAAGAATCAAGGAGGAGTTTCGCTCTCGACGATGGAGGCTGAGTTCGTAGCAGCGTCCCAAACGGCTCGCGAGCTTCTTATAATTCGAGAGATGCTGATGGAACTAGGACTTCCACCGAATTAGCCTAAGAAGATGCATGTGGACAGTTAAGCTGCAATCTGCCAGATTGAAGGCAAGGCTTCGTCCTTAGGAGCAAAGCATATTGATGTACGGCTCAAGTTTATAAAGGATTTTGCTCGTCGCGGTATACTAGAGCCATGCTATATTCGGTCCGAAATGATGCTCGCTGACTTATTGACCAAGCCGGTCGACCAGCACAAGCTCCCTAAGTTGCGCTTACAAGTGGATTTGCAATAGCTGAGGCGTAAAATGCAATCGCGAGGAGGAGTGTTGAAGATGGACAAGTTGAAGGTAAGGTACACTATCGTATCGCTGAGCGCCTGTTGGATAAACGCAGGATTACAGACATGATGACGGTTGATTATGAGCGCGTTGTCAGCTGAGTAGGGTATAGATTGTATAGGTAGTGGCTTAGATGTAGCACTTGTTGGCGAAATAAAGTATATGTTAGTATTCGATTAACCACCTAATGAGCACTACGCATCTGCTTTAATATCACCAATGCACAGTGTCTCCACAACTCAAGCAAAAACATAAGAATATTTTGGATGTTAAATCAAAAATTGTCCAACACGTCGAGCTCGGTTGACTAAGAAACTTGCGCCAGCTTCTTAGGTTATCTTAGATAATTGGTCCTGCTTAGATCTAGGCAGGATAACAATGTCGTCTGCATCGTCGGATCCGCGTAGTGGACAAAGTTATCCAGGACAAGGCTGTCGGCGCCTCCACAAGCGTCACTCATAGCCGTGAGATACAGGGAATCGTTCTGTCCGGCTACGCTGTGGCGACTTCACCATCCGGCAAGTCACCAAGCGTGGCGAGCATTATGTCCCAGCGTCGCCGCGGGCACTGCCGACTTTCCTTCCAATTGGCGGTCGTTGGTCGTGTCTTGACCATCGGCCCCCTCAGCGGGTGGGGCCCGGAACTGCGCCGCCAATACAATCCATTGGGCTCTTAACATGAAATCATTGATGTAGAAGTTGCACTTGATGCAAAGTAGAAAGAACCAAAGCAAAATATATTTGGCTCAAGTCATAACTACAACATGCATCTTCAACGGCACTATAACTAGACCACGTCTAGTTTCTTCCTATAGCGTCCGTCGTTCTGCCCATCACCATCTGTTGGTCCGGCGTGACGATCTCGTCGCCTCGTTTCATCTGTTAAATTGTCAAGTTGTCACACCATAAGCCAATCAGGTGAAGTCGCAGTTTACCTGTAACAGGTGTTGCACTAAAACCCTGCCGACCTGTCGAAAACAATAGTTTCTAGCTTAATTTACTTAACACTGACATAGCGTAAGCAGATGGTAGGCCTTTGCAGGTAACGTTAGTCGGATCAGATCGATAGTCAATCAACCAGAACAAACTATGTTCCCACACATTGGGTCTATTATAATGTGATATACAACCCTTACATCCATTGCGTATAGGAGATCTCATCTTCGTTTTTTCCTCATTTGAAAATTTGCTAACCAAAGATAAGTTGCCACTGTTAAAGTATGTAATCATCGGAAATGAAGCGTAATTTCTATTGTCATTGTTGAAATAGGCGTCTCGGCCAGCAAGCGATTCAGGAAAGATATGTTCGGCAAATAGTAATGCGCGACGTGGCGATGAGTAATGAGCAACTTGGCGATTACTACTGTGTAGTCGAGAAAATTCAGTAGGCTTAGAGAAGCATACATCATGCAAACTAAGGACCTGCATGTTTTTACTTTCCATTTCGCCTAAGCCAGCGCCTTACCTTTCCATAATAAGCTATGAGCGCAAGCCCCGTCTTCTCTTCCCAAGACCACGCTCTCTCTATGGACGCCATCCCGCACGCATTGGGTAACTCTTAAGGCATCAACTTCCACATATTAAGTTCAGTTCAAGATGCAGATGGTGTTGATGGAGCGCGACCTATGGGAGGTCAAAAGCGGCGATGTAAAGCTGGAGCACAATTCCAAATCGCAGGGCCAAGTCACATTCAAAAGGAAGTCGCGCAAGGCCCTGACGATCATCTGTCTTGCGATGAAAGATAAATAGCTGCCGTTGGTCCAGACGGCGAAGGACGTGCAGGATACATGGTGAAGACTCGAGGGTCATTCCGAGATGAAGAGTCTCGCCAATCGACTTCTTCTTCGTCGACGTTTTCTAACGGCATGATGGCTGCAAGTGATGATGTGAAAGAACACATCGTTAAGATGAAGACCCTAGCGGAGCAGCTAGATGCAGTGGGATCTCCGGTCAGTGAGGATGGCGCTTCTCAGAAGTTGAGCGAGCCATATTAATGTGTTATTGCGGCGTTGGAGTCAAGAGCTGACTCGCAAACATGGGAGCTGGTAATGTCTCGAGTACTTTTAAATGACATGAGTCGCAAGGAACATGGTATGGATCCGCGCACAGTCAAGTTCATGTGTTTATGTCAAGTAAATGTGGTGGAGTGGATTCTCAAACGACGTGAGAGAACCACAAACACACACAGCGCCGGACTGCCGACTTACGGAGGGGGTACCCCGATACCGTGTCGCGTCAACCTTGGGTCTCACCTTGTGTACCCGTCGGCTTGGCTGGTCTTGCTCCTCGTTAGACGCAGAAGACTTAAAGACTTGGTCCTTGTATGGAGGGACTTGGGGGCCACGAGTGGATATGCTTCACTCGGGCCCAGGGTTTCTTGGGCTCAATCGACTGGGTCGAGAGCAGTGCACCTGGTACTATGTACCCCTTCGGTGGCTAACGGTTTCTTGGTCTTTCGACCCCTTTTCTTGTTCCCCGCATGGAAACCGCTTCCTATAGCGGGTCGTAGAATGGGTACGAACCCACAGGCCAAAATACTTCCTGGGGTTCGTTCGAGCTTGAATCTTACCACACGTCTGTCTTCAACGGGGGGGGGGGGGCCAAAATAAATCCCTTCCCCGGAACAGGTGGGTAGATCGAAACAAGCTCACACTTGAGTCTTGACACTAACTTGACACCTCAGGCCAACTATCCTGAGGCTCGAATTGCGTTGCTTAAGCCGTCACCTCACCTGACGTCGGTGGGCCAAAAGGTATCCCGCCCGGAATAGGTGAGGTGACGGAGAAGCTTGAAGGAAGCTCTTGGAGCTGCCACGTGTAATGCAAATTCGAGTGTGTTTATTTATCTTATTCTCTGTATGCTTTTCTTGCCAAACCCAAACCCTTGGATCTGGATAGTGCCACGTGTCAACTTGTGGAAGAACAACTGGCTCTTTTAGGACATGGGACTTGTACCGGCTCTGCACTTTAAGGGCGCCTTGTGCCTTCTATTCCCTGGGGTCCACCGGTCACCTGGGCCCACCGGTCACCTGGGTCCACCGGTCACCTAGGTCCACCTGTCACCTGGGTCCACCTGTTGTCCGGGGTCCACCTATCGCCTGGGATCCACCTGTCACATGGAACCCACCAGTCGCCTGGGGTCCACTGGTCACCTGGGTCCACCGGTCACCTGGGTCATCCTGTCACCTGGGGTTCACCGGTCATCTGGGTCCACCTGTTGTCTGGGACCCACCTGTTACCTGGGGTCCACCTAAGCTGCCCTAGCAGCACTAGTCCTTTGGTCTGTAGTGTAGGACATCCTAGTACCTTCTCCGAACTCGGGACCTTGGACCAGTTCGGGGCCCTGGTCACTCCCTGTCACTCATTCAAGAGAGTGACCGAGATCTTTCACGCCAGTTATTATAATAACTTCGAAGGCCCCCCCATTTCTCTGGCACTTCTCCACAGTTGGGCCCCGGTACCCCGGTACCCCTGGGCCCCGTTACCCCGGCACCCCGGTACCCCGGTGCCCTGCACTCTGTACCCAGGTCCCTTATACCCAGGTCCCTGATACCCTGGTCTCTTGTACCGTGGGCCCTTGGACCTTGGAGCCTGTACTGTCTCTGCACGTAGAAATACCTTGTACCTTCTTTGAACTTAGGACCTTGGACCACCTCGGGGCACTGGACCCTTCGAATCCTGGTGTGCGCCCGGTAGGGTAACCTTGTACCTTTGACCCTGGACGTTCGATACCCCTGTCTCCGATAGCTGGTACCCCTGTCCCTGGTGCCCTGTCCCTGGTGATTGGAAACCTTGTCCCTGGTAGCTGAAAACCCTGCCCCTGGTGACTAGTACTCCGGTCCCTGGTGACTGGAAACCGTGTCCCTGGTGACCCTCGATTGAACCTTGGGACCTTGCGAGGCCTGGGCCCTTGTACCCTGGGGCCCCTGTACCCTGGTACCCTGGGGCCTTGGTACCCTGGGCCCCGATTCTCCTGGCCACTTCACCACAGCTGTCCCCTGCGCGCTGGTCTTCCGAACTGCGACAAGACCACGTGCACCCTTGTCCTGTCCCTTTGGAATAGCAGTAAATGTCCATGTGGTCATTCTACTTCAATGCTTCTCCATAGTCACTTCCAATTTTATATACTGATCCTCGTCCGAGTGGGGCTCTGTATCCTTAGGCCCTGGACCCTCGGGGCCTTGAGCCTTCGGGGCTGCACAATACTTCGCATTTTCTTCTGTGCTGCCGCACTCTCGAATCTGTAACTTGACCCATTCGTAAATGTAAGACAAATACCGCCTCCTTCTTGCATCATCTTGGCCTTCTCAAGATGAACTCTCCCCTCTACT
Organism: Peronospora farinosa; assembly: GCA_947646735.1. NCBI lineage: Eukaryota > Oomycota > Peronosporomycetes > Peronosporales > Peronosporaceae > Peronospora > Peronospora farinosa. Next base: position 188,303 of record CANTFK010000838.1, on the reverse strand, counting down.
CATCGCATTGCTTTAAATAGATTCTGTTTCTTCTTCGTGTCCTTGGGCACCGTTGGCAGTTTGGGAGACTTGTTTCGGGGTCCATTGTTTTTTTTTGCTTTCGCTGTCAAACTTGGGACCCCTGGACCATAATATTTATTATGGCCCATGTTGTCTTCTTAAACGAAGACGTAAGGGGGAGGATTTTGTGGGTTTTCTTCATATTCCACCTTGACCTCAATAGCAGAGCTCCTCCCCGGGCTATGCAGGTCCTCCGATCCTTCTTCCTTCTTAATCACTGGCGATCCGGGTTCCAGTGTCTTGGTCGTCCCTTGGTCCATCTTGACCGTTGTCTTTTCTTCTTCGTGGGACTCACGGTGAAATCCCGCGTCTCCCGAAGATCCGGGCACGCGCACCATTGTGGTGGAGTGGATTCTCAAACGACGTGAGAGAACCACAAACACACACAGCGCCGGACTGCCGACTTACGGAGGGGGTACCCCGATACCGTGTCGCGTCAACCTTGGGTCTCACCTTGTGTACCCGTCGGCTTGGCTGGTCTTGCTCCTCGTTAGACGCAGAAGACTTAAAGACTTGGTCCTTGTATGGAGGGACTTGGGGGCCACGAGTGGATATGCTTCACTCGGGCCCAGGGTTTCTTGGGCTCAATCGACTGGGTCGAGAGCAGTGCACCTGGTACTATGTACCCCTTCGGTGGCTAACGGTTTCTTGGTCTTTCGACCCCTTTTCTTGTTCCCCGCAGGGAAACCGCTTCCTATAGCGGGTCGTAGAATGGGTACGAACCCACAGGCCAAAATACTTCCTGGGGTTCGTTCGAGCTTGAATCTTACCACACGTCTGTCTTCAACGGGGGGGGGGGCCAAAATAAATCCCTTCCCCGGAACAGGTGGGTAGATCGAAACAAGCTCGCACTTGAGTCTTGACACTAACTTGACACCTCAGGCCAACTATCCTGAGGTTCGACTTGCGTTGCTTGAGCCGTCACCTCACCTGACGTCGGTGGGCCAAAGGGTATCCCGCCCGGAATAGGTGAGGTGACGGAGAAGCTTGAAGGAAGCTCTTGGAGCTGCCACGTGTAATGCAAATTCGAGTGTGTTTATTTATCTTATTCTCTGTATGCTTTTCTTGCCAAACCCTAACCCTTTGATCTGGATAGTGCCACGTGTCAACTTGTGGAAGAACAACTGGCTCTTTTAGGACATGGGACTTGTACCGGCTCTGCACTTTAAGGAAGCCTTGTGCCTTCTATTCCCTGGGGTCCACCGGTCACCTGGGTCCACCGGTCACCTGGGGTCCACCGGTCACCTGGGTCCACCTGTCACCTGGGTCCACCTGTTGTCCGGGGTCCACCTGTCACGGGGGGTCCACCTGTCACCTGAGATCCACCAGTCGCCTGGGGTCCACTGGTCACCTGGGCCCACCGGTCACCTCGGTCATCCTGTCACCTGGGGTCCACCGGTCACCTGGGTCCACCGGTCACCTGGGTCATCCTGTCACCTGGGGTCCACCGGTCACCTGGGTCCACCTGTCACCTGGGTCCACCTGTTGTCCGGGGTCCACCTGTCACGGGGGGTCCATCTGTCACCTGAGATCCACCAGTCGCCTGGGGTCCACTGGTCACCTGGCCACCTCACCTCGGTCACCTGTCACCTGGGGTCCACCGGTCACCTGGGTCCACCGGTCACCTGGGTCATCCTGTCACCTGGGGTCCACCGGTCACCTGGGTCCACCTGTTGTCTGGGGCCCACCTGTTACCTGGGGTCCACCTAAGCTGCCCTAGCAGCACTAGTCCTTTGGTCTGTAGTGTAGGACATCCTAGTACCTTCTCCGAACTCGGGACCTTGGACCAGTTCGGGGCCCTGGTCACTCCCTGTCACTCATTCAAGAGAGTGACCGAGATCTTTCACGCCAGTTATTATAATAACTTCGAAGGCCCCCCCATTTCTCTGGCACTTCTCCACAGTTGGGCCCCGGTACCCCGGTACCCCTGGGCCCCGTTACCCCGGCACCCCGGTACCCCGGTGCCCTGCACTCTGTACCCAGGTCCCTCCCTATACCCAGGTCCCTGATACCCTGGTCTCTTGTACCGTGGGCCCTTGGACCTTGGAGCCTGTACTGTCTCTGCACGTAGAAATACCTTGTACCTTCTTTGAACTTAGGACCCTGGACCACCTCGGGGCACTGGCCCTTTCGGGTCCTGGTGTGCGCACGGTAGGGTAACCTTGTACCTTTGACCCTGGACGTTCGATACCCCTGTCCCCGGTAACTGGTACCCCTGTCCCTGGTGCCCTGTCCCTGGTTACTAGAAACCCTGTCCCCGGTAGCTGGTACTCTGTCTCTGGTGCCCTGTCCCTGGTGACTGATACCCTTGTCCCCGGTTGCTAGAAACCCTGTCCCCGGTAACTGGTATCCCTGTCCCCGGTAACTGAAAACCCTGTCCCTGGTAACTAGTACTCCGGTCCCTGGTAGCTGGTATCCCTGTCCCCGGTAACTGAAAACCCTGTCCCTGGTGACTAGGAACCCGCGTCCCTGGTGACTGGTACCCCTGTCCCTGGTGACCCTCGGTTGAACCTTGGAACCTTGCGAGGCCTGGGTTCTTGTACCCTGGTACCCTGGTCTCTTGTACCGTGGGCCCTTGGACCTTGGAGCCTGTACTGTCTCTGCACGTAGAAATACCTTGTACCTTCTTTGACCTTAGGACCCTGGACCACCTCGGGGCACTGGCCCTTTCGGGTCCTGGTGTGCGCACGGTAGGGTAACCTTGTACCTTTGACTCTGGACGTTCGATACCCCTGTCCCCGGTAACTGGTACCCCTGTCCCTGGTGCCCTGTCCCTGGTTACTAGAAACCCTGTCCCCGGTAGCTGGTACTCTGTCTCTGGTGCCCTGTCCCTGGTGACTGATACCCTTGTCCCCGGTTGCTAGAAACCCTGTCCCCGGTAACTGGTATCCCTGTCCCCGGTAACTGAAAACCCTGTCCCTGGTAACTAGTACTCCGGTCCCTGGTAGCTGGTATCCCTGTCCCCGGTAACTGAAAACCCTGTCCCTGGTGACTAGGAACCCGCGTCCCTGGTGACTGGTACCCCTGTCCCTGGTGACCCTCGGTTGAACCTTGGAACCTTGCGAGGCCTGGGTTCTTGTACCCTGGTACCCTGGTCTCTTGTACCGTGGGCCCTTGGACCTTGGAGCCTGTACTGTCTCTGCACGTAGAAATACCTTGTACCTTCTTTGACCTTAGGACCCTGGACCACCTCGGGGCACTGGCCCTTTTGGGTCCTGGTGTGCGCACGGTAGGGTAACCTTGTACCTTTGACCCTGGACGTTCGATACCCCTGTCCCTGGTTACTAGAAACCCTGTCCCCGGTAGCTGGTACTCTGTCCCTGGTGCCCTGTCCCTGGTGACTGATACCCTTGTCCCCGGTTGCTAGAAACCCGGTCCCTGGTAACTGGTATCCCTGTCCCCGGTAACTGAAAACCCTGTCCCTGGTGACTAGGAACCCGCGTCCCTGGTGACTGGTACCCCTGTCCCTGGTGACCCTCGGTTGAACCTTGGAACCTTGCGAGGCCTGGGTTCTTGTACCCTGGTACCCTAGTCTCTTGTACCGTGGGCCCTTGGACCTTGGAGCCTGTACTGTCTCTGCACGTAGAAATACCTTGTACCTTCTTTGAACTTAGGACCCTGGACCACCTCGGGGCACTGGCCCTTTCGGGTCCTGGTGTGCGCACGGTAGGGTAACCTTGTACCTTTGACTCTGGACGTTCGATACCCCTGTCCCCGGTAACTGGTACCCCTGTCCCTGGTGCCCTGTCCCTGGTTACTAGAAACCCTGTCCCCGGTAGCTGGTACTCTGTCTCTGGTGCCCTGTCCCTGGTGACTGATACCCTTGTCCCCGGTTGCTAGAAACCCTGTCCCCGGTAACTGGTATCCCTGTCCCCGGTAACTGAAAACCCTGTCCCTGGTAACTAGTACTCCGGTCCCTGGTAGCTGGTATCCCTGTCCCCGGTAACTGAAAACCCTGTCCCTGGTGACTAGGAACCCGCGTCCCTGGTGACTGGTACCCCTGTCCCTGGTGACCCTCGGTTGAACCTTGGAACCTTGCGAGGCCTGGGTTCTTGTACCCTGGTACCCTGGTCTCTTGTACCGTGGGCCCTTGGACCTTGGAGCCTGTACTGTCTCTGCACGTAGAAATACCTTGTACCTTCTTTGAACTTAGGACCCTGGACCACCTCGGGGCACTGGCCCTTTCGGGTCCTGGTGTGCGCACGGTAGGGTAACCTTGTACCTTTGACTCTGGACGTTCGATACCCCTGTCCCCGGTAACTGGTACCCCTGTCCCTGGTGCCCTGTCCCTGGTTACTAGAAACCCTGTCCCCGGTAGCTGGTACTCTGTCTCTGGTGCCCTGTCCCTGGTGACTGATACCCTTGTCCCCGGTTGCTAGAAACCCTGTCCCCGGTAACTGGTATCCCTGTCCCCGGTAACTGAAAACCCTGTCCCTGGTAACTAGTACTCCGGTCCCTGGTAGCTGGTATCCCTGTCCCCGGTAACTGAAAACCCTGTCCCTGGTGACTAGGAACCCGCGTCCCTGGTGACTGGTACCCCTGTCCCTGGTGACCCTCGGTTGAACCTTGGAACCTTGCGAGGCCTGGGTTCTTGTACCCTGGTACCCTGGTCTCTTGTACCGTGGGCCCTTGGACCTTGGAGCCTGTACTGTCTCTGCACGTAGAAATACCTTGTACCTTCTTTGACCTTAGGACCCTGGACCACCTCGGGGCACTGGCCCTTTTGGGTCCTGGTGTGCGCACGGTAGGGTAACCTTGTACCTTTGACCCTGGACGTTCGATACCCCTGTCCCTGGTTACTAGAAACCCTGTCCCCGGTAGCTGGTACTCTGTCCCTGGTGCCCTGTCCCTGGTGACTGATACCCTTGTCCCCGGTTGCTAGAAACCCTGTCCCCGGTAACTGGTATCCCTGTCCCCGGTAACCTGGACGTTCGATACCCCTGTCCCCGGTAGATGTACCCCTGTCCTTGGAGCCCTGTCCCTGGTGACTGATACCCTTGTCCCCGGTTACTAGAAACCCTGTTCCCGGTCACTGGTAGCCCTGTCCCCGGTAACTGAAAACCCTGTCCCTGGTGACTAGTACTCCGGTCCCTGGTGACTGGAAACCGTGTCCCTGGTGACCCTCGATTGAACCTTGGGACCTTGCGAGGCCTGGGCCCTTGTACCCTGGGGCCCCTGTACTCTGGTACCCTGGGGCCTTGGTACCCTGGGCCCCGATTTTCCTGGCCACTTCACCACATAAATAAGGAAGCGCCAACGAGTACGTCAAGTGTTTGCGAAGACCGGTAGTGCATGTTACGACTGTAATGAGCAGGACATTGGATTGTCAAGTGTCCATTACGAATCCGCGAGAATGTGGAGCGACAGAGGCCATAAAGTGCAATATCACGCAAGTTGAAGATAACTAGCAATTTTGTTTTTTTAGTTGGTGGGAATGCAAGGGTTACCAAGTCAATCTGTGTGTAGTAAGTTGACGCAGGAGCAACGCAACACATGACTCGCTCTTTGGATTTCATTAAGAACTGCAAGGATGTTTCTCCAGAGGATGTGCATCTCGATAACGACTGTGTGGTTTAAGCAGTAAAAACGAGTGGCATAATTATGTCGATGCAGACTCCGCGTGGGCTCAAGAAGGGTATTCTCACCAATTAAGCATATTACTGAGCTTTCTCGCAGTTTGTTCTCGGTTGGCCATTTTACTAAGGATGTTGGATTATTTACGTGTGAGCGCGATGGTTCTTTTGCGGAAGAAAAATTTATTCTTTAGAAGCTCAAAGTGCGTGAAAGCAAAGGACTCTTCAACTATGCATGACGCCTATCATGATGGACGAGGCCAATGTGAAGAGATCGAAAGGATGCCATAAAGACATTAATACGCACCTCTGGCACCTTCGACTTGGCTAGGTGGTCTTAATGCTTTTGCCAAGAAACAGTACGACATTGGCATTAACACTGCATCTGTGAAGCAGTGAAAGGTGTGTGACGGGTGCTCTCTCGGCAAGCAAACGCGAGTGGGCTATGACAAATTGTCATCCAATCGTGTGAAGCATATACTGGAAGTCATTTACATAGTCCTATGCAGAAGCCGACATTTAGTGGAAAGCGCTACTTCGTCACGTTTATGGACAAGCCACACTTCAGGAAAGTGTACTTGTTACGTATAAGTCGGAAGTAGCAACCGAGTATGCTGACTTTGTTCCGTTTGCTGAGACGCAAATGGGGAAGCGGGTAAGAACACTTCGCAATGACACAAGCAACGTGCACACTTCGCACGACATGACCAACTTTTGCACTGATCGAAGGATCTTGCGCGTTTTACGCCGCCTACTACTCCTTAGCTTGACGGAGTTTCCAACGGATAACCCAAACATTGGTGGAATGTGCACGTTACGTGATTCAACATGCTGGACAGTCCAAGGTGTACTGGGGAGGAGCTGTCATGACGGCCATATTTTTACGCGATCGATGTTCAACGCGTACTTTCAGTCATGACAAATCACCGCACCAAGTTTGGACAAGCAAAAGCTATTAGTGGCTAACCTGAAGATGGTTGGTTGTCACTGTGTCAAAGGAAAAGCGAGCCAAGTTTGACGCTCGGTCAGTACGCTGCCGCTCTCTCGGATATTCGAGAATTAAAAGGCGTATTAATTTGAGGTACTGGAGATTCGTTGCATGCTGGAAGTCGCGTCGCACAGTTCATGGAAGGTGTCCCTGACATGACTACTTTCAGCTGGATGTGGTCATCGAAGATTCAGAAGCGACATATGATGATTTATCAAAAGAAGAAGAAGATGCGCAAGATGTGAACATACAGTTTAGCCATAAGAGGCATCAACGAACACAGGTGTTGGAACAATGCTACGGATACTTTAAGCTCCAAGGGGACTACGTACATAACGATCTTGACAAGACGTCAGCATCAGCTCAAGATCGTACAAGTTTGAAGCAGCTTACGTCGTTGAGTCAGTGGGAGATATTCTGACTAAATACAAGCAATCTAGAGATGGAAGGAAGCGTGTGACTTGGACTGTATTTTTCTATGCAAAAACAACACATAGGATATCGTACCGTTGCTTAACGGACGCAAGGCGATTGGCTGCAGATGGGTGTTTCATGTTAAGAAAGACCAAGACGGCGAAGTCGAGAGATGCAAAGCACGCCTTGTAGCCAAACGATCTTCGCAAAAGTATGGAGTCGACTACGAAGAGACTTACGCACCGGTGGTCAGGTTCACGTCGACTCAAGTTGTTTTGAGTCTAGCAGCCAAACATACGCCCACGTTGCATGAGATGGATGTAAGACGGCGTTTCTGACCGGCGTCCTGGATAAGATATCTTCATGTTGCAGCCGGATGGGTATGTCGATGCTGATCGCCCGGACTACGTGTGCAAGCTCAAGCGGTCGCTGTATGGGCTGATATAATCACCCCTCACGTGGATCCAGACCATTGATGATTCCATGACCAAGTAGGGTTCGTCAAGTGTGAACCAGATCACTGCGTCTACGTCAAACGTAATAACGCTGTAATGGTCTTTGCGGTGCTGTGTGTGTTGATGATTTAATCGTTGCAAGCAGCAATGACGGCCTCTTTAAGTCAACCAAGAGTGCGCTAAGCGATCGATTGAGATGACGGATATCGGGTGAGCTCATAAAAAAGATTTTGCTGTATAAATAAAAAGCGATCATGCGGCTGGCATGGGACGATGCTGCAAACCAAGTTTCTTAAATCGATATCGGCCCGGTTTGGTATGCATGACAGCAAGCCCGTGAAGACACCGCACGAACCTGGTCTCAAGCTGACCAAAAATACGCGAGAAGGTGCATTCAAGCATGAGGACACGATGGAGAACGTGTCCTACCAAAGTGCTACAGGAAGCATCACTGTACTCAGTGGCGGCTCTCCACCGGACCTTGCTGTAGTAGTGGGAGCATTGAGCCAATTTGCGGCTGATCCGTGTCCGTCACACCGGCAACCTTTTCAGCGTATGCTGCAATACCTTCAAGCAACGCCGAAACATGGAAGCGAGTTCTCGCGTAATAGCATCACTCCACTGCAAGATTACTCGGATGCAGATTGGGCTGGCGATGTGGAGACTCGACGGAGCACAAGTGGATACACAGTTATAACAAATGACGGCTGTATCATCTGAAGGAGCAAGAAGCAGCGTTCTGTGGCGCTATTTAGACGGAGGTAGATTACATCGCACTGACGGAGCCAGTCCAAGAAGTGGGTTGGCAAAAGGCATTTCTGTGCAAACTCGGTGAGATGAAGAGCGATGATCAGTAAAGATAATCAATGTGCAATTGAGTTGGCCAAGAACCTAAAATTAATTAAGAGAACAAGCGTATCGGCAATTGCTACCACTTTGTGCGCGAAAGAGTCGAAGACAGCAAAGTGGTGCTATAAGAATTGCAATTGTAACAGCTCGCGGAGTGGCAGACATGAAGGCGGACTTAATGAAGAAGTCGGAACCTGCTGTCGAGCTCGATCACCTAAGAAGCATGCTGAAAGCTCAAGCACCAAGCGCTGCCGAGTCGAGCTGGAGTGTTGTTAAGACAGGCGCCTCGGCAGCAAGCGATTAAGGAAAGATATGTTTCGGCAAATAGTAAGGCGCAACGTAGCGATGAGTAATGGGCAGCATGGCAATTACTACTGTGTAAGTGAGAAAATTCAGTAGGTTAGAGTAGCTGACAACTTGAAAACTAAGAGCCTACATATATTTACTTTCCATTTCGCTAAAATCAGCGCTTTAGCTTTTCCTGAAAAGACTCGGATCACTTAAAGAAGGCTACTATAGAGTAAAAGTTTAGCCACTTACGTTTTGCGGGCAATCTTTAACTCTGACAGCGAAGATGACGTATCACGCGTGGCTATCCTTCGAAACTGAAGACGTAAATAAGTAATGGAGAGCAAGAAAGTACTCTAGGGCTGCAGTAGATTAGTGTCAGAGGCCGATACACGACTTTGTGAGTTGACTAATGCTTAGAGCTACGAGTGTATACCAAAATCAAAACGGTCAAAGACACAAGAGTAGCACGCCTTGTCAAGGCTTATGCTTCGACTCAAATATGAACTGACATTTATCATTTTTTTTGTTTAGCTGCAAAAATCGAACACTGAACCGCAAATATGAGTGCACATCGGTGGCAAGTGTCACGTTGCAACGCCGAAAGCTGAAGATATTGTCGGCTATCAACAGAACACGATGACCCATCCCACCTATACATTGCGGATGTCGATACGTCTCTCATGGTAGACTACACCATCGCCATCACCACGAAGTGGTGATGAGCACAGCAAGATAATGGGTTATAAGTCCCCTAATGCTCCTGAAAATGAAACACTTGCCCTTGAGGAAGCTTCCATGCTTTCTGACAGCAAGGTGCATGTCTGGTCGTCTGCGCCAGCTAGCGCTGCGACCAATACTGATCGCTCTTCTTCTAAATAAGCAGCCGCGGCTCAACAGAAGGTCGGTGATTATAAATTGTCCGCTAACGTGGGTGTTACCTGTCTTGACTATCCATAATGGAGAGTCAGACTCACTCGAGTGTGAGCTTGTAGCTCCACTGACTACGCAGTCGGCATCACTAGTGTGGTGGAGTGGGTTCTCAAAATTGTATGATGAGACCCCAAACCACTCACTGTGCCGGACTGCCGACTGTCGGAGGGGGTACCCCGATGCCGCGTATGAACCTTCTCTCACCTTGTGTACCCGTCGGCTGGCGGGTTGCACTCTTCGGAGGACTTGGTGACGATGTAGATGTCTGCCTTGAGGGAGGTAGACCTGGGGGGCCTCGAGTGGATATGCTTCACTCGGTGGGCCGGTAGGTGGCCACTCGATCGACCTTGTCGAGAGTGGACTTAGAGCCAAATTCTTCAGGGGCGCTTGTCGTCCCTGGCCTTTTCCTTCTGTTTCAGGGGTATTAACCACCTGACCTTTACGTTGCTCCCGGACCTTGAGGTGAGGGAGACCGCTTCCGATAGCGGGTCTTGGGGGGTGTTGCTACTCGAACGAGCTCACAGGCCAAATATATCCTGGAGCTCTATTCGCACTTGAACTTCGCTACACAACTGTCTTCGACGGGGGGCCAAAATTCATCCCTTCCCGGAACAGTGAGTAGCTTAGAGCAAGTTCTTCTTGGGTGACGGAGTCGTGCCACGTGGGGTTCAGCTCGCACTTGGCTCGGACCACACGCCTGTCTTCAACGGGGGGGGGGGCCAAATATATCCCTTCCCCGGAACAGGCGTGTGGCCAGACTAGAGTTCCTTTACAGCGCGACGAAGACTTGCCAATTAGATCGCAAATTGAGTAGTATTTAATATAGTCCTATCCTTTTAACTCCTTTACTCTATCCTTGCCTGAAGCTCTGATTCCTTGCGTCGACTGGTCTGATCCTTGTATTAACTGGTCAGGAGTGGCTGAACCCCGAGGGGCCTGGTCGACCAATGAGGGACCCAGGTCTACCGATGAGGGACCGGGTCGACCAATGAGGGACCGGGTCGACCAATGAGGGACCTGGTCGACCAATGAGGGACCCAGGTCTACCGATGAGGGACCTGGTCGACCAATGAGGTACCCAGGTCTATCGATGAGGAAACTGTTCGACCAATGAGGGACCCAGGTCTACCGACGAGGTACCGGGTCTACCGATGAGGGACCCAGGTCTACCAACGAGGGACCGGGTCGACCGATGAGGGGCCGAGGTCTACCGATGAGGGACCCAGGTCTACCGATGAGGGACCTGGTCGACCAATGAGGGACCCAGGTCTACCGACGAGGTACCGGGTCTACCCAGGTCTACCAACGAGGGACCGGGTCGACCGATGAGGGGCCGAGGTCTACCAATGAGGGACCGGGTCGACCAATGAGGGACCGGGTCGACCAATGAGGGACCTGGTCGACCAATGAGGGACCCAGGTCTACCGATGAGGGACCTGGTCGACCAATGAGGGACCCAGGTCTATCGATGAGGAACCTGTTCGACCAATGAGGGACCCAGGTCTACCGACGAGGTACCGGGTCTACCGATGAGGGACCCAGGTCTACCAACGAGGGACCGGGTCGACCGATGAGGGGCCGAGGTCTACCGATGAGGGACCCAGGTCTACCGATGAGGGACCTGGTCGACCAATGAGGGACCCAGGTCTATCGATGAGGAACCTGTTCGACCAATGAGGGACCCAGGTCTACCGACGAGGTACCGGGTCTACCGATGAGGGACCCAGGTCTACCAACGAGGGACCGGGTCGACCGATGAGGGGCCGAGGTCTACCGATGAGGGACCCAGGTATACCGATGAGGGACCTGTTCGACCAATGAGGGACCGGGTCGACCAATGAGGGCCATGGTCGACTCCCTTCGGTACAGGTTAAACGTTACCCTGGTAATGACCTCTCCTTTGTTTGTCTTTCAAATTTTCAGCCAACGGTCGCTTCACTCCGAGGTTCCCTTTATCTCCGGTCCGTTCTCTCTGGTGCGTGGTCCCTTCTCCCTAGTCCACGGCCCCTTGTCCCTTCAATCCAACGGGACCCTAGATTCTTCACAATTTAGGAAAGCACTTCACCACAGCCGCCCCTTGCACTTGCTCAGCCGTACAGCGGCTTGAGCACGCGCATGTATTCCCTCGTCAATAACGTAGGGTTTTCTGCTTGCTCTTTCTTAGGTAGTCCGTGGCCAACCTGGGTCACTCCAGCTTGGTTTCAGTCTTCGATACATTGAGCTAAATTCTTGAAGGACCCAGGTCTACCAACGAGGGACCGGGTCTACCGACGAGAGGCCGAGGTCGACCGACGAGGGACCCCGGTCTACCGATGAGGGACCGGGTCTACCGACGAGGGGTCGAGGTCGACCGACGAGGGACCCAGGTCTACCAATGAGGGACCGGGTATATCGACGAGGGGCCGAGGTCGACCGGCGAGGGACCATGACCAACCATCCAAGGAGTTTTCTATTGGCTGAAAATTCAACCAATCAGAAACCTGAAATTTTGTTGGTCGTCCACGCGTCACCGTTTCGTGAGCTCGCTGTTCCTGCTTCGCGCCCCTGGTCTTCCTCCTGCTACACTCGCGTTTGGGTGTGCCCGCGGTACTTGGCGTTCATTCAAAATCTTGCCATCGCTGCGTCGAAGAGGGTATGCAGATCGCCTACCGGGTAGGTAGGCCCTTCCCCCCCCCCAGCGTCTTCGTCACGGGGCAGAGCAAATTCCAAATTTTTTACTTGCTGATTTTCCATTGGCTAAAAATCGGAATGATTTTCATTCTTGCCACGCGTCGCCGTTTCGAGACCACGTGGTTCCTGCTCCGCGCTGCGCGCTCGGGCCTGGAGCAGCGCCGCTCCAGTTGGGCCTAGGGGCATCCTAGCGACCGACCCAGTCGAGGACGATCCTGGGGAACATGTTGCTGCTGCTATTTGGCCGCTTGACGTCAGGTGTTGGGATGGGCCTTAATTCGCCCCTGGGTGACCGGCGGCTCCGGACATGTGAGGATCCACCGTGATGTCTTGAAGCGTCATCTGGCTGTCCTTGGACCGTGTTTGTGTGGGTGTCATCAGAGGTTGGTGTTCCGTTGCTGCCGTGGTACCCACCAGGATCGACAGACGCTTGTGCATATGTTCTAACGCTTTTGTGATTCTGTCGAATCCCAGGGATAGCAGGTCATCCGGGTCGAGCCGCCCTGCGACCATGTTCGCTTCACGAAGCATGGTGACCAGCGCTGTGATCGCGTCCGTGACGGAGTGCAGCCGTGGCAGGGTCGACACCGGCCCAGTGAGTTAACCCAGCTGCCGGATCTCCAGGATCTTTGCGACGGGGTCGCTCTCCAGGAACGCGTTCAGCTTGCGTTGGTGATAGGCCCTCGTGACATCAGCTTCTGTCCATGACGCCAGTCCTGCCTTCTCGGGGCCTATCGACTTGGTGTTTCCGGGTGCCTTCATCCGGAACTTCGTCGGCTTGGACTGCGCGATCTTGCTTTGTTGTTTTTTGGGGACCTTAGCCTCTCGGTTTTCACCGTCGGCTGATGGTCCTCTGGATCATGATAGGCGTCATGACCCAAGGTGTCCTCAACGAGGACATAGGGAGGGTATTTAGGTTTTTCTTCAATGAATTCAACCTCGACCATGTTGACCGGGCCCCTCCCAAGGCCCGGTCGGTCCTTCGATCCTTTGTTTGTTTCTTTTTAAGTCACTGGCGATCGGTCTTCCAGCGACTCTTCGGTCTTGTGCTCCTTCTTAACTTGAACATCTTTATCGTCTTGGGACTCGCGGTGGAATCCCGCGTCTTCCGAAGATCCGGGCACGCGCACCATTGTGGTGGAGTGGGTTCTCAAAATTGTATGATGAGACCCCAAACCACTCACTGTGCCGGACTGCCGACTGTCGGAGGGGGTACCCCGATGCCGCGTATGAACCTTCTCTCACCTTGTGTACCCGTCGGCTGGCGGGTTGCACTCTTCGGAGGACTTGGTGACGATGTAGATGTCTGCCTTGAGGGAGGTAGACCTGGGGGGCCTCGAGTGGATATGCTTCACTCGGTGGGCCGGTAGGTGGCCACTCGATCGACCTTGTCGAGAGTGGACTTAGAGCCAAATTCTTCAGGGGCGCTTGTCGTCCCTGGCCTTTTCCTTCTGTTTCAGGGGTATTAACCACCTGACCTTTACGTTGCTCCCGGACCTTGAGGTGAGGGAGACCGCTTCCGATAGCGGGTCTTGGGGGGTGTTGCTACTCGAACGAGCTCACAGGCCAAATATATCCTGGAGCTCTATTCGCACTTGAACTTCGCTACACAACTGTCTTCGACGGGGGGCCAAAATTCATCCCTTCCCGGAACAGTGAGTAGATTAGAGCAAGTTCTTCTTGGGTGACGGAGTCGTGCCACGTGGGGTTCAGCTCGCACTTGTGTCGGACCACACGCCTGTCTTCAACGGGGGGGGGGGCCAAATATATCCCTTCCCCGGAACAGGCGTGTGGCCAGACTAGAGTTCCTTTACAGCGCGACGAAGACTTGCCAAGTAGATCGCAAATTGAGTAGTATTTAATATAGTCCTATCCTTTTAACTCCTTTACTCTATCCTTGCCTGAAGCTCTGATTCCTTGCGTCGACTGGTCTGATCCTTGTATTAACTGGTCAGGAGTGGCTGAACCCCGAGGGGCCTGGTCGACCAATGAGGGACCCAGGTCTACCGATGAGGGACCGGGTCAACCAATGAGGGACCGGGTCGACCAATGAGGGACCTGGTCGACCAATGAGGGACCCAGGTCTACCGATGAGGGACCTGGTCGACCAATGAGGGACCCAGGTCTATCGATGAGGAACCTGTTCGACCAATGAGGGACCCAGGTCTACCGACGAGGTACCGGGTCTACCGATGAGGGACCCAGGTCTACCAACGAGGGACCGGGTCGACCGATGAGGGGCCGAGGTCTACCAACGAGGGACCTGGTCGACCAATGAGGGACCCAGGTCTACCGATGAGGGACCTGGTCGACCAATGAGGGACCCAGGTCTATCGATGAGGAACCTGTTCGACCAATGAGGGACCCAGGTCTACCGACGAGGTACCGGGTCTACCGATGAGGGACCCAGGTCTACCAACGAGGGACCGGGTCGACCGATGAGGGGCCGAGGTCTACCGATGAGGGACCCAGGTATACCGATGAGGGACCTGTTCGACCAATGAGGGACCGGGTCGACCAATGAGGGCCATGGTCGACTCCCTTCGGTACAGGTTAAACGTTACCCTGGTAATGACCTCTCCTTTGTTTGTCTTTCAAATTTTCAGCCAACGGTCGCTTCACTCCGAGGTTCCCTTTATCTCCGGTCCGTTCTCTCTGGTGCGTGGTCCCTTCTCCCTAGTCCACGGCCCCTTGTCCCTTCAATCCAACGGGACCCTAGATTCTTCACAATTTAGGAAAGCACTTCACCACAGCCGCCCCTTGCACTTGCTCAGCCGTACAGCGGCTTGAGCACGCGCATGTATTCCCTCGTCAATAACGTAGGGTTTTCTGCTTGCTCTTTCTTAGGTAGTCCGTGGCCAACCTGGGTCACTCCAGCTTGGTTTCAGTCTTCGATACATTGAGCTAAATTCTTGAAGGACCCAGGTCTACCAACGAGGGACCGGGTCTACCGACGAGAGGCCGAGGTCGACCGACGAGGGACCCCGGTCTACCGATGAGGGACCGGGTCTACCGACGAGGGGTCGAGGTCGACCGACGAGGGACCCAGGTCTACCAATGAGGGACCGGGTATATCGACGAGGGGCCGAGGTCGACCGGCGAGGGACCATGACCAACCATCCAAGGAGTTTTCTATTGGCTGAAAATTCAACCAATCAGAAGCCTGAAATTTTGTTGGTCGTCCACGCGTCACCGTTTCGTGAGCTCGCTGTTCCTGCTTCGCGCCCCTGGTCTTCCTCCTGCTACACTCGCGTTTGGGTGTGCCCGCGGTACTTGGCGTTCATTCAAAAATCTTGCCATCGCTGCGTCGAAGAGGGTATGCAGATCTCCTACCGGGTAGGTAGGCCCTTCCCCCCCCCCCAGCGTCTTCGTCACGGGGCAGAGCAAATTCCAAATTTTTTACTTGCTGATTTTCCATTGGCTAAAAATCGGAATGATTTTCATTCTTGCCACGCGTCGCCGTTTCGAGACCACGTGGTTCCTGCTCCGCGCTGCGCGCTCGGGCCTGGAGCAGCGCCGCTCCAGTTGGGCCTAGGGGCATCCTAGTGACCGACCCAGTCGAGGACGATCCTGGGGAACATGTTGCTGCTGCTATTTGGCCGCTTGACGTCAGGTGTTGGGATGGGCCTTAATTCGCCCCTGGGTGACCGGCGGCTCCGGACATGTGAGGATCCACCGTGATGTCTTGAAGCGTCATCTGGCTGTCCTTGGACCGTGTTTGTGTGGGTGTCATCAGAGGTTGGTGTTCCGTTGCTGCCGTGGTACCCACCAGGATCGACAGACGCTTGTGCATATGTTCTAACGCTTTTGTGATTCTGTCGAATCCCAGGGATAGCAGGTCATCCGGGTCGAGCCGCCCTGCGACCATGTTCGCTTCACGAAGCATGGTGACCAGCGCTGTGATCGCGTCCGTGACGGAGTGCAGCCGTGGCAGGGTCGACACCGGCCCAGTGAGTTAACCCATCTGCCGGATCTCCAGGATCTTTGCGACGGGGTCGCTCTCCAGGAACGCGTTCAGCTTGCGTTGGTGATAGGCCCTCGTGACATCAGCTTCTGTCAATGACGCCAGTCCTGCCTTCTCGGGGCCTATCGACTTGGTGTTTCCGGGTGCCTTCATCCGGAACTTCGTCGGCTTGGACTGCGCGATCTTGCTTTGTTGTTTTTTTGGGGACCTTAGCCTCTCGGTTTTCACCGTCGGCTGATGGTCCTCTGGATCATGATAGGCGTCATGACCCAAGGTGTCCTCAACGAGGACATAGGGAGGGTATTTAGTTTTTTCTTTAATGAATTCAACCTCGACCATGTTGACAGGGCCCCTCCCAAGGCCCGGTCGGTCCTTCGATCCTTTGTTTGTTTCTTTTTAAGTCACTGGCGATCGGTCTTCCAGCGACTCTTCGGTCTTGTGCTCCTTCTTAACTTGAACATCTTTATCGTCTTGGGACTCGCGGTGGAATCCCGCGTCTTCCGAAGATCCGGGCACGCGCACCATTGTGGTGGAGTGGGTTCTCAAAATTGTATGATGAGACCCCAAACCACTCACTGTGCCGGACTGCCGACTGTCGGAGGGGGTACCCCGATGCCGCGTATGAACCTTCTCTCACCTTGTGTACCCGTCGGCTGGCGGGTTGCACTCTTCGGAGGACTTGGTGACGATGTAGATGTCTGCCTTGAGGGAGGTAGACCTGGGGGGCCTCGAGTGGATATGCTTCACTCGGTGGGCCGGTAGGTGGCCACTCGATCGACCTTGTCGAGAGTGGACTTAGAGCCAAATTCTTCAGGGGCGCTTGTCGTCCCTGGCCTTTTCCTTCTGTTTCAGGGGTATTAACCACCTGACCTTTACGTTGCTCCCGGACCTTGAGGTGAGGGAGACCGCTTCCGATAGCGGGTCTTGGGGGGGTGTTGCTACTCGAACGAGCTCACAGGCCAAATATATCCTGGAGCTCTATTCGCACTTGAACTTCGCTACACAACTGTCTTCGACGGGGGGCCAAAATTCATCCCTTCCCGGAACAGTGAGTAGCTTAGAGCAAGTTCTTCTTGGGTGACGGAGTCGTGCCACGTGGGGTTCAGCTCGCACTTGTGTCGGACCACACGCCTGTCTTCAACGGGGGGGGGGGCCAAATATATCCCTTCCCCGGAACAGGCGTGTGGCCAGACTAGAGTTCCTTTACAGCGCGACGAAGACTTGCCAAGTAGATCGCAAATTGAGTAGTATTTAATATAGTCCTATCCTTTTAACTCCTTTACTCTATCCTTGCCTGAAGCTCTGATTCCTTGCGTCGACTGGTCTGATCCTTGTATTAACTGGTCAGGAGTGGCTGAACCCCGAGGGGCCTGGTCGACCAATGAGGGACCCAGGTCTACCGATGAGGGACCGGGTCGACCAATGAGGGACCGGGTCGACCAATGAGGGACCTGGTCGACCAATGAGGGACCCAGGTCTACCGATGAGGGACCTGGTCGACCAATGAGGGACCCAGGTCTATCGGTGAGGAACCTGTTCGACCAATGAGGGACCCAGGTCTACCGACGAGGTACCGGGTCTACCGATGAGGGACCCAGGTCTACCAACGAGGGACCGGGTCGACCGATGAGGGGCCGAGGTCTACCAATGAGGGACCTGGTCGACCAATGAGGGACCCAGGTCTACCGATGAGGGACCTGGTCGACCAATGAGGGACCCAGGTCTATCGATGAGGAACCTGTTCGACCAATGAGGGACCCAGGTCTACCGACGAGGTACCGGGTCTACCGATGAGGGACCCAGGTCTACCAACGAGGGACCGGGTCGACCGATGAGGGGCCGAGGTCTACCGATGAGGGACCCAGGTATACCGATGAGGGACCTGTTCGACCAATGAGGGACCGGGTCGACCAATGAGAGCCATGGTCGACTCCCTTCGGTACAGGTTAAACGTTACCCTGGTAATGACCTCTCCTTTGTTTGTCTTTCGAATTTTCAGCCAACGGTCGCTTCACTCCGAGGTTCCCTTTATCTCCGGTCCGTTCTCTCTGGTGCGTGGTCCCTTCTCCCTAGTCCACGGCCCCTTGTCCCTTCAATCCAACGGGACCCTACATTCTTCACAATTTAGGAAAGCACTTCACCACACTAGCACGTCGTCGTGAGAGTATCTACCTGAGTGGTGCCATATTACCAATGAAACCGCGATCCGAGTGGTAAGCTCGGATGGTTCTAATGCGGCGCTACTAGAGCGTTCCACTATTGACTCTCATAAATTATATAGAGTCTTTCTATAATGGAATCAACAAGAGAAAGTACTAGGTCATACTTCCCCCATCCCAATCGTGTTGCGTTCTAATGAAATGACCGACCAAATTGAAGCAGAGTTCCTGCGTCGTGTTTACCAACATGCAAATGTAGTGAAACAACGGTAGCAGCGAATCAATTTCGCTATGGCGCGTGTGAGAGATAATTTGGGCCCTTATTTCTTCTCGCCACGCTGCCCCTGCTAGTCCATAAAGACCTAGCATAGTGGCTGCAGCTGGCACCTCTGCTCGTAAGCTGACACCAGCCCCGGCATCCGGCGCGCAACGCGCCAACAGATTCTTATCTGTTTCATTCTCCTGTTTAAGTAAATCGCAAATGCGGATAGCGGTGTAAAAGTCTAAACTTGCTGGGAGCTTTTTCCACTGGACAGGAATTTTACTACCTGCACTTCACATAGCGGTGAACCTATATCCTTCTAACAGGGTAGCGTTGTTCCCAATCCCATACACCATCACAGATGTTACCGATAGAAGCGGTAATTACTCCAAGCTACTCGCGATTAATTATTTTGCCGTCGTGTAGACGCAAGCACAGAGTGCTTTTGTGAACCGGCGGGTTTGGGATTGGAGAGTCAAGTCTCGCGACTGACTTTGAATTTTCAAGATGTGAGGACGAGAGACCGCCAGGGATATGATCACATGAAGCTTTGCTTGAACCTTTTGGAGAGACTGTGGTGATATACCTGCGTCCAACGCGGAGTCCTCCTCGCTCTTTCGAATTCTTTGCCGGGTTTATCCTCGTTGACGGGAAGTTTTTGGCCTTCGCCGTCACCTGATTGGCAACGACGCTCGATTCACAGTCGGCGTCCCAATCGGTCTCGTTAGATCGTATGAATATGTGATCTCTTTAAAATATATATACCGTTTCAGATGACTCAAGTAAAATACGTGGTGCGTTTATATATACGATGGAAGAGTGAGCCTATGATTTAAGCCAATACGTCTCCCAACCATTGTAAATGGCTTAATGAATCGGGGCAATACCTTAGTACTACCACCGGGTAGTACTTAAATTGCATTTTGGGTAAGGAGTAGCACTCTATCCTCAACACGGAAGTGTTCATTGTTTGTGCGACCATGTTGGTTCGCATATTGGTTCTGCTTGTCCTGTGCGCTTGCCATTGCGTCACGGACTTTACGTGTGATGGCTAATCGCTCATCCACGAAACACTGAGCTTCACTCACGCTTTACGCATCCAGCTCCTCTAAGAGATCTGTCATGGGTCGACGCAGCCGATAACGATAAGGCGTTATCGTCAAGGAGCACAGGTATTTCTTGCCGTGACTCCGACTGACACCTATAGGTGTCGTGGCTGCCGTTATACTGCCAGGGTCACTAAAGCTAGTACCTGCAGAAACTGATGACCTCGTGTGTCATCGACACTGCAGCGAAATCTGGCCGTCGATCCGAGCGTAGTGAGGGGCCCTCTCCCACTAAGACTCGGGCTGCACAAACGAGACTGGCGCAGTCCGATTATATATAACAGTGTTACCCTCGTACTGGCGAGGACAGAGTTGTTAATAGCGAACTCCATGAAAGGCGATTGCTTGCTCCATTGTTTCGGAGTCGCTACCGTGCGCAATACATCCGCCACGATCGTTCCGTCATACCATCGGTCTGAGCATGATTGGCTGTTGCCATATGGGGCTTGCTTCCCAGTAGCTCGAACACGTGACGCCAAAAACCCGACGTAAAACGCAGATCCCAGTACAATACCATGGGGACAAAGAGCTAGAAGAAAGCTTTTCTTGAACAAATGCTTCGTTGCATATCGTGGATTTTCTAGATCTCACTTATGTCAAGGTCCAGCTGCTTCGACCCATTACGACGTCCAGAGCCGCGCCGATGGGCTTTAGTATCATCGCGTCGTTCAAGTTGCGGTACCGCCGATATACCTGCAGAATCTAATCGATTGTGATATGCGTGGGAAGACCGGCAACATTTACAAAGTCAACTAACTTAGTGCCATGCGCTGGTCAGTGAATTCCTGGAATGAGATGTCGGTCACTACCTGCAACAACCACACGGGGCTGTTCGCTTAGGTTCCTGTCGCATCAACTGCTTAGAAGGTGGAGAGGAACAAAAATGTCTCGAAGGAGGTTGTGGAGGCGGTAAGTGAGCTGACGTATGATCGATATCACTGCGTTATAGGTGCTCCTAAATATTTAAGCTATATATTCTCCGTTGTCGTCCAAGCGCAGGTGCTTGACGTTTGCTCTTTGCATTTCATTGCTGCTCTGTAGATCTTGAGCCGTGGCAGTATTTCTGACTCCACCTTCATAATGTACACTTTGTTGTGGTGAGTGAAGTCACCCACGATGTCATTGCATAGGTGCTCTGTATGCCATTCGACGTCACATAAGTGGCAGAGGTCCTCACGCGCTGCGTGGAGTTGTATCACATCTGCTGGTTTCATAGGGATGTGTCGTGGGTCGTTGAACGGACTACGAAGTGCTAACAGGTGTAATGGGTACCGTCTGACTATGAAAAAAGAAGAACTGCATTAAATGTAGCTGGAGTCTTTTATAATCCAAAGCATCTGTACTTTATTATTCCTATTATGCTACTACGTATATATATGCTAACTACCTGTCTACCACTCATTGCGCGCGTCCATTCCTCATTGGCCAGCGCGTTGGCTGATATCATGGCATGTATCAGCCAGTACGCAGGACATTTCCAGCTTCAAGGGGATACAACGACAGTATTATCTTACGAGATGATATTCACATTGGCATCCAATGTCACCCGTTACACTAGTGTAGCTTTACTGCATATGAAGCTTTAAACAACTCCAGATTCTTGCATGCATCTCTCAGCACATACCCAAGTATTCCGTAAATCAGAGATGGTGTATATATCCCCAAAGGTAAGATGCCTTGACAAAGCGTTCATTCTTCAATCTAAAGCGTGAACTGACTCTTTCTTAACTTGCAAATCGAGGCAAAGCAGCCTAGACGTGAGATATAAGAAGTAGCATTCTAAACTTAGATGTAAAAATGAATTAGTGGCAGAAAGGCCAGAAGTAGTACTGAATGCTACACTGTTTTGGTGTGTGATACCCTATTAATGGTGCCCCTTTACATTATATGCGTCAGACAATCAAGGTCGTGATGGCATTGACAATCGACGTCGGATACTGCACTTTACCACGCATATCGACATAGGATATTACTTTAAAGAGTCGTGGAGATCGAGTTACTACGAGTTCGATATCTAGTCCATAGCTTATCTGACACATGAGTTGTTCAGAATCTTTACTACTTTCACGAGCGCAAAAGGTCACCAGCAAACTTACAGGGACATAAAATTGAATGGGGATGCTATAGGCTATAACAGACCATCCTACATCGTGCCTTTCTGTGAACGAGAGTATGGTCATCTCTTCAATGAGAGCGACTATTCATGTAAATGCAAGGTCAGAAAGAATATAAAGTAGGTAGCTTTAAGAAAGGAAATTCGACTTGGAGTGGCAAGTAATCTGGGAGAGGAGTCCATAATGTTTTGGACCTACATCCTCCTACTCCCATTTATAACGATTCGTTAGCTCGATTTACAATCCTAATGTGGATATTGTGTCCCATACTATGTGTATAGCTATACATTGAAATCCGCGAGGTCGATTTACAACAGGTCGTTGATGGCTGTCTTATTACTGCAAAAAAGGCCTGACATTAATTTCGAGCCGCAAGAAAGTGACAGGAAGAGATCATTCGACTTCTTGTTTATGCGACAAGTCTGATCACCAAGTGTGAATGGCTTGTCTACCAGACGAAAATTTCCATATATCCAGCGTTAAGGACAAATACGTGCCATTAAAGTCTAAAGGCGCTAACTTCATATGACTTACACAGCCAAACCATGCGCCGTCGCTGCATCCCGATATTTTAGGCTGTTGCTACCCGTTAAATGGGTGTTGGTTCACATGCAGAGCCGTCGGATGTCGTCACCACAGATGGTCAATTTAAGGTCCAGAGACACTTATGGGTCCAAGAGCGTGCACATGGCGAAGACGTAGAAGAGAGGATGAATGGCCTTTAACTTGGCGGAGGAAAGTTGCGAAATAGCACAGAGTGCTCTAATACAGATCGATATGATATCATCTGTGTACTGCTTCCAAGCTGCGTTACCGGGTGCCCATTAACCGCGACTTAAGGGCCTCAGTAATTTTACTTTCGTGGCCTTGTAAAGTTTTTCATAATCCTTGATGTCCGTTCAGCAGTTTAAGAAGCTAGTATTTAGCGATACCTAATTGTCATCGTTTAAGGTTTACATGCTTTCGTTCTTCGGGCAAAGTACGTCCTGCCTTGGCTCAAGCGAAGGTACTTTTAGTGAAGCAGAATGCAGTGGGGCTGCAATAGCCAACGTCAGAGAATGGCGCAGACTCCGAAAAAATACAATTTATCCAAGAAATGATCCAGTCCGATAACTTGTAGCACCAAGAACTTACTGTCTATTAAGGCTGATAAACTCTTCAGTTCGTATGAAAGCTAATGATTTTATGTATATGTTGATGCAGCCATATAAAAATTTACCATTTAACATACCAAAGCTAATCTTTCACATAACATATGGAAGGAAAATTACCTATTAAGATCTTGGTAACTAAGTACTGCTAGAGGCTGTGCTAAAACTAGAAGTGATGAAATACCCACCTTGCTACAACAGCAAGGTGCTCCGCAGGCTGACTTGTTGAGAAAGCAAGGCTCTTAACAAGCTAACTTGTTGAGGCAGCGTCAGTTGTATCGTGTTAAGCCCAATAGATGAAGACACGCAAGTTACTGTGTTATTCAAGAAATTTGCGGATGGTCTTCTTCAAGACTCACCTGTTCCGATTGAAGTTATAGTCACTTGATCAAGAGATCTTCGCAGCTGAACAGAAGCCTTTAGCCTGAAACAAGCTCATGGTCACTCGGGATCATATCGTTCGCCGAGACTACAGGAGGATGGAGGTCTAGATTCAATGGACTTCTCCTATGTAGAGAGCAGCGACACCGCTCTCCACAAGGCCTGTTGCTTGGCTCGATGAAGAGAATCACCAGGCAAACAATTTAAGATACCAGAAATTATAAATATGGTGGACGAAGCGGCGAACAGGCTTTTGATTAGGATATAATTGAAAAATGGACTTTTGTCACAAAATTATTGGACAAAATGGGCCGCTACAACATTTAAAGAGTAGTTTCGAGATACCCTCAAGGCTTTTTTGCAGAGACAATAATTGGTCTGGTCCTTTTTTGAAACATCTCATTCTTCTTATAAAAAATCAGTTCTACCTCAGCTAACTTGGCTGCATGAGAAGCAAGAATTATAAAAAACTTACGAGTTGCGGTAGATTGCCAAAAAGAATGGTCCGTTTAAGACATGAAGTTGCGGAAATGGAGAATATACGTGGGCCCCTCTAACGACTTGCATCCAGAGCATATCAGCATCTGCAAATGGAATTGGTTGATATGAAGGGAATCGAGACATTACCGTCATCCATGCATGCTCTCCATAATAGCTTCCTTTTGATTGACCCACCAAGACCGGGTTGGCGCCTGGTCGCCCGAGGGGTCGCCACGTGTTGTCGCTGCCTATTTAATAACCCTGTATGCTTTTTCGCCTAATTTCGACAATGATTTAATAGCTAAGATACTTCATTAATAAAAATCTATTCAGCATTGAATAGACCTTCAAGGCGAGTGTTAGACGAGATCCTCAACTCATGGGCTAACCATAGAAGCCACTATGAAGACCACATTGGTAACTTACGTGGACATACTAAATGTGGGCAAACAGCCGAATGACCGAGTATCATATTTGTCGGTATCAAAGAATCCACGGAAAAGATTCTCGAAGAAAAGTTACATGTCCCTATGAAGGTGGGAAATTGAACCCATCAAAATGGACACCTGAGTCTTCCATTGACGATGCACGTGACCAGCAACGACCACGTGGTAAATAATGCTTGTCGAGGCATCAGCGCTTCCGAGCACAAACAGAATCTCTTCTGACATGCTGGAACTTTGGTAGGCTGATAATAAGTAAGAAATTCAAAAATGGTATACAGATGGCTTCCATCAAAACGGTAAGAAAGTAAGAATCGAATAAGGTTGTCGGGAAGAGACTCGTATACGTACCAGAAACAATGCTGATAAAATGACTGCATCTTTTGCTATGACATTATCAAGACAGATACTTTTGTTATATGCCCGTTTTTTATTTCCCCTATAGAATTTCCCTTTGGGATCCTCTCACTCGGCGGTGCATGTCACTCTAATGCGTTGGCTCCGTCATACGCAAGTGCTTGAAACCTAAAAACCTGTATAACTGTCCCGGCAGAGTCAATGCTTTGCAGCTTGACTTCAAGGCGGGATCCTCTGTTCGTTCTTCGTACCTGCCATTGGAATAGTTCTGATACCGGACGAACGGTTCGAGTAAAGTGTGATGGGCATCGCTAAAATGCTCTTTGAGCAAAAATTGCTTGATTTTTCGCTTGCGGCTTTGCGTTTTTGACGTAATTGCCGAAAAGATCAAGAAATTTGAAGCACAGAACGAGCAAGTTCTTCTCCGCAAACCACTTACACTTGAATCCAGATTATGAGATGCTCAATGTCCGCAAGCACATGATACAAAACTAACAACCGCCTTTCTTGTCACCACGCAGTATCTTCACAGTAGCAACAAGGTCATCTATCTACACTGTTCTGGCTCACAAACAGACTTGAGTTTCGTTAACTCGTGTGACATCGAGTGACGCTCCTATACTTCAAGCTGAAAAATTAAGTAATTTCTGCGTCTGCCAATACTGGTCTCATCCATGCTGTAAACATCACGCATATCGTACTGTACACGGTAACGTGTCCCCTTCAGAACAGACAACATAGCCTCCATGTCCACCAAGCCGTTTTTACCGTGAAAGCGGATAGCGTAGCTTCTGAAGTTGTTTAGACTTGTGAAGCCATCGTGCGTCACATTGATGACATCTTCCGGATCTCTAAGCGATTGGGCAAGCCATAGGGTAGACGAGGTACCTCGTGATCACTCCGCGGTGTTGACAATGCAGGGCCTAATGGGCCACAGCTTTTTCAACTATGAGATGTTGAATCAGCCGCTGGTGCTTTGCATTCACTTTGCACTCAGGCTTCTTGGATTCATGGTCTCCACATTGGCCTGCTTCTGATTGATTTGCTGTTTGATGCCTGTGACAACTTTTTGGCAAGATCGAACTCCTTCGTTGCCCATTTAGCCAAAATTTATGAATTTATTAACCATTTTAATTTATGGGTCCAAATAATAATAAGAAATTTTATTTAAATTAGATACCACTGTTTAATTAAATTACAAAAGAGAGCGTATAAAATTGTTACGAATATAGCTTTCATTATAAAGTTAGATATTTTTCATTTGCAGGTATACATACTACCATCAACTGAAGCGTAAATATTGTTTATATTTTTTCCGCTATAAGAATTTAATTTAGTGTATAATTTGGTATGTATAAATGGATGTTAAGTTCAGTTTACAATATAAAAATTGAAAACAAATTCTTAAAAAAGCATCACAAAAGTGTATATTTTATAAATTACTAAAAGCACATGATGTTTAAATAAATAAAGTACTATTAATGATATTATACTATAAATTAGTAAAATTGAGAGTATAATATTATTAATTAATACCTTACTTATTAAAACATCATGTGCATGTTAGTTAACTACTTCAAAGGCATTTGTTTCCCTTTTTAAAGCAAAAATAATAAACGAGTTTAAATAAATGCTGTAATAAATGCACCAATTGTGCCTATTCAGTAACTGAAAGGACCTGTCCAAAACTATATATTTTATTAAATTTAGATTTGAAAAAATTATCAAAAATTTGCTATATAAACATTTTAAAAATATATAAAAATTATGCTTATTGCTTATTTTTGCTATACTTTCAATAAAAATCTTATTGATTATATAATTTTAATTATATAATGTGTATAAAACTTTCTTAAACATAATTATTTGAAATATTTATATTTTGTTTTACTTTGTTTGTGTCAACCGTTTTGGTCGAAAGTTGGTGAACGCTGTCGAGATGAAGAAGGACACAAGAAAGGTTGACAATGGTACGAAACGTTGAAACGATCAAGGTTTAAAGAAGTGTTATCTATGCGGTAATACTTGACATCTGAAGGTGACTTGCCCTAAGAAAGTCAAGAATAAACAAGATGCTGATTTTGTAGTGACTGTTGAAGATAGTCAAACGCGCTTGACCGACAACTAGGTCTTGGGCAGCGGCTGAAGACGTCATTTACAGAATATAGAAGACTTGTTGGTCACTGAAACCTTATTGAATAACGGCGTTTAATCAAGAGCATGGTGTCTTTCGAGATCAAGGATTTGGGTGTTGTCAACAAGTATTCTGGTTTTCGGATCGTGTTGGATGTAAAGTTGATATATGCTGGACCAAGAAGTGACTATTGACTTACTGTTAACGATCACGGTTTGAGTTCGGCAAACGGGGTTAGATCTTCGATCGGAAAAGAATGCAATGATGTGGACAGGGAAGAGTCTAAATCGTTTGTTGCAATCGCTGAATCCGAACTACCAAGCGTCAAGATTTTAGATCCTCGTTAGAAGTCTGTTGTGGATTGCGCGTTGCACTCGTCCGGATATAGCTTTGCAGTCCATCTTGCGACCAGACAACGCACAAGCCTACGGTGAAAGACTGAAAGATGGTAAAAGAGTGGCGAGGCATTTGAGGTTGTTAAAGTTGTAGATTAGCAGCGCGAGCCAGCCGGCAGACCCCATCAAGATTGAGAGCTGGACTGACGTGAACTATGCCATAGACAAGTCGGCCAGAAAGTGTGTGTCAGAATGCGTGCTGACGATAGACGGTGATGTCAGTGCATGGACATGCAAGAAGCAGACTGGTGTATCGTTGAGCACCATGCAAGCAGAGTTCATTGCTGCATCGCACTGTGGGTCGATAGGCCACGATGTCAGCTAACACTAATATATTTGCCAGTAAGAATGATATGCGCCGATAATATTATCCTGAAAGATTATTTTGTCAAATACTATAAGCTAAAAGAATATTGTTGAATGTTATTAGCTAAGATTATTTTCATTTTGGCACTTAATGTTAGTGCCAATGCTATGTAACGGGCTACACCCCGTTTGTGCAATTAGATAATTAAACAAGAAACATTTCTTAGCATTTGCTTTACCCACTTATTATTGCAGCGAGGAATATAATTCGTTATCCATTACTACAATTACTCGATCAGGTCCTTACCATTGGCTAAAGCAAGAAGCAGGATATTATAAATATCGTCAAAATCTGACAAAAAAAATAATGACATGTCCTTCACCCATATACATTTATATTCCTCCTTCTCGTCCCACTTTAATCAGCTCTTTGATGGACAATTACACGCATTTTCCACCGTATACCAAAGTCGTTGTCATAGTAAGTGTAAAAAATTATACAAGTTTTCAACACTCTGATTCTCTATTTCAACTCTAAAAGATTATCAGCAAAAGTTCTGATCCACGCGATGGATTTGGGAGCACAGCATTATCATTCAACTCGAGCGCGCCAAGTTGTCATGTCAAGTCTGCGGATTTTTCTACTTGCCAATACTCTGGTATCGCTGGCAAGAGCTTGTACCATGATCGCGGTGGGGCGCAACGCAACGGTGGACGGCTCCACACTCGTGGCTCATACGGACGACGCGGGTTTCGGCGCTGCCGACCTGCGAATGGTGCATATACCAGCTCAAAAGTATGAGAGAGGAGCGGTGCGTCACGTATACAACGTACAGCCGGGCTACCCACGACTCGTAACTACAGAGAGAGGACCCGAGTACAAGCCAAAGAATAACCAAGAGCAGCTTATGACACCGCTCGGTGAGATTCCGCAGGTGTCGCACACGTACGGCTACTTTGAACAGGACTATGGCTTTATGAACGAAGTACAACTCACTATTGGAGAGAGCACTAGCGGAGCTAGGACGGTGGGCTGGCCCATGGACGCAGGTCCACACGGATACAACATGTTCGGTATTGGAGAGCTCACAAGAGTGGCTTTGGAGCGCTGTGATTCGGCTCGGTGCGCTATACAGATTATGGGCGACTTGGCTACCACGTACGGGTTCTTTAGTGAAGACAGCGGCGACCCGGCCAATCCAGATTACGTGAGTGCAGCAGAGACATTGGGCATTGCCGACCGTTACGGAGAAGTGTGGGTCTTCCACGTGCTTACAGGTCCGCAGAATGCTAGCGCTGTTTGGGCTGCACAACGAGTGCTTGATACCCACGTGGTCGTGGTGGCCAATGGCTTTGTGATCCGTGAAATGAATCTGGACGATTCCGATCGCTTCGTGGCGTCGGGCAACGTGCATTCCTTTGCTGAGGAGATGGGGTGGTGGAAGCCGAAGCAAGGCAAGTTTGATTTCACAGCTGTGTACGCTTCTCCAACATCGGATCCCGTCCGCGCTTTATACGTAGGGCGTCGCATGTGGCGCGTATTTGATCTTGTGGCACCATCCTTGCAGCTCGATTCCCGCCTTGGGCATTATTCGGAGTTTCCGACGTACCCATTTTCAGTCGAACCAGACCGGAACCTTGATGTTTCCGACGTGACACGCTTATTGCGTGACTACTTTCAAGGCACGCCTTACGACTTATCCAAGGGTTTCGCCTCGGGGCCGTTTGGGATGCCGATGCGGTGGGGAGGCGACGAAAAAGGTGTCGTTGGTGGCTGGGAGCGACCAATTTCTATGTATCGTACGGTGTACAGTTTTGTGCTGCAAGCGCGTGCTCACCTTCCCGATGCCGTTGGTGGTGTAGCCTGGTATGGACAAAGCTCGCCCCATGCTTCGGTGTTTGTGCCATTCTCCTGTGCGCAGCAAGAGGTGCCTTCCGCGTATCTTCTCGGCAAGGAAAGCGAGTTCACTCCTGGTTCAGCATGGTGGGCTTTCAGCTTTGTTAACAACTGGAGCATGATACGCTTTGACGCTATCAGCAAAGACATCCGCGCCCGCATTGCTGAGTTGCAGAAGGCATGCTTTGCTGAGCGGAAGGCGATGGAACATCACATCTATCGTACCGAGTCCTTAACAACAGCTGAAGCTCGCATATACCTACAGGAGCAATCGAATCAATTGGCTTCCAAAGTCGTTGAAGAGTGGTGGGCTTTTGCATGGAAGCTTGTGGGTAAATTCACGGACGGCTACATCACGACGGGTGAAGCTCCTGAGGAAATGGAGATGCCCGGTTATCCGGAATGGTGGCTCAAGCTCAGCGAGTTCTCCAAGTGGCCAGGCGACACATTGAGGCCGCCACATGTCCCGATGCTGGAGAAACAGCTTGAGCTGTTTAAAAGTCATCAGGATGCGAGTACCGATGTCGTGGGGCAGCGAGTTGCAGCAACGTCTTCGAATGTTGTCTTAATTACTCAGCTTGCCATTGGCGCTGCAATCGGGGCCGTTGTAGGTGCGTCTGCTACATGGTTTATTCTAGCACGCCAGCGTCAATTTGGGTATCGAGCCATTCGTTAAGCGCACAGCGAGTAGATGCAAGAAAAAGCGTGATCTATGATAATGGTAATGGCTCTAGAGCGGAAAGTTCTAGAAAGTATGATCTTCACCATGCTTCAATCGTAACACCCATACCTATTTCTACTATCCGGTGTACGGTCCCTTGTAGTTTCTCTTGGACGCCATGCTACCGGAACTCTTGCGTCCATCGGTGCGCCATTCTGGTGAAGTGTTGCGACTGCTGCGATTGTTCTTGAGTTGCAGCTCACTACGAGAAGGCTTGGTTTCCTCGTCGCTATACGTTCTACTCAAACTTCGCCCACGCTTATCATTGGTCCCACGACTATCTCTATTCTTTCGGCTGTAAAGTGATTGATAGCTAGTCTGCTCTTTACTGGTAGATGTCTTCAGCTCTCTTCCAGGACCTTTGGGCTTGAATCCTGCAGTTCTGGCCATTTTGGGGGCAGCAGCAAGGCCTGGAATGTCCATCAATCCCATCGCTCGTAGCGTCTTCTTCTGCAGCATCGGTACCTTTTCAAGCCCAATAAACTGGCTGTAGAGTGCACTTGTCTCAACAAGCTGCATTTTGGACATGCGGAGCTTTTTGAGATTCGAGTTGTAGAACCCCAAAAAAGCAGCATACGCTTTCTCTGCCGATTGCTCCAGCGCACTGCGGTCACGAACATTTGCAAGGGCACGCGTAGTTCGGCATTTCTGCTTATCGAACTGAGGATACTGTTTAAGTTCCAAGAGCGGCAAGTCAGCCAGATCACGAAGCAAGGTTTTTTCAAAATCAGCCAGCACCAGAATACCACGCCCTTCCATCCCTGCACGAGCAGTTCGTCCTAGGCGGTGTATATACTGATCACGATCCGTGAGACCCACTTGCAAAACCAGCGAGACGTCTGGGTAGTCGACGCCACGTGCTGATACATCAGACGAGAACATAATCATTCTCTTACCGTTGCGAAAGGCGTCAGCAGCCTTGGTACGCGCCGATTGACTCTTACGTGAATGCATCTCCAGAACGTTCGGAAAACCTGCAGCCTGAAAAAGCTGCGCCATGAACTGCGCCGCACGTGCAGTAGGTAAGAAAACAATGACCTTGTATGCTTGCAGCTTCATGTGGTCTTCCAATACGCTTTCAATCACCGGAATAACGTCTTGCAAGTCGCATACAACATATTCCTGCACAGCCTGTGAGTTAGTCTGTTCATCATCCCCTTCAATCGTATTCACAAACGTGTAGTCGTCACGAAGTGCCACATTCTTAAGCTCCTCAGTCGCCGTCGGCAAAGTCGCACTAAAGAGCAACGTCTGCCGCTCTTTTGGCAAATAGTTGATTATCCGCATGATATCGGGCCGGAATCCCATGTCCAGCAGACGATCAGCTTCGTCCAGCACCAGCATCTGAAGATTGTCCAGTTTCTGTCTGATGCGTCCACTGTTGTCTTCCAAATGCGCTTGCAGTCGTCCTGGAGTGGCCACCAGCACATCGATGCCTCCTGCTTGCGTTAGCTCCTTCACATCCTTGTTCACTGAGCTGCCACCCACAAAGCAAGACGTGCGTAGTGAATGGGCATTTGTAAGCTTCACGGCTTCCACTGCGATCTGCTGCGCCAATTCTCGAGTCGGAGAGATGACAAGAGCAGAGATCTTGTCCTTCTTCGACTGCGGGTTCTTTATCAAACGCTCCAGCGTTGGCAGCAAAAAGGCAATTGTCTTGCCATTGCCAGTCTTTCCCTTGGCCAGCACATCACGTCCTTCCAGTACGAGTGGCAGTGTATCCTTCTGCACGTGAGTCAGGAATTCGTAGCCCATATCGCGCATCAAAACATCTTTAGACTCCTGGCTGATCGACAGAGAGCTGACTGAAACGTCAGACAGACAATTGTTGGATGCACATGGAAAGAAGCTGGAGTAAAAGCCGCGTGCACGCAACAAACGCAGCGAGAGGTGGCGAGTTGTCCACATTGCTAAGTGATTGGTTGGTTTCCAATGCTTGCCCAAAACAGGTAAGTTTGGGTATACCGAAAATGTCGTTTTGGGAGCGTAATATTTAGCCAAAAGGCTTCAAAGCGTAAAAATCATTCGCGATGGGTCTGCTACGTGTACTGGCACCCGCATCTTTAGCTGTGCTACTGGCAGTACAGACACCCTCAGAAGCCATTATCTTTCAACTTGATAGACATGTAGAGGAGTGTTTCCACGAGTATGTGCGTACTAAGCGCACGGCCTTTATGAGGGTCGGTGTGCTGGAGTCCCCTGGCACGTACGACGTGCGACTGAAGGCGTTTGGCCCGTTCTCCTCGTACCCCGAGCAAGAACAAGTGGACATGAAATTCTTTGATCAGTTGGTGGTGACACCACGTGATGAACAGAACCAGAACATTGAACGCAGCGGTTTCAACTTCCAGTCGGAGAACCGAGGAGGATGGTACCGCTTCTGTCTCGACAATTCGCATGCGGGCAACGAAAAGCTGATTGAGTGGTACACATCATATGAACTCTCGAACGAAGAAGATTTGGGTGACGAGGACAAGTTGGAGAAGCAGATACGCCAAGGTGTGGTATAGCATGAGAAGTAATGACAAATTCGAGTGAGATTTAGATACATGACTGTGGTTTTGTTTGATGTGATGAGAACAGAGCATTTGGAAGGTGTGAAGACATCGCTCGATCGATTGCAGACATTGTTAAGCCTGATTCGCAATGAGCAGGACTACTATCGCACTCGTGTTCACCGCCACGTTCAAAGTAAGCTTCAAGTTGCTGCATTTTGTGCTTGGTTTGTGTTGCTGCGGGAACTAACGACAATCAATTGCTGTTTTGCGATTGCAGCCCTTTACAGCAGTGAGTCTCGTATCATTTACTACACAATCTTTGAGCTGGCTGTGTTGGGTGCCATGTATGGTGCGCAATCCTTCCTGCTACACAAGTGGTTCAGCGATCGTGGCTACCTCTCCAAGCACCAATGGGCGTAAACTGCATAGATGTTATAGCAGCGGATAGTGGAGCACTGTTGCTTGTATTGCATAGTGGCGGGAGTGAGAAAGTGCCTTAGGGCTTGCAAAAAGCTGTTGAAAAGAAAAGGCGATGTAGACGCCTACACCGAGGTACCTTTTGTACTACGATTAACAACGCATTGATGCTCCACCGCATACATCTAGCTTTCACTAATTACCACTTTCGATTTCCATCTCATTAATTATCTGCTGGCATCGACGCAGGCGCTCCTCGGCGGTACTGACATTTCCAGCAGCAGCAGCAGATACTGTAACATGGTTGCCACAGTCGCCTTCTTCATCCTCCTTCACCGATAGATAGAACACAATGTCATTGTTTCGCTGATCAGCTGGTACGAAACGATACCGTCCCTGTTTGTCCGTCAAGATGCCTTGAATTGGAGTGAGATTCAGGAGCTCCCTCACTCGTGTCAATGGGAGATTGCCTGACGTCACCGCCACTTCATATAAATCAGGGGTTGCGCCTTCTTCTCCAGTCATCACAGCTTGAAATGTCCCTTGCTCGAGATAAAACACCCGGAACGAACAGCGTTTCGTAAGTGTCTGCTGCGTGCCAGGACTGATGCATTCCAGCTCAATGAAGCCTGCGATAGGACCAACGACGTCAGGAATCGACGTTTGAAGCTGCACTCGCTGGCCGACACAAAGCGACTCGAGCGTCGTAGAGAAGAAACTCGTCTCGGAGTTACACAATTGGGCGCTGATTATCGTCTGCCCCAACATGATCTGTGAGCAATTCTCCACCGCAATGATGAGGCCTTCATTGACTCCATAGCTCGAGGAAATGAGCAGGTTTTGTAGCATCGCTGACTCCATCACTTGATTCATCATATGCATCACCTGTGCGCTCTGTGATAAGCTCTGCCCCACGCGCTCGAAGACTGACTCGAACGATTGCTGCAAGCCGCCCGTGTAGCTCTTCAACATCTTCGCCATCTCGTCCATCGCCTGAAAAATGGTGTGTTGTACAAAATTTACATTAGAAATGGACGTGGCCACCACTTAACATCAAATATGAAAAAGAGGCCATAAAAGTATTTACTGTAGTCAACCGACTCATCCTTCGTTGCAATAAATTAAGATTGGTTTCTAATGATGAGGAAATCACCTTGTGTTCATCCACGAAATCAAGACGCTGAGACGCAGATTTGAGACTGATTTACACTCTCCTTCGTCTTAATTTCGACGCAGCGACCTTAATGACTTATCTGCGACCATAGCCACCACGGTTGCCGCCACCACGGCCACCGCCACCCCCCCCCCAAAGCCACCGCCAGTGATGTTGCCACTATTGTCACGAGTGTACGGTGACGGCTCAATGCCAGGTACGCCAAAGAGGTTCATCTTCTTGAGAGTTCTCTTCTCAAGCTTCGGCACCTCGTCCAAGCCGACAATGCGGCTGTAATCGGCCGCAAGACTCACAAGTTCAACGGACTTCAATTTCAGACGCTTCGCATGCGAATTGTAAAAACCAAGCCACGCCTGGTACGACTGCTGCGCCGACTTTTCCACGTCACCGTAATTTTTCAGGTTCTTCGTGACCTTTAGCGTGCGCGACTGTGACGGCGTCAGCATCACAGGTGATCTCTGCTTGAGAGGCAGGTCAGACAACTGGTCCAGCAAAGACGTCTCGAACTCGGACAAAACAAGAACACCCTTGCCCTTCATACCAGCACGTGCTGTACGTCCAAGACGGTGGATATACTGGTCGCGATCAGTGAGACCCACCTGGAGCACAAGCGACACGTCCGGGTAGTCCACACCACGCGCTGACACGTCAGACGAAAACATCATCACCTTATGGCCCTTACGGAAAGCCTCGGCCGTCTTTGTGCGCACTGCTTGGCTTTTACGAGAATGGATCTCGAGGACACCAGGGAAACCTGCAGCCTGAAAGAGCTGCGCCATAAACTGCGCGGAACGGGCCGTGGGAAAGAACAGCATCACCTTATACGCAGGCAGCTTCATGTGCTCGGACAGAATGCACTCCACCGTCAAAATCACATCCTCCATCTTGCATACAATGTACTCCTGCTCGGTCTGCACATTCGTGTCTGCTTCCTTCGCATCAATAGTATCCACAAATGAGTAGTCTTCACGCAAAGCGACCTGCTTCAACTCCTTCGTAGAGGCTGGTAGTGTAGCACTGAACAGCAGCGTCTGACGCTTTTTCGGCAGGTATCCGATGATACGGATGATCTCCCGCCGAAAACCCATGTCCAGCAGTCGGTCGGCTTCGTCTAGAATCAAGACACTGGCCTTGCCTAATCGATCAGCGATTTTGCCCGTATTCTGCTTCAAGTGGTCAGCCAGACGACCAGGAGTGGCAACTAGGATGTCGAGCGGGGTGCTGCTCGTAAGAGTACGTTCATCCTTCTTAATATTTGCGCCACCCACGAAGCAGGCAACATTAAAGTCGTGAAACTTGGTGAGACGTTTCGCTTCTGTTGCAATCTGCAGCGCCAGTTCACGTGTCGGTGACACCGCAAGCGTTGGGATGGCGCCAGAGTGACGTCCGCTCTTCACCATATTCTCGATCACTGGCAGCAAGAAGGCAATGGTCTTCCCGTTGCCCGTCTTGGCCTTCGCGAGCACGTCTTTTCCTGCCACAATGAGTGGAAACGTCTCGTTCTGCACGTTCGTGAGACGTTCGTACTTGAAGTCTTCGACAATAGCGCGCTTTGTCTGGGCAGAGATGTCCAATGACGCGAACAGGACATCCGACAAATAGTCTAGATTCGTGGGCTTCATAGTCTCCGCAAGAGCGTCAACGTCCGTATCAGCGTGAATCTCCTGCTTCACAACAGCCTTCTTTAGCTGATCTTCGGTCGTGTCAGCATTCTTGGTGCCATTGTTACGACGACCTCCACAACGCGGCTTCTTCTTCTTGTGTTCAGCATCACTGTCCTTACGTCCTTCAGCCGGAGTTTTGCGTCGCCAAATGCTGCTGCTTTTGTTGCTATTACTCTCTAGTCCCGGCATGTTCTCTTCTCCTTCTCTCTCTCTCGACTAATTCAGGAATGCACGTACGTGGCAAAGCGCAAGAATGCAAAACTGACCGTCTTGATGACAAACCGTTTCCACCTACCCGCCACGGTGACTAAAACTACTTGGATATTGTATAGAACATACATTCCGCGACATTTCTTTATTCTAGATTTCGTATGCCATGTCGACCCTTGCAGACTCATTCTTGGAGGACTTGGACGAACTTAGTGAAGGCAGCGACGAAGAAGAGACGTCTGCTCTGTCGTCTCTTGTCTCTAACGTAGAGGAAGACAAAGACAATGATGTTAATGAGCACATGCTCGAGGACTTTGCCACGTCGAGAGCAGATAAGCGGAAGCGTCAGGACACGGAACAGACGCTCGCGGAAGAGCAGATTGAAAACCTCACAGAGTCGCTGTATTCCAGCGTCAAACATCGCGGCGTGGCGGCTGTCGCGTCACTTAAGCGTTCGCCTAAGTATCTGGCACACGTGCAGGAGATCCAGCAATATGTGGATGACGCTGCCGCGTCAGCTAAGCCCCAGCAGCTGGAGGAAGGAAGCGCTGAATACGACCTGGTGGTGACGTCCAATGACCTAATGGTACAGATTGACGATGAAATTGAAGCGGTGCACCGCTTTATTGCCGAGATTTATGCTGCCAAGTTCCCGGAGCTCGACTCTCTCGTGCCTAATGCCCTCGACTATGCTCGTGTCATTAAGGCTATCGGTAATGAGATGGATTTGACCGTCGTAGATGAGCTGCCCAAATTACTGCCGAGCTCGGCGGTGATTGGAATCTCGGTTACAGGTTCAGGAACGAGCGGTAAACCGTTGGGTCCTCAAGATTTGAAGACGTGTATGGAAGCTTGTGACGAAGTGTTGTCGCTGGAGAAGGACAAGAATATGATTCTGCGCTTTGTGGAAAGTCGCATGAAGTACTTGGCGCCAAACGTGTCGCAATTGGTGGGCACTCGTATTGCAGCGCTGCTTATTGGACTAGCTGGCGGTGTGGCGGAACTAGCGCGAATACCGGCGTGTAACTTGCAAGTGCTGGGACAGGAGAAGAAAGTGCTGAGTGGGTTCTCGTCGGCTGCTGCATTGAAGCACACGGGCGTTCTGTTCTTTAGCGACCTCGTGCAGAGTGTGCCTCCGTATTTACGAATGAAGGCGTGCAGAGCAGTAGCAGGCAAGCTAGCGTTAATGGCGCGTGTGGATAGCCAGCCACACAAGACTGACATGGAAGGTCTAGTGGGTGCGCGCTTTCGTACGGAACTGGTCGGGAAGATGGAGAAATGGCAAGAGCCACAAAAGGCAAAGACGAAAAAAGCGTTGCCCATTCCAGACGAAAAACCGCGCCGCAAACGTGGTGGCAAGCGCTACCGTAAGATAACGGAGCGATTACAGATGACAGATGTACGGCGTGAAATGAACAGGCAGTCATTTGCTATGGCAGATGAAGAGTATGGTGACAACGCCATGGGAATAACATCTGGACGGCTTGGTCAGGAAGGGTCGGGTAATCTTCGTATCATGCGCAAGGAGCAGAAGCAGTCGAGCAAAAAGTTGCGCGCTGCAAATTTTGCCGCATCTTCTGCTAGCAAACCGCCGCTTTGTGGGCTCGCATCAAGTCTCGCATTTACGCCCGTGCAAGGCATTGAGCTTATGAATCCCGAAGCTGCGAAGGCTCGCGTCGCCGAGGCTAATAAGTATTTTTCTGCTGCTAGCGGATTCGTCAGTGTTGTCAAGAAGCCATGAACACATTGGTAATAGGATTTTGTTGGGCAGCAGCGACAACAACAAGCGAGAAATAGTAAAAGAAGGCAGCCAGCATTTTGGTCGTCGTGCGTACACACAAACCCATGTCATATCATCTAATCGGATCCATCATGTGTGCATCGCACTCAACTTTTTCTCATTCAGTGCTGTGTAAAGTGTGTATTCTCTGGAATACATTATTCTGTGGTAGTCACAGGAAGTACTCCTCATACTTTTGCTCGTAAATGATACAGAATCGCCGGCCTGGGGTCCGACGAACGCGATGTAGCGTTCCTGGGATGCGGCCTTGCGTGGTTTGATTTAAGGCGTGACCACCGAAGAGTACCATCTCCTTACCAGGAACACAAAGCTTCTCAGTCTTGAGCCACTGCTTTGAATGTGAATCATACACATCTAATCCTTCCACACTGGGCACAGGTTCCACCACGTACAGACTCGGATCCACATGCTCAAAAACATTTTCCGTTGCGGATTGGCCGCTTCCTTCAATGTTCGGGTAGTGCAGTCCGTAGCAGACGGAGAAGTCCTTGTCCAAGCGTACATGGCAAGGCTCAATATCGTAACCTAAAGTCAAGCTCAACGCACGGTCGCAAATTCGCTGCATGCGGCGCTGCAGCAATAGCCAATTAGTTTGAAACTCGGGCGATGGCCACACAAGCCGCGACATGTCTCCACAGGCCACGCGGAAGCAGTCTCGTACACTCGTATGCTCGTATCCAGCATACCAGAAAGGTTTGCCGTGCTCATTGCGATAGATGTATTTGCTGGTGCACCTGTTTTTCCAGCCTTCGTCGTCGCTTGTGAAGAACGTTTCCAAGTTCTGGAGTACTTGGTCGTGAATGTGTTCCAGCATCTCACCAAGTTCTGTAAGCACTACGAACGAGTGACGCTCCATCATCTCCAAAAACCGGGCACGGTTCTTCCAGTTGAGTTCACTTAGTCGCAGACGTGGCACTTGCACGACATCCTCGTTCACGTTTTCAAGTGTCTCTACAACGGTCTCACTTGGCTTCGACACTTCAGAAGTATTGTTCTTTTTCGGATAGTTGACAGGCTTAATGTTGTCGCTTGCATGGAGGCAGTAGAAAGTAGCCGCCAGACTGTAATCGATTGGTATGGAGAACTCTGTTGCAGCAGAGATGACCGCCATGTCGGTAGTGGCAAACAAGGCACTATTTCTTTCATGTTTTCGCGTTAGAGAACGGGGACCACCCATTTTGCATGCACAATTGAAAGCTCAAGTATCACTCTTGGCTGCTACTTCTAGTTTTGCTGCGTGCTGGTTCTCCTTGAGATCGTACAATCGTGACCGCACTTGTTCCGTTCGACCCTGCTACTCCGGCGTGTATGGCGGGTGTGTTGTTTTGCAATTGGGAGCATGGCCTTATCAATGGCTAGGCTGCGGTTGCGCTCTTCAAGCTGGCGACGGCGCTCTATGTTCCAGGCTTTTGTGGCCGAGTAGCGCGGCGAACTAGCGTAGTTCATGTATCGAGGCGAAGACGATATATTTGAGAGAGACTTCACGGGTCGGGATGACACCACAGCGCTTCGTGTTGATTTGGAAGAAAGGCTTGTCGATTTTGGTACTGGAATCGACGACTCTTTCTTCGTCATGAATGGTGGCTTCCTGACGAGCAAACTACGCCGATTGGAGGTTGCCGGGATCCACTTTGACGTTGTCGTGAGCTGCAGATTTTCATCACGTGCAGGCCGTCTTGAGCGGCTGACAACTTCGGTATTAGTCTCACCTGGCTTCTGCAGTAGCTCGTGTAGAATGGAATCCTGCGGGCTGAGAAGCGAGTCCAGAGAGCACGTAGAGGCGGTCGAATACGATGGGCTGCGAGGGACCTTTGAGCAGAAAGTGGAGTCGTACGAGTCAAGAGCTGTGGTATCATATTTGGCCGACGTATGGACAGTGAGCCTCTTGTAAAAGGAGGCCTTCCTCGATGTGTTACAAAGGACTTCTTCTTTCTCCCGTGATAAGTCCTCAACAGGCTCTACAGCTTTTTCGGCATTCTGGATCATTTGTACGGGTTTCGATGGTGTGCGGGAGTAATTTGTGATCATGTGTTGAATGTTTTTCTTCACCAATAAGTTGTCGGCCTTTAGCTGTGTCGTTTTCTTGAATGTTGACACGGACTGAGATCGTGGAGCTGAGGATACGGCATTGGCTCGTGCCATGAGCTCAAACTGATCGATGAGTGTCTTCACGTTTGTAGCGCTTTCCATTTTCCAAATTCTTTTGGTGAAATAATGAAGACAATGCAAACGTTCAAGAGAGAGAGAAGTGTGACCGACCAGAACCTTGAGCTCTGCGAGTTAAAAGCACTACTGGTTAAAGAACTCGCCACTGCACGGGTATTGGCGTGTGGTCCACGATTTCCATACCTTTCTGCCCTGTCTGAAATGGTGCAGGTTGTCGCAATGGCTGTGACTTGACTTCAACAGCACTGACCAATCAGAAGACGCGAACTTGAAAGCTTGACGCACCAAAAACAAAGATACACTTCCTACTATGTTGCATAAACTAGTGAACATAATGCAGTTACAATAGCAGCTTCCAGTTTCTAGCAGAGGTATAAAGCATAAAACCTCTACAACTGCATGCCTGTCACTCGTCCATAAATGATATGTGACAAATGTGATTACCGGCTGTGAGAAACGGCCCCAATCGGTGGAGCCTGTCACATTCTGATAACGAGGTGTTTATAGAACCGATTGCTCGAAATGCTACGTATCCTTTATCAGCTAGTCGTTTGCTCCATTACGACAGGCTGTAGCTCAGCGCCCTATGGTAACAACCGACAGCCGCCTGTGCGTTGACTTTTGGCGAGACTTTTTCATTTATTGCGCGTAACGCGGTTAATAATATGGTCGAGCTACTCAAGCAGGCGACTGGAGATATTCGGAAGAATCTAGAGAAAGGAAACGTGAGAGCGAAAGTCCCATCGAATCCCACCAAGGCGCTGTACTAGTGGCTGTTCTTTCTTTGAGACTTTCGTTGGTTATCATTAGGCTGGCAGGATGCATTCATTACCAGAGGCAAAGGCCTTGTTTTAGTTCCCGATACAGTTCTACGACACTTTTGACATCCCAAAGCAAAAGGTAAAGATCCCATTCATTTTAGAGCTACGATACTTGCATGTGCGGTTATCAGGGGTACGCGGAATCAAAAGTGTCATAAGCGTATGCTTGTCGATAACAAGTAAAATAGGACATTCTTCTCGATCGACATATTAAGCACCGCCAAGACTTTCCTGAATCCGCAAGCGTAACTCAATGGTGCTTTGACAACCGAAGACACTGAGACAGGATCATATGACAGCCTGCATCACTCACACTACTAAACAGCAAGAAAGGCTAACTGTCTGGCGCCGTTGTCTATATTACCAAGTAACGAACGGTATGATACGACCGCGGTGGTAGACGACAAGGAACGTGAGTCACTATTTGATACAAGTCAATACACCTATCATCGAGCTGATTCAATGACGTGCGGGTCCAATACTTGGACTCTAAGGAGCGTGAGTTTCTTCTTGCCACATGTCAATGCACTTTCAATGCGAAATCAAAGAGGATGTAAGTTCAGAAAAAGAAGGTGCGAATGGAAACAAACTTTTTCTTGTCACCGGAACGATAATGACCAGCGATTTCGACCGTCTGTTCAGCAGCCAGTGATAGTTACGATTCGTTTGTAATCCGGGTCCTTTAGTTCACCTTGGTGTTGATGGGCCGACCTGGTGTCGATCGCATTGATTGATCCCTCACAATTTTTGTTTTGTAGCTCTTTTTAAATCAAGATTTTTCTCATATCTATATTACTTAAATAATATTATTATTGCTACAGTGATCTAGAATAATTAATTATTGACGATACAATTAATCACCCAATGATATCATTAATTTATCTAAAATAATTTATAAAACCACATCGCAAATTCAAATTAATCGATTTATCACGATCGATTAACACACAAAGGCGAGTAGCGATCGTGACGACAGATACTGTCAGTAGAAGCGAGTACACCAAGACATCTACTTGAGGCAAACCGGAACAGACCGAGTGGTTTCAAAAGCGGCAACGCCAACCCTTTTGCTTTCTGTATGACAGAGCAGCACTAACCTGCCCTCTATATGCATCAAATGATTGCGTTTTGTTCGTAATTGCTACTTGTGCAGCAAGGGTGTCGATTCCAATACATCAATAGCCACGTGGTTCTCGTGTACCCAGTCACCACTAAACGGCGGCTTCCAATAGTTAAGCAGCAGTGAAAAGAGAACCACAGGCACGGACGATAGCAGCTCCGATAAACCGGCGAGGGCTGGAGGGATCCAAATTCCAAACGGAGCATACAGTGCACCACACGCAATAGGCATCATCAGTAGGTTGTACATGGCCCCCCAAGCAAAATTATGCTTGATACGTCTGTTGGTGGCGCTCGAAAGCGCGCGAGCGTTAAGCAGATCACGTAGGTCATCCTTAACGAGCACAACGTCGGCAGCGTCGAGCGCAACATCAGTCCCTGCTCCAAGTGCCACACCAACATCGGCCGTTGCTAGCGCAGGTGCGTCGTTCACGCCATCACCGACAAAGGCGACACGCAGACCTAGACTCTGCAGCAAGCGCACCGTGTCTACCTTTTGATGAGGTAGACTTTCAGCCAGCACAGAGCCATCAGGTACACCCAGCGCCATCGCCACGTTCATTGCGGTCCCGCGCTGATCGCCGGTAACCATCCACGGCTGAACCCCCTCGCGCTTTAGCTGGTAGATGACGCCTTTGGCCTCCGGGCGGAGGGCATCTCTTAGCGCAATTGCAGATAGCAATTCGCCATCAATGACAACGAACACGACTATGCAACCTTGAGCCTGAAAACGTTGGTTTGCTTCGACAAATTCTACAGGAACCCTTAGGGCATGACAGTCACCGTACGTCTGCTGTTTAAGCCATGTGAGGGAACCAAGTCGTACATCAACACCCTGCACGGTGCAATGCACACCGCATCCTGGAACAGCCTCAAATCCCTGCGCTTGGTCAACCTGAAGGTCCTGCAGTTGAGTCTCAGCATAAGCTACGAGGGCTTTACCTATTGAGTGCTCGCTGTTTTTTTCTGCAGCAGCTACGCAACGCCAGAGCTGTGTTCGGTCAACGCCATTCTCTGCATCAAAGACACTAGCAACCCCAAGCTGCGCAGTTGTGAGCGTTCCTGTCTTGTCAAACACAACAGCATCCACTTCCGCGAGCGCCTCGAGCGCGCGGCCACCCTTGAAGAGTATACCCGCCTGTGAACCTTTCGTGGTCGCCACCATTACAGCAGTAGGCACGGCAAGACTAATCGCACACGGACAGCTAATAACTAGCACCGTAATTGCAAAGCGCAGCGCAAACGGGAAAGGAGCCCAGCCCTGCGTATCCACATGACCATGTCGAGCGAGCGAGTACCAAAGCATGAACATCAAGCTGGCCAGAATGATTATAAACGTCGTGAAGTATGCAGCCACAGCATCCGCAATGCTTTGGCGACCACCGCGAGAAGCTTGAGCCTCTCCTACGAGACGCACCATGCGAGCCAACATCGACTCGTGAATAGTGTGGGTCACCCGCACGATCAGAACGCCCTGTGAGTTTATGGACCCACCTATCACAATTGCTTCAGGTTCCTTGGGCACCTTGCGAGCTTCACCGGTTATCATGGACTCATCCACAGAGCTAGCGCCTCTGACAACAACGCCATCTGTAGGCACTCGAGTACCAGGCAGAACTTTCAGTAGGTCACCACGTTCGACAAGTACCACGTCTATATACAGCTCTTTCTGATCCTCTTCTTCAAGCAAGATGGCGGTCTTGGCCTGCATGCGCAGCAAAGCATCCACACTGTTCGAGGCGCGTGCTTTTACCAGTGCTTCAATGTATCGGCCAACGAGGATCAGAGTAACAAGTAGCACCGTGACTTCGAAAAAGGTATCTACTTTGACTAGCGTGTCCGTATGCTCCTGCGCAGATGCCGCCGAAGGATTCACTTGGTCTGGTATTACTTTTGGTCTTTGAGATTTCGCAAAAGCCGCCGCAGCAACAGTAAAAACAGAAAAAGCATAGGCTGTGCAAGCACTTAGCGAGATAAGAACGTTCATCGTAACGCGCTTGCCATAACGCAACGCAAGGAAAGCACTTGTGTGAATGGGGCGTGCCACTATGAACAGCACAGGTGTCGCACACGCAAATTCCACAGCATTTTTCACACTTAACCGGTTCGCTGTACCCCAGACTCCTGCATTTGCCGGATTATGGTCGGAAGTAGGACAAAACACCGGAAGTATAAACTCGACGAAGATTACTGGTAGCGACAGCAAACAGCTCCAAAACAATAGCCGGGTAAACCGTCGCACTTCATCCGCGCGTGCACGAACCGATGTCGCACGCGGACTTGATGCTTGAACGCTCACTCTTAGTTCGCGTGAGAGCTGACAAACAATGCTGCGAGCACCTGTAATGTCTGGATTGTACGTAACGAGCAGAGCCTCACTCGATACATCCGCACAAACAACCGGCTCATCAACATGTTCTGCGGCAATGACACCAGGAAGTTGGAGTGCTAACTTCTTGGCTTCCGGGGAACTCTCCGATTGTCCATAGTGCAGGACAACACTTACCACCTCATCACCCGATAATACACTGGGTTGAAATCCCAGCGTGGCTACAATTTGCTTAATGCGCTCTGCCGTCACTAATTCCGGATCAAACCGGAAAACGCCGCGACTTGTGAGTAGACTCACCTTTACGTCTATAACACCACGCTGCGTGCTCATGAATTTCTCGATACGCGTACAGCAACCACTGCATGTCATGCCACTAATGTTCAGACAGAGTGTCTCCAATGATTCGGCCGTTATCTCCTTTCCTCTTGAGCGGTCCAAAACTGTCTGGGTTTTCTCAGAGGTACCTCTACGATCAATGCGAAACAGCATCAAACGATTCAAAAAGCTCGAAGATCGTTCCAGAGGTGATAAACACTGTGCTTTCGGCAAACACAATCTCAATCCAGACGACGACTTCTTCTTGCCACTTACGGACAATG
Source organism: Peronospora farinosa (assembly GCA_947646735.1). Taxonomy (NCBI): domain Eukaryota; phylum Oomycota; class Peronosporomycetes; order Peronosporales; family Peronosporaceae; genus Peronospora; species Peronospora farinosa. Next base: position 143,402 of record CANTFK010000838.1, on the reverse strand, counting down.
AGTATTCATTAAGTCCTTGCTGCTCTTCTGTAAAAGCACAACAACCATCCGCTTTCACCTTGGCCTTTACTTGTTTCGAGCAACAACTTGACGCTTTCTTTGTTGTCTTTGTAACACAGTAGTCATCATGCTCATCTGCAACTACCTCCTTCTTATCTTCTTGCCTAGAACAACAGTCGTCACGTGCTGCCGTCTCTTTCGTCTCAATAACATCATCTTCTCCATTGGAGCAGGACGTAACAGTCTCGTCTCCATCGCTCTTGACGCTGTCATTACTGCATAAAGAGTCCACTTTCTCTCCAATTGCATCATTTTCTAGCGTCACATCAGCGCTAACGGTTGCACAACAATCGTTACGCTTGTCCATGCGTGCTCTTCCTCTTCTTCCGTCTTGAAATGGGTTCAATCTCAACCTTTGATAAACCGGTATATCTTGAACCGTTTTGAAGGAGTACCACCTCGCAAATTATGTATGCTACATCATCTTTCTGGTTGGCTGTGGGTAATTGGTTGGCTCTCGTTCTACCTACCTTCTCCTTGTCTCAGTTCTTTTTCAGACAGGTACGATACTAGTGTGATGATATGATCAAGGACTACCATACAGTTGACTTATTTACTCTCTCCTCTTTTCTCTCTCTAGGTATATTCATCACCATGCCTTTTACCAAAACTGCAAACGTCGTTCTCGCCCGTGGTATTAACGCCATCTCACGCAACAGTCTTTCCAAGAAAAATGGCCGTGGCAAGATGATCAAGAAGGGTGGTGACAAGAAGGTTACGGCTATCAAGAAACCGTCTACTAGGAAGTGGTACCCGGCTGACTACATCCCAAAGCCGCTTCCTTCGGCAAAGACCAAGCGCAACAGCGTCAAGACCGCTAAGCTGCGCAAGTCCATTACTCCCGGCACAGTTCTCATTCTGCTCTCGGGTCGATTCCGTGGCAAACGTGTGGTCTTTTTGAAGCAGTTGGCTTCGGGTCTGCTGCTTGTTACTGGTAAGAAAAAACGCACTTTGTTTATGATGCAGAGAATCAGAAGAGAGAAAAACGGTATTCCGATGATGTAAACTTGACATTTCGAGAGGCACTCTGTCGTCCCCATTTTAGTCTGTTGTCGCTTCCTTGTCTCGTATCATGGACCGATCTACTCTCATAGATACTTTTTGGATCACAATGAGAGGAGGCTGGTTCGTGTTGCGTGGCTTGTGGAGTGATTACGGATGAGAAGAGGAATTATTGTGTTGCCAAAGATCCATCAGATTATGAGACCTGAGGAATGCCGATCCTTGACTCGCGAATGCATTTTCCTAGAAAGAGGCTTGTAGTGAGGAGCGATTGTTTACTCACTGGATGGATCTACTGCTTGTGATGCAGGTCCGTACAAGGTCAACGGTGTGCCGCTTCGTCGCGTGAACCAGTCGTACGTGATTGCCACGTCGACCAAGGTTAACATTGAGGGCCTGGAGCTTCCTGCCATTGACGATGCCTACTTTGCCAAGGAGAAGTCCACTAAGCAGAGCAAGGAGGAGCAGTTTTTTGCCGAGTCGAACGCTGTAAGTTATATTTCATTACTACTAGTTTTCTGTTGTAAGCATCCCGTTTCCGCTGGTCGGTATGATGATACTACTATACACGATCCGTCACGCTGAACGAAGAAGCGTATGGAGTCGGAGAATGAGATCGATGAATCCTTTTGGAATCTCTCTTGTTTTCGTCGCTGTACTGCTTTCTAGCGTTTTGGATCAGGCAGGAGCGTGGATGTCTTTGAACATCACTTCCTGCCCCGCACCACATGAGCGCTTGGGATCGCTTGCTTCGGCACATAAGCTCCTTATAAGACACTAATGGTATCATCTCTTTGATTAGGCCCCTGTTATCTCAGAACAGCGCAAGAAGGACCAGAAGACTGTGGACTCGGCTTTGATCAAGAAGCTTGACGCCGAGCCGTTCCTCAAGGCCTACTTGAATGCTAAGTTCACGCTGACCAAGAGCGACCGTGCTCATGCCCTCAAGTTCTAAGTGTGCTCTTGCTATCTTGTATAGCAATGTGACTGAAACGGAAGGCGTCGAGAAGAACAATATACCTGATGAAATTATCACCAAACTTGACTTGTGGTGATTGTTAGGTTAATCTAAAGGCTTGGTCGATCAGGTCTTGCAACAAAGTGCCGTGTTGCGTTTAAACCAGTTGCGCCATTGAGGAGGTCCCACGAGCCACACGGCCTTGGTGCGTAAGTTTAGAAAATCTGCCAATGTGATTGATAGGATCGATCTCCGACATCCCAAGAATTAGCGGCGTGCAGATTCAGATGCACCCGCAGCCCCAAATGTCGATAAGGCCTATTGCACGTCTTCAAGCAAAATTACACTCTGGCACTTGACACCATCGAAACTTAGTCCGAAAGAATGGTAGTCGCGATCGAATACTCTCGGGCTTACTAACGATCGTAAGCCTATCATTGTTGCACAACATCAAGTTATCTAGCTTGATATCGCGGTGCAGTGCCGTGTTTAGGCATGCAGGAGGTTGTATCGAATTTCAAGACAAGGTGGAGCTTGCGGGCCGTCTCACCTCCGACATTACAAGAGCGTGACTCGTATCTGTAGCTATTCAATTGACGCATAGCTTCGAAAGTAGCGTTTGCATAGGAAGCCGTGTTGCTAAGAATATGGTCATGCGGCTAGTATACGTTCTATGAAGACTTGGTGAGCTTGCTATAGCTCTCGATCATCCAGCGAAGTGTGCGTGCTATTGTATCAATATCGATCTTGTGAAGGGCACTATTCAACCGACAGCATAGTTAGTTACGACCTTTACCAGCAAGTTGACGGCGAGCTACACGCATACCTGACTGGAAGCACAGCAAGATCGGTGGACTGGTGCAACCTATGAAAGTTTTCTTCAGCACCTGTGTTACAGCAAGCATAGTGTCAAGATACTCGTACAGAACGAAAGAGTGATAAATGTGATAATAGACAAGAGTAGTCTTACCGAGCTCATCCATCTTGTTAGCAATGACAAGAGAAGGACGCGACGAGATGCCTGGAGCGTACAGCTCTAGCTCTCGTTGAAGATGTCGAAAGTCTTCTAGGGGGTCGCGCCCTTCTGAGCCCGATGTATCAAGCACGTACATCAAAATCTACATGGACACTAATGTTAGTAAATCTTCTAAACAAAATGCAGTATACCTCTTATATACCTTGGTGCGCTCAATGTGGCGCAAGAAGTCGTGGCCGAGACCAACGTTACGGTGTGCTCCATCGATAAGCCCGGGGATGTCAGCCACACTCAACCGAAACGTATCTGGAAATTCCACAATTCCCACGTACGGATGAAGCGTCGTAAACGGGTAAGGGGCAATTTCAGGTGTAGCGCGACTCAATACACTCAGCAATGTGGATTTGCCAGCGTTTGGGTAACCCACAAGCCCCACGTCAGCAATGGTCTTGAGTTCCAATTCATAGTATTGAGAGGTGCCTGGTTGACCCGTCGTTTTATTCTCAGGCATGTGCTTGCGCAGTCGACCAAAAGTTGTCGTCTTGCCTGCTAAAATACGATTTCCTAGTCCTGGCTTGCCTCCCTTAGCAGCTAAGAACGTAGCACCAGGTTTGTCCAGATCTGCTACGACTTCCATTCTGTCTACAATCTCAAACTCGCCGTTTTCCAATTCACGCTCGTAGCGCTCCACACGCTTAATGAGCGTGCCACACGGTACCTTTACATGAAAATGTTTGCCTCTTTTACCAGCAGAATCATTTGCTGCAGTCACAGTCACAACAATACATAAACATCGCTCTCTCTCAGTATCAATACACAATGTTCGATCCACTCCAACACTTGACCATTTTCGAGTCACGTACCCATGCCGTTCGTTCCTGCTCCAGCCCTAAAGTGATGCGTCGCATTTCCCAAGTTCTGCATCTTATCATTAGCCTCAATCACAACGTCACCTCCAGCACCACCGTGTCCGCCATTAGGACGTTTGCGCACCGCCGATTCAGAGAAAAAACTGGCACAGCCATTACCTCCGTGGCCGCCAGTGGCCTTGACGCGGATGCGATCTACAAAGCGTCGCTTTGAGTGCTGCGCGCGACGCACTCGGACCTTCTGCTTTACATGTTCCTCAATCTGTCGACGACCGACGGATGCCACATCGCTCTCGTCGTCCAGCGTCCAGTCTTCATAGTCATCAATGTCATTGAAATCCAAGTCCAAGTCCAATTCCTCATTATCATTATCATTGTCACCGTTTTGTATCGAGAATGCACGGGTAGAAGAGCACTTGAAAATGGTGCGATGACGCAGTGGTGTCGTTGATAAACTTCGAAGTAGGTTCGACACTTGTAGCACCATCCTCGGAAAATCGATGGCTACGCTTTACTTGGATATATCCCAGTGTTTTTTTTCGACTTATGTGGGTGATATGAATTTCAAGAAAATTTTATCATGAAAAACCCAAAGAAATTCTTTTTAAAGTCGTTGACGAAATTTTACATTATAAAATGACAGGAAAAGATAGCGACGATTTCAACCGTTTGTATGCATGTCCTTATTCTTAAGTATTAAACCGCAATACGTCGGCATTATAAGATTGATTTAGCTACTAATGTGTGTTTATTTATGACTGATTAGATATGAACGAGTGGTGGTGCGGCGTACTAAGAAGAAACAAGTCAAACTAGAACCGACAAGTGGTAACAATACCACCGATAAAGATGCTGAAACCCTGAAAGAAGTCTCCGAAGCTACAAAACTGGAAAGAATCAGAAGAAAAGCTCAGCAGGAACATGACGCGCGCATATCCAGGACTGTGAAGCGATTGCGGCTTGCTAGGAATCTACGCGGTCTTGCGCGATTAAGTCGCTGCAGTCCCCATCGTCTCGCATTTCAACTTGTTGCTGCTACAGAACAGGACGAAGCCCTTTTTCTTCAGAGCTACAAGAGAATTCAGCGACATCGTCCACGGTTTGTGCAGAGGCGAGAGAGATCCGTTTCTGGAATCGTGAGTAGCATGAGACTGGAACGAGTTGCTGCCAGGTATTGTTCAACATACTACAAATGCTAATGAGTCGGTGGATGTCTGGCTAATGACCTATGTAGATTGTATCTGGATCAAGCTGTTAACTTTAGACCGGATGCAGCGACGACACTTGAGGGTAAACATCGTATCATGGACGAGATTTTGTTCTTCTCGCCTCCAAACGCAAATTTCCTTTCCAGAATTGGATACGCGGAAAGCTACAATGTGGTGCCTGCTCCACCACTACGACGCACTAACGTGCGTGCAATGCTGCATGACGCAAATTAATTATTCCATGAAGTTTGTAGAAATAACCTTGTTGTGGTCGAACATTGTTGTATTCATAAACAGTCGAGTCTTAGAAGCCCCAGCATAAGAACAGCACACCCGTGATATGCCTTGTGCAATGTTGTTATAAGCCGGTCCATTTTAAGAATGGTCCAAGCCATCGTTTTTAGTGAATCGTATCCGTGTAGAAGTCGTGCTGGTACTGCCACCAATGGATTGCAGTTATCATGGCGCTGCAAGACTTGGTCTCAATGTAGCAAATAGGCTTCACTCACTGCAAGCTTACGTATTTTGCCCAGCATTATTTTTTTAAACATGTCACCATCCCATTTTTATGGCCCCGCGTTTAAGTATACGGGTGTTTAGCTTGCAATTGCAATATTGGGGCGATTTTCGTATAGCAAAAAAGGTCATTGTCCCAGAAAAGATAAACTTTACCAAAACAAGTTGCCACTGTATACTTAGACTGACGATAAAATTGTCGAACATCAGTATTTCGGTAAACATCGTTTAGACATTTACAAAATGTGTCCCGGCGTTTTCTTACTTAGCAAGAAGCAAACTAGTGCATAGGGTTGATATAGCTAACGAAAGATGCAGACACGATGGCTCATGGCTTGAAATAAAGCTGTACATTCATGTGAAATAGACGAGGAAGGAGTTTCGTTTTGCCTTGACACCTTGATCAGCACATGTGGCGGCTATAGCAATCTGAATGTGCAACACTTTTTACCTAAAGCGACAGGGTGTAACTTGAAGGTTGTCACTATTCGACTGCTACCAAATACAAAAAAGAGGACCTACGAGTCTTCTTGTTGATGTTCAGAATGAATGTCACTTCAACTACAAAAAGGGGTTTCCTCGACACTTTTGATTTTGCCACTTTCCAAGCAAGTTGATGAAGACCCAGCGCGTACACCGACGCAAACTGCGCTTTACCTCCACAAAAGATGCCAACCCCGTGGTGAGCGTCACGGTGGAGCGCGCCACGAAGCGCCCAATCAAGCGGCGGAAACGCCGGCAGCGCTCGCGTCGCATTAGTCCAGCACCTGCCTTTGAAAGCACCAATCGGTCTACAAACGGTCTTGCAGAAGCGACATGGAGCGACATCCAAGAACGATTTGCTGCAGCTAAGAGTCTTGGGGAAATGTACGTCACTGAGGTCAAGGAAACATGAGCGTTACGTGCCAACATGGAGCTTTGTGGGTTTGTTAGAACGCGCATCATGTTGCAGTTTTTTAAAGAGTACGAGGATCTGCAGAGCTCTGCGTCGGGCCCTGTATTTCCGATTCTTATTCCATCCAGTGAGATCTACAAGATGAAGGGTACGACTTGTGTCCTATTAGCTTTTGTACGGCTTCTGTCCCTGATAATCGCTGCGTAGTGCCGAGGAAGAGACGGATCTATGACGTGTTGCATGTGCTGGAAGGTATGAGAGTTGTAGTTTAGTATTATATGTCTTTGGTGGATGAGAATGGATATGGACACGGTTTTACATCTACAGGCATTGGAGTGATCAAGCGCGTTCGCGGTGACGAGACGCGAAGGACCAAGAGTGGATACTTTCTATACTACGGGAAGGCTGCGGTAGTGCAACGTTTGGCAGAGATGAAGAACATTTCAGCTCAAGCCAGGGTAGAATTTCGGCAGTCGCACCGTCAAAAAATGACCAGCACGGTGGAAGAAGACAGCGCTATTGTGACAGTTTTTGAGAAGCAGGCGGCAGTTGAGAAATGGCCTTGCCTGGTAACTACTACGGTCTGCTTCCTGGGCTTGCTGTTCCAACAAGATTATCTGGTTGGAGTGACGTTGCCTGCTGTTAGTAGCCGTCTCATTGAAGCTAAGAAGTTTATTGGTGCGTTGGAATCATCGCCGTGGATGGAGACTCCATATAGTGACGTACACCGCCGTGTGTACGACGTCATGTCCGTTTTGGTGAGCTGTAACATGATAGGTACGGCACTCGGGTCAGCTTGCGATCCAAGCGATAAATGCTTTTCAAAAAAGTATGCCCGATTCAATTACAACATCTTTACCGATCCAAGGGTATTGTTTGCCGCCCGAGACTCTGGGTCACAGTATAAGGATGAGCCGGTGGTAGACGCAATGGAGACTAACTTGCATGATGTAAGAAGTCCAATGCCTAGAACTCTGGAAGACCGTTTGATTTCTCCACCATTGGGATACTGGCAAAGGGTGCATGCTGATACGGCGCTGATTCTCTCACCCATCTTTTCATCGGCAGCTGTTCAGGTATCTGATGCAAGCAACAGTGAGATGGCAAACTGGGAACCATTTGGCTATGATGAAAACATGGGAATAGCTGTACAACGAAGTACAAGCTCGTACATCCAATCGGAAACTAATATGAAGTGTCGGTCGGAAGGACAATCAGCACCTCGCACCCAAGATTTGTTCTCCCCTCTCGGTAAGGAGTCGATCGAGAGGAACGAGTGGTATGATGAATCACTAAAGCAGATTGGACTTCACGATGCTTACCAAATCGACTGGGACGTGAATATAAAGTCCGAAGATTTCTCTCGCGAAAGTTGGGGATCGCATCAGCCAGCGCCTTATGCACCCGTCGAGACACAGCGATTACAGGTTGACAGAGTAGATGTGAGGTTGGCGAACCTTGATTGCAATGAAATGTTGACCGAGGACGTATCTACAAATTTCTTTTGCTGATGAGGCGGCCGGAAAGCTTAGCTAGTGGGATGCATCGTTTATAGGGTAACTTGAGTCACGCGGGTTCAAGCTGAGTCAAGGTTTATCATTGCTGATTGCACATGTTAGGCCACTAGAAAATGAAACCTCGTTGACATGCGCTCTTTTTGGAACGAAAGGACGTAAATTGCTCTGCCAAATTGGATAGTTTCAGAAAGCGTTATACCGTCTACTCACGGAAGCAGTCTAACTCAAGAAGATAAGACCGGGCGAATCTAGTCGAATGGTTAACAGATAGATTGATCACTGCATAAGCTCTTCTTCAAGTTTGCGCACACCTACCTACCATGAATTGCTAAGCGAGTAGATTAAGTGAACGGAATGCATCATATGTCACATCCGAGTCTTTTATTATAATCTGTGCGATCTACACCAAAGCACAAGTTAATGCAGACGAATTGCGTGTTCTAAATCCAATGACCGCTGTTGCTCAACGGAATATCCGTCACTCCAGAGCAGCTCAAGAACCCGCTCGATACACTCTCATCGTCGTCATCTTCCCAATCTTCTTGCGTTTCGCTGCTGTTTTCGTCTTCGTCTCGGGTATTCAAGACACTGGCCCTGCGGACGATATTCTCGGCCTTCTTCTCCGCAGCATGTGACTCAAGTATCAATGACTTGGCACGATTGCGTGCTAATGCTGCAGCAAGTTGGCCTCCGATGAATGCTGGTACATTGTTTGCGTCCAGATTAACGACCTTCAAATGCAAATTGGCATCTAATGCATCCAGCAGCGACTGAGCTCCTACTCGCGTGATTCGGTTCTGAGCAAGATCCAGAGACTTGAGCATACAGTTGCACGTGATAGACTGAGCTAGAGCCTCAGCACCTTGATCAGTTATCAAGTTGTTTCTCAAACACAAATGCGTCAATGAGTCGTGTCCGTACAGTGCCTGAGCTAGTGCTTCAGCTCCTCGATGACTGATATTGTTCCCGTATAGATCCAAATACTCCAGAGTTGTGTTGTTGCATAGCATTTTGGAGAGAGCAAAAGCACCATCGTCTCCGATAGCGTGGTCTCGAATAATGAGCTTCCGAACAGTGTGGTTAGTCGACAGCGAGCGTGCCACTAAAGCACACCCTTCAGATCCCAGACGCTTGTTACGCTGAGCAAGAGCCGAGAAATCTAGCTCGCTCACATCGCCGTCATTGAGGTGAATACGCTGCATGATAGAGCCTAGTGTTGGTCCTACCATTTGCACAAACCATTACATGACAATGTAAGCATTTCCTTAGCGTGCACAACATACTTCACAGGAACTAACCTTGCGCCCGCGAAATATACCTCGACAGTGAAATATGTTGCGGTGGTGGGTAGCTTGACCGCGGTCTACCGGCTCGTCTTGTTGTTTGTTCAACATACAGAGCTGAGCCCATTAACAATGACGTTTTACTTGTGATGATAGAGGAAAGTGTCTGCTGTGAATCTCCTTTGGCATTTTCCGAGCTAAGAGTGTGGTGTTTATCTGCAGTAGTAGCATCATCGTTAAGAAGAGCTTGATTCTGGCAGACCTTGCTGTTTTCTTGGAGGTCGATTGCTTCAGTGGGGTCATCCACTTTTGGACCGGGCTCTAGCTTTTGACTCGATGCGACGGAAGTGATAGCAGTTGTAGAGGTGTCGGCTGAGGACCTAGCCTGTGCAATGGCATCCACCGATAACATTAAACGTCTGCGCTTTTTCGATCGATCTCCGCCAAAGAGTTGGCGCCAGTAGTGCTATACGAGACAACAAAAGACATTCCATCAACGTCATGCAAAACAAGAATATTGAATCATGAACCAGACAGACCTCAAGGTGGCTCTTAGCGTGACGGAAATCAATGTCGTGCATCAGAATCTACGCAGACTGCGCTTTACGGTAAATGTCAATGTCAATGTCGTGGCTGCCTCCTGCGTTTCCGCCCATAGCAATGCAAAGCGCGCACCAAATTCCGATGGGTAAGCGACTCACGGTTCCGTAACTCACACCGGAAGAGCACATTGTATCCATCTGTCTAGTGATACCATGTGCTCTCCCACGATGCCATGAGTCAATACCAACAAATACAAACAGAATGTACTCGACGTCTTCATATTGAAAGAGGGAAAACTGTCATGTCTATCTTTCGCTACAAATATACACCTTACGGCGTTTATTAAAAAAAACTGTGGCTTTCTTGCCATGGCCTTGCGTTTGCTGAGAACGTAGGCGAGAGTACATCACGCCATCACTTTATTTACCTCTTGCGGCTCTTGTTGATCTCGAGAATGATAGCCTGTAGCTCAATACATTGCTCACGCATCAATTCGAGATCGTATTTCAAGTTGCGGTTCTCAATCTTCAGCATCGAGTTCTCATCCTCCAAAGAAATGCCACTTGAGCTCGATGTGCTGCCACTGCCGCTGCGCGTCTTCATAAAGTTCTGGGCACGAGCAGACAACTCGTTCAGACGCTTCACACTGCCGCGGCGATCTGTGTGGGCAACCTTGAACGACTCCATGCGGTCCGCGACCGATCTACCATGTCCTGTACGAATACATGCCGGGTGGTCATCGAAGCCCTCGTCCGTATCCGAATCATCGAGTCCATCCGCCCATCGGTCACCACCATTGAACTCTTCCTCAGGATTGTGGTTATACTCTGGCGCGAGTGGAATAGCCTTGTGCATCTTCCAGCCTCGTTGAATCTTGATAATCGCCCCGCGCTGGGAGTGATACTCCTTAAAATCCAACAACATACGAGCGTAAGACTGCAGTACAATGGCCGCACGAATCTTGTTCCGCAGACGCCGCCGCTCCAAGAAACCCAGTGCAATACGCTGGATGGTGCGTGCTTCGTAGTAGATGAAATCGGACTTCATGGCCTCCAACTCTTCCATGACTCCGTTCTTGAAATAAATGAGCGTCTTACCCATTTGGTACTCCAGCGGTGACTTGCGACCGATTGACGTCATGAAAACACTGCACGTGCGACGAACGTCCTTGCTGTGCATCGATGGCGGGAACATGATCGCATAGCGCGTGGCCAATTCCGTCGGAGTCAGACGACTCGGATAACCAGAACGTGTGATACGAATAGCTTCAATCACACCAGCTGATCTCAGCTGCTCCACGATCATGCGCTTGTTGAACTCCGTCGAACTCTTGTTTGCGTTCGGCTTGATACATCGAACGTAGTGCGTGTTAGTTGTCTTGATGTTCTCCATTAGCTGCGCTAGCGACGTCTTGAACTGAGATCCAAGACTCTTTGGTGCCATCTTGCCTCGTCCGTTGCTACCCTCTATCACCACATCACTATCTTCAAAAAGCTCTGGAAGCAGCGGCAGGCTGCTCAACTGGATCAAATCGAGAAGATCCTTCTGCAGGGTGTCACGGTGTTTCTCCATGAAACCCACCGTCTCGTACGTGACTGGACCAGCATAGTGGTTGACGATAAACTGCGTGCGCTTCACTTTAGGAAAGTCAATGTTTTCGTTTACGTCGCCGTTTTTCTTCATCTTATGGTTTGTGCGAATCTTGTTGACAAGAGCCTCTTCCGTATCACGCGGCTGACGAAGGTGGTCGTTCATGAGAGCAATGATACCCATTTTACCCTCAATCACCTCCACAATGCCCATATTGTCCTGGTATTGGATGTGATCCCATTGCAAGCCTTCGCGGATGTATTCGTCTTCGACAGTCTTGAACACATCTGTTGTAAACTTTTGTTGCAACTTTTCGTTCGCATAGTTGATACAGAATTGTTCAAACCCGTTGTGTACAAAGTCCTCAAAACCGAAGATATCCAGCACGCCAATTTGGCCCTCGATGCGACTCCCGTCCGTACTGATAGCAGCGTTGATCTTTACCACCATCCAGTCGAACATTTTCGAGTAAATGGTTTTAGCCAATGCGTCACAATTCTCTGCTGCTTCTATAGATGCAAGTGGCACTGTCACGCTATCGTTGCGCGTGATGACCGTGCGGTTGCAGAGCGCTTCCTCGATTCTCGTTGTGGGAAGGCCAAACATCTTAGCAACTTGTGACAGCGCTAAATCACTCGAAATCCGAGATCCGCTTTCACCACTCTTGTCAAACGTGACTTCACCAAGCAACAACACACCAGCCAAGATCTTGAAAAGTGTCTTTTGCGCGACAGCGTCCAAACCGATGGTGGACAGCGACTTCTTTGTGCTCGTAAACCATTTGCTATCGTCCAGACCAGGTATCTGCATCTCTGCCAGTGAACCGGCGTACCGGTACTTACAGTCCGGATCGAGACCAAACTCCTTCCGTTCTTGGCTGGGCAGGCCAGCCAAAAGCTGATAGAAAATGTGATAATTACGCTCACCCTCGGCAATAGACACGACACGTGACTTCTCCAGCAAGTACGTCTCGCATTTGGCACCGATCAGCTTACCACGGCTGTCAAACTGCAGCTGCGTGAATTTACCGAAGCGCGAACTGTTGTCATTACGGGTTGTCTTGGCGTTACCGAATGACTCGAGAAGCGGATTTACTTCAATGACCTTAGCAATAGTCTTGTCGTCGCGGCCACCAGCCACACTCGCCAAATGGTTCATCACAATCTTTGTTGTTTCCGTCTTACCAGCACCCGACTCACCACTCACAAGAATACTCTGGTTCATCTTGTTAGTTTTCATGTGGTTGTAGGCAGCCGTTGATGTCGAGTACACGTGAGGGGATAGCGAGTCGCGCGGCTTTCGTAAGTACTGTTCGTGCAGGTGGTCGCCGTAAAGGTTTTCGATCCATTTGTACGGGTTCACTGCAATCACAATATCGTTGCTGTATGTGTACGGCTTCGAGGCCGCAAAGCGCTGCTTCAAGTTGAACAAAATTGATGGCTCATTCAAGTATCGGAGCAAACGCATATCGTCCACACCCTCCGGGTTGTCGTGAAGGATAGCAATCGGAAGTGACTCTACCTCCGTTGCTGTCGGTCCCGCAACCGCACGAATGATGTCCGGGTTCTTGAGATCTACAACACGCTGCTCCGAATCACCTGAATCCAAGAATGCCGTAATGGTTACCTCTTTCCTGCGGTCGTTGTAATCTAAGATTTCGGAAAGCAGCCACACCTCTTCCTTGTCAGGAACGTAGCACTGCACACCGGGCACAATCAAGTTCTGCTTGCTTCCAGCGCCTGCAGCCTGCTGACGAAGCTGTTCTTCCTTCAAATTCAACTGTTCGTTCATGAACGCCTTTCGCTTATTTTCCAAGCTGAAATTGCTGCGGCGACGCTTAGGGGGAACCCAGTACGTCTGGTACTTGCGGATGTAGTTACCACGGCCTGTAGAGCGCTCAATCTTGTGACGTGGCTTAAACGGCATCGGAGCAGCTGGTGCTGCAAGACTTTGTGCATTTAACGCAGGCTTCAAAGCTGATCGGTCTCCAGCCGGCAATTTCTTTACTGGGTCAAACGAACCAAACGCCGGCTTCGGCTTCGGCGGGACGGCAGACGGCGTTGTCGCGATTGATGGAATCGCATTCGTCGTCGCCAAGAAAGCTGCTAGCTTGCTCTGAGAGCGAGGCTTCGACGTAGAAGCCGGCGACAAAGACGGTTGCTGCTTAATAAAGTTGCCAAGCTTGTTGACAGAGCCCGTGTTGACGGATGTCTTTGACGAACCAGGCGCATGTGTCGGACTGCTGTCACCATTAGTCAAGACAGGCTTTCGCTGGGCAAAACGTTCGCTTGAGGTGCCGCTATCTCGGACAGGTGCAGACTTTGGTGGGGAAGGGCTGGACACACCACACGCAGTCGGAGAGACAGGGTATGAGTCCGTCGTCTCGATAGCAGGCGGGTTGGTTTTCATGAAGGCCGCAAACTTATTCCGAGCGTCGCGGCTAATCGGCTGCGATTTAGGAAGTTGCTTTGGCGACAATGGCCTCTTCACAGTAGGAGGTGCCTTGGGTGTCGGTGGCTTCCTTACCGAATTGGCTGTCTTGGGAGGACCTGTCGCGCGCTCAACGTGCGTAAGTGGCGATCCATGTGACGCTGGCACTTGGTTCAAGAACGCGTTCAGACGGTTTGTGTTTGTAGCTCCACTATTGTTTCTCATGTCCTTCTGAAATGGCGGTTCCATTGGCGGCGAGCCTGGCGGAGACATCATCCCCCCACCTACCTGAGGCGACCCGGGCGGAGGTGTAGACGGCGGCGTTCCATCCGGTTTGTCCGTTGTTTTGCCTGATTGTTTCTTTTTTCTTGATAAAAATCCACCCTTCATGAAGTTGGTAAGTTTGTTATTGCTGTTCGCTTTCTTGACTGGCGACGTGCCCTGTGAGCTACCAAAGGACGTCATGGACTCGGCATCCGAGACCGGGTCTTCCTCGTATTTCCCCGTATATCCGATCGTGCCAAATCTGTCAAAAAGGATAGAGAGTGTCTCCAATACCGATGCAAAGTCTGCGCCTGCATCAAGCAGGTCATCAGGCTGGAAAATGTCGCCGTCATGAAGTCCTTGTTTCTTGCACCACTCGAGAAAGAGGCGAATATTGGCCTTGGAGTGAAAAACTGTATTGAGTTTATTCACCTTGAGATTCGCTGTTGGGTCCACGCCGTTGGCTAATAAGCACAACAATTGACCGTCTCGTAGCATCACGGACAAGTGTTCATCATGGTCATTCGGCGTAGCGGTAACACTACAGACCCATGCCTGTAATTCTTCGGTTCGACGTACGGTCATGACGAGAATTCGTGTCGAAAACTAAAGTTACTTCCGTGTCGGAAGGAGTCAAGAAGAAAAAAAAACTCTTGTCGGAAAAGACGAAAAGGACGAGAGGACAAGTGACACACACCGACCTTCCTGATCCTCTCGTAGATAGAGCGCGTACAAATGAGCAATAGAGCGACTTGTCGGCAATGGCCACTCGTTCGTTCGTTCCCTTTTCTCTCTACGATAAAACACACAAGAGATTTTCCACACCGCACACACGACTGGACGCTTGCTTACTACAGTGATACAAAACCGTTACTAAACTGACTCCTTTTTGCCTACTCAAAGTGATGATCAAGTGGTATGACACCTGCTACAGACGACTTGTCCCCTTCCCCTTTTCCTTGTCAAACGGCCATCTGGTGGAAAGTCCCTGGGATTGACGATGTAGCGAACGATTCGAGCAGGAGGATCAGGTCGTGTCAAGCATAGCACACAGAGTTTGTATATTGAGACACGGTCAACGTTTGGATTTGGCATTGCGAAATATTCATACCATCTCTACATCGTTACATGGTTATGTCTTACGGATGCAATTCCTGTGGTTCCCGATTGAAAAAACAACAAGCAAAAAGTTGCGTGGAATGGATGGATGGATGGACCTCTCTGGGGGTTTTTCACCGCAGGATCAAATGGTGCTGGTATTTGTTACGGTACGTCACGAATGCATTACGTGTAGCTATTGTGATGAGGAAACACTTGTTTTCCTTCTAACAATCAAGATAGTAGCAAGTGTTTTACGACCTAGTGACTTGAGCTGAACCCTGAAGTATGTAACTCGAAAACTGGACTTGATATTCAACATCTATGAACTAAATTACGTTTGCTCCATCGTCTGGATCAGCACTGTCTAGGGTCGATTTCAATCTATAATCAATCCACTGCATTAAAACAAAGCCAAGTGTCGAGGAAATCGAAACTATCCGGCATCACCTTACGAGATATCGTCTTATGAGGTCTTCCGACAAAGAAAAGACGACTACGACACATCTGACACTTTGTTTCGGACACACGAACCGACTATATCGATAGAGATGGCTACATTCTGACAAAAAAAACTAGTCAGTTATGATGCTTCTGCCAAGCATGAATGATCTTGTCTTCCAATAAAGTGTGAGTGTCTGGGTCTCCAGATGCGCTAGCTGTGAGAGTGCATGAAGCACTTCATCGGTGCAAATAGTGGATTGAGGATCGACGATACTGATAGCGGTCTTCTGCGTCAGTTCCTGCCAATTAAGTTTGAACGAGATCAGTACTGTTGCAATACCCTGACAGGACATCATGAGTCCGATATTGAAATACCCACCTCCAGAAGATTATCAAGAGCTGCAATGGGTTCCAACATTTCGCTCATGCCTACAAGAAGCGCTTCCGACTGATCGTCTTTGCTTGTTTCTCGCGCAGCCTCATCACTTTGCTTGTTGATCGTCTCCAGAATGAGAGCTCGCATCTATACAATATTATTTGATGCTCTGTCAGTTCGCTTGCAAAGGGTTACACCAGCAGCGGATACGTACAGCTGAGAGATCCGCTATATTCGAGCATTGGATCGAGAGATCAACGGATTGGTGATGATCTTCTGACGGGGTAAAGCGCAAAAGTATGAGACCCCCCGAGAAAGATCGCAGCGCTGTCCACAGCTTTCCATGTTGCGTTCTGCAGCTACGACGCAATCGTGAAACGTCATCACTGTGTATCTCCAAGAGATGACACAGGAATGACACCATCCTTTCAGCGCGAATCTTTTCAAGATCTTCATCGTCATCTTCGTCGTTCTCGCCTTCACCTTCTGGATCGAAGAATGAAGGGATGGAAATCACAAACCGCGATGGAGGAGACAGCGCTAAAGGAATTGCACCTGGAGGGGCGATTTTTACCCACAATGTTGCAAATGATGCGTTCTTGTGAGCATGATCGGCTAGTGCAGTCCACCATTGCACACCACTCCAGAGTGCAGACGACGAGGCTTTTTCTCCAACGATCTTTCTTTCGACTGGCATGAACGGCTCGTGTTTTTGACGGAACGCTGAGTGAATGGCAACTTGACTGACTGGAGTTTCTTCTTCGACAGGCTGACTCAGCTGTACGAACAGGAATCTTCGATTTTGAAGTAGCGGAATTGCAAATGGCAACATGTCGTCCTGACTAATTGGCTTGAGCTCAACACAATTCGGTTTGCTATGCGTTTTATCAGGATGTTCATGTCTTGTGGGACAAAACAGCATCGAGCACGACACCCAGAAAGATTCTAGAGCGAGCGTGTCGGGGTCAAGGATGATACTCTGTTCTCCACGCGCGAGTACATTATTCAGTAGAAACGAGTGCGTCACTACGGAACATGCGTGAGTACGCACATACATGCACAACCACCTATTCACGATGAATGCAAGAGAAGCGTTAGAATGCGTCGTAGACATTCCTACAAGCAACGAGTGAATGGTAGCTCTAAGCTACCTCTTACCATTCGTCAAGTGAGACGATAACGTCCGGATTCACGAAACGTATGGAACATACCAGTTTGATCGTCGGTCTGTCCGAGTAAATGCCAGTTGTAACCATTGATGCTCGTACCTTACAAGTAATCACAGACTCAATACCTGCAACAACAGTAATCAGGAAATGAAAGACAATTGCAATAACCTTAACACGATATGAGTCAGACAAACCTTGTGTTTCTACCACTTGCAGCAATTCCAAAGCCGAGTGTAGCGTCTTAAGTTGACGATCAATCTGCTTCGATTGGGTGCGCAAGGCGGTTGATTCGATAGAAGTCTGTGCGATGCGATGCAATAAATTGCGAACATGAGACTCGCTCGTCGGTACTTCTGCAGATGGTTGCTCCTTCAGGCGATTTTGCTGATCAGGTAACAGCACACTGGCTATCTTTGCACGAAGCAAAGTCTCAGCGATAGTTATTACCCGCCCTGATACAAAAAGAATTGACATATCGTGTGTGCTGTCATGTGTTACCAAACGCAAGATGCCCTACAATTTCAGGCATGCACAAATTCCGCATCAGTGTGCAGCGATCTATTCAGCAGAATCCATGACATGTGTACCGGTTGAAAAAGCATTTTCTCGGCACAGATGCTGCGGCCGTTGCTCTGGGCTTCCAAGTCTCCCAACTGTGCTTTTCGTATAACATCATTGCCTCGAAACACGAAAGCTGAACCGTTCGAGCAAAAAACAAACACCTTTAAACTGTCCACAAATGCTAATGACTGTACTGCGTACCCAAGATCCAGCTTCTTCAATGCAACAGGAAGAGTCTTTATCGAGCAACCACTTCTTGAATGAATCACCCCAACGCGTCCTCGAGTGCCAACAAGTAGCAGTGCATTGAATACTGTAGATGACCCTGTTGCTACATTTTCTTCAGAAGATGGCGTCATCGGACTGGAAGAGTTGAATGGAACGATCATTTGAACGGGCTGGTCCAATTCCACAAGTGTTCCACTGCGAATGACAGACACCTTTGTCACATCTCCCTCTTTGCGAGGATAAGATACCAAGGAGAATCGCACGCTTCCATCCAAATCTCCTTGTAGGATCGCAATCACACCAGTAGAATTTGTCACATCTGGGAATAAGGTTGTCAGCAATCCACGATACCGTGGCTCTTGACCATTCAAACACAGTGAGCAAGTAGACTGCTCTCCTTCAAGATTGTCTAATTCCAGTGACTGATAACGTTGGAGCTTGGACTCGGAGGCTTCAGAAATTCTCACAATCAATGTCGATGGGGTCACCAAGCTCCTCATTAGAGTAAAAGACGTCAAACCTGCTCGGGTACATTGAATTGACTGTATCCCAGGTAATTGATAGAACCACTGCGCCATTACCGGCTCCAGGCTTTCACGACACGAGCGTTCCAGTACAATCTCTATCAAAGGTAGTGCACCTGTTTCAGACTGCAAAGAAGTTGGCAACGTCACGACCCACACGTTGCCATCGGCCACAGCAATTAAAAGTTGATAACGAGCTTCCGAGTAATTGTTCTCATAGTCTACAACGTCTGTAATTGGCACCTTTGATCTGATGACGCACTGCATGAAAATAAATCGAGAGAGAGAGAGAGAGAGTGAGAGTGAGAGCGACTTGGTCGTTCCTAATGGATTCAACTTTTCACTTGAACGTACCCACACACGATTATTTACTAGAAAATGCACAAGACTGGGGCGAATTTTCACTACAATACACAACCACGACGACGTTTTATCTATTGGATGAATGTCGGACCGTAGTGGCAAGAAGAGTGGCGAGCGATCGGTCACACGAGCCAATTGCATGGAATATATGGGTTTTCAAACACCCAAAATAGTATCGTATAAACTTACTATTTTGGGTGTTTCTCTAAGGGACGTACGAATAGTTCGTTTTTTACGTTTATTTTATGGAGACCTGTAAAGTAACATTTAGCAGGATTTGAAATCATAGAAATAGGATTTACGAGTGGTTCAAAATCATAACACATGAACGTTAGAATGTCGTACTTGTGTACCGTTACGTCCCGTTTAAGTTTCGCATCTCCCTATATTAGAACTATTTTATGAATCACTCGATAGAATACCATGGAGCACCTCCCCGACGGTCTCTTAGCGCACGTGTTTTCGCTCCTGACGGCTCGAGACGTCCTTCAGATGACCTCAACATGTCGTGCATTATCTCCATCCAGTCATGCTGTTAAACAGGCTCTCGAATACGTCATTACGCGTCGATTTACCGACGTGACGAGCTTCCTGCCATCCTCGTCCAGTCACTGGCCACGCTCGCTCGTTGTACTGCGAGGCGCTGAGCTTCTTTACATTAAAGAGCTTTTGTCAAAATCTACTGCTCATTCGTATGAAGAAGCCGCGTCCTGCTCGCCCAACTGCGTCGTCGTGAGTCGCTCGTGGCTTGGCGCATACAAGAAACGCTGCCAAGCTTTTGAGCATTTTTTGCTGCAATTCCGACGGACAAAACGACAGCAACGACGACAAAATGCATCGAAAAAGAAGGACATGTTGACATTAGAGAAGCTTAAAATTGCACCCCATTCGTCGCTTGCTGAGGCAGGAGCGATGGTTGTTTGTAGCCATGATGCACTGTTGCCAGCCGCACAGTGTGTAGGACGCAGTCGACGCGCTATTCTCAATGGGGATGTGTTTAGAGCGATCACAGTTTATGCTCCCGAGCTGAGGGGATTCACACTCAAATCGTGCAGTGACTGCACGGTGTGTGTGCTGGAGCAGGAGAACCGGGAGCTGGAGGCTGAGGAGAAGAAGAGAATGAGGTTTGAGAGGGAAATTGCAGGATCTGAAGAGATGTTGGAGTTACTCCAGAGAAAAAATGGATTCCCGAAAGGGTTGTTCTCGCCCATGGACTTGGCGGGGAGCAGAAGGCAGCAGCTTGCGCCGCATTTATCCATGAATGGTCGAAGCAAGCACGCCACCTACTTTTTGGTGCCTAAGAAATGGCTGAACAAGTGGAGAAAATTTGTGCGCAGTCAAGAAGACGAAGCCCCGGGCCCAGTGCTGAATGCTGAGCTCGTGTGTTTATCGCATCAGAGAACGATTGTGCCACCTTACGTTTCCATGTTCTTGTCAGGATTCACGCTCGAGCAGTCACTCAAGGCCACGCAAATGTAAGTTGTGTATGCTGATACACTACTACGCTATCTGAAATGGTACTCACGAATGCACTTTGAATCTTTGTTTGTTTTCTAGTCTCGGTTCCAAACCTGCCCGTCAGTACGAAATCGTCACGTTTGGCGAGTGGGAAGCTCTGTACGACCGGTATTGTGCCGAGTTCGCTATCGGCTTTGATGTTGTCAACGGAGCATACCACTGGCGAACGCAAGAATGCCAAATTTGCAATTATGGCATGGGCGGCGGACCATCGTCTAACCAACCAAACCCACGGCGTTGACATTTCATCTTTGCAATTATGTGCTGTCACGGGTTTTGACAAACACAACAGCAAGAGTGAGGGAGAGTGCCATATACCGCAGTGTTGAAGCAATAAACACATCGACAATGCTGTGACTATAACATGATAAAACATTGGGCTGCCATTTATTTCAAAGTATGTTTGAGGTTCGTGCTAGACCTTGTGAGGCCTGGTGCCGTTATCATCAGCATCAACTCAACGTTACCCACATTTGTTGCCTTCCTCCTTGTCTTGAATTGGGCTCATGTCGGAGTCTTAGCTCTAGTTCTTTATCAAATTCGGGCAAAACTTTGGCACTGGTCAAGTACAAATGGAAAAAAGCTGCTCAATCCCTATGTTGAAGCTGTTCGTACGATATAATCATGCAAGTCCACTTGACCATGGTTCTTACATCTCTGCTTCACGTGCGTATACATGCTTCGCTTCCACATCTGTACTGCCGTGCATACTTTTCTACACTACTCCACCGCAAACTACGTTTTGCTACTTGTTCATCTCTAATTCTCGAGCGGCTATAGTGAGTGACAACGTATCAGCTCGAGCACAGTGTCACATCATAGTCGCTACCATGACGACGAAGACGAGGTCGACGACGTACAACTGGACTATTCTTACTGCTAGAGTTGTTGTTGCCACCATTTCGTAGCATGGGTGCCATGAACTCATGCTCCTGCTGCAACGCCAGAATGCGGTGGTGCGATAGTTTTCGGGCTTGCTGTGCCAAGTTGTTCGCATAATTGGCGGCGACGATGATGTTCTTGGCGCGTACCATTGCTTCATTTAGCTCGAGCTTCTCCTCGTCATCTGCTGGAACCTCTTGATTGCTTTCGTGGTTAATCTGGATGCGTGAGCGGCCAGAGCGAAGATTCTTGACATACTTTGACGAAGTACGGTCCTGCGCCGACAATGGTGTCGTGGTCGAGTATGTGGGTGACACGGACGAGGACGATGTATTGGACTCGTCGTCCGTATTGTCGTTGTCGCCCAATTCGTCCTCAACATAGCGTTCCGTGTAGCCCATGCGCAGTTGATACAAGCGGAAGGCTTCAATGGAGATGGCTAGGTCAGCTGGACTACCACGACGCTTGGCTGCGAACAACGCTTTATTGCGCATGACGAGGCCATCGCTGAAAGAACGGCCCGGAAAGCTGGCTTTAGGTACACCAATGGCTGAGCCCGTAGTACTCGCACTGTGACCAGCCTCACTAGCTGACGAGAATGTCTTGTACTCAATGAGTCGAGAGCGCACGGGGTCGAGAAGATTGTCATATGACTGACGCTTTCGTCCTTCCTCCTTTGTTTTACCACTGCGAACTGAAAAGCTCTGCGCGCGACCCAGCACGCGTCGGCTTCCATTTGTATCGACAAAGAAATGGTTGGAGCGGTTAGAGCGGAACGACGGAGTAACGGGACGTTTGTCCACCCCACCAACCGGGTTGCGTGATAACCTACGAGCTTCGATGACACATGTCGTGCATACGCGTAGCTGACGTTCGCCAATATCAGGCACATGTGCACTACGCACCGAGCTACATGAGCTGCAACACACTTCTCCACATTTGAGGCAGTTGTAGCGACGGCGACGTACACAAAACTTCTTGGAGCAAGTACTACAGTGATCTTGCTCGCTCATGAGAACCACTTGTTGAGGGAGCACGATCTCTTCACGACCTACTCGAAAGTTTTCAGTATACTTGAGAATGCCGTTGATGCACTTTTCCACGTGCGATTGGATTGCCGAGCTGGCAATCCAAGCAGGAAGGTTGCCATTTTTGTTAAAGTTGCATGTGTAGGTCAAACGCAGCTCGTCCTGCTTCTTGGTCGAGTGATACATGAATCCCATGAGCGGTACAAGGTCACGCGTGTACTTTGGCGACTCGGCGTACTTCGAAAAACCTGCTGGTGTATCCACGGATTCCATGATACGGAAGGCAGTCATCTGCCCCTGTGCATCCTCGATCAAGTCGACGTACTCGAGCATGAGCAAGTCACGATCCTTTGCAAATGGACCCGAGCTTTTGAAAGCAGCCCACTTGAGTGTAACGTAGCGGTGTGGGTTAGTCGGCGTGGACTCTACAATATTCTGCACCACTGCTCCATCCAAGAAGTCCGACGACAGCATGCCCATCATCCGTTTGAACGACGCCGTCGTAGGCGTGATGAGCGACGCCGCGACGTCATCGATATTGCAAGCAAACTTGCACACCGCGTGAACATTGCACGGCACATTGGTTCCTGGCTTGGTATCGTCGGCTTGGAAGAGCGAAATTCCGTGCTTCTCATGCACCAACGTCCACGGAATTCCACCGAGTAAGTCGGTGGCTTCCAAAAGACTCTCTGTCATGCGCTTCGCTACCGTCGTAAGACGCTCACGCTCCTTGGCGCACATTTCGTACGTCTCGTCAATCGGCTCTGCATCACTGTAGTCTGTAATTTCTGATCCATTCGAAGAGCCAAAGCTGGCGAGTGAACGAGGCGTCAAAAGGGTCCCTGCCAGAACCGACCCATCTGTCGAGCTAAAGTTTGTCATGAATGGACAAAGCTTTTGTGTAGTTGTCTTTGTCAAGCGACTTCCTGCTTCACTAATTGTCTTGAACAATAGGGTAGCCCCTTTACGTGAAGAAATTGAAATGGCCGACGAGTGATGAGGCGTTTCTGGTCGTCCGTAACAACTCGTAGTCAGACGTACAGGCCAGTTACTGCTGACCTCTATTTAGTCCGAACGGCTAGTGAGCGGCTGAGCTTGACCGGACAAGTTAACTTCTATTTTCTTGCTGACGTACCTCTAGTGGAGGCTCGAGGATCAATAGAATACGTGAAGTATCATCGTCCGAGTGAGCAGCGATGAGTTGAGTAACACTACTACAACGACAGCCCATGACGATGGCTAGAAGATGATTTTCAATGTCATATCTAGCTTTCAATCTAGTGTAGCGCTCTAACGACGCTGTTTTACATGGCGAACAGTCCAGTGGTCTGACGTTAAATATAGGCAGCAACTTCAACGTCCCAGCCACGCATGCAAAAGAACAACCGCCACTAAGCGTACACTTTTGGAAGAATAGAAACCAGTCGTCAGAGGTAGAATCAATGGTATGGCGAGTCCCGGGTAACGGCATGGCGTGGAACAGAGTTGACGTTTAGTTCGATTTCTAAGGCTGTTAAATGCTCTTGAAAGGTCACGACAAGACCTGGTGCAGTTTGTATATGGTCGTGCAGCTTTGACTTGATGAAAGCTGCTTCGGATGTCAGTTGCTCAGAGTGGGGCGGTCACTTCAACTCGAGGTACTGTCGATTAACTGAAACGCAGGGTAGATGAATCCTGAGAACAGAAGAGCGGACATCGGTGGCCATACTTTGGTACCGAAGACAGGGTAGCGGAAATTGGTGACCATATACACTCGAGATAAAGCTCCGTTTCGATCCGACGTTCAGAAATGGCTGCTACACGCATGTTCTAATGACCATTGTAATGTCTAGCATAATACGAGTTATATATGTTGCAAAGGGTGATCGTGTCAAGAGCAGCTTCTGTAAGCCTCTTGCACTCACCTCGCTTTCATCTAAGACAAGAATATTATTCTTGACTCTTCTTGCTAGTGCTGCTTGGTTCCAGGAATAGTTAATGAAGTAAACGTCAGTTTTGCAGGGGGTTTTGAAAACCTCCTTGCCATCCAATACACATTTAATGAGTTGTCAACAGAACGTGATTATGAATGACAGAGAGATCGAAAGAAGCTGCAGCAAAAGATATTCCAGCTCTGCTAGTGTCGCTTGTGCCGGGTGTGCGGCACTCTACGTTTCAGCAGCGTGCATAATGGATGAAAGTCAATAATGATCAGTTGCTGATGTTGCTGCTAGAGTACACGGTCGCTGATGACTAGCAGTAGACGCCTTGCTGGTAAGTTGATGACGTTTTAAGTGTGTTCTATCGATAAGACGGATCAGGTGACGCCGTTGTCGGTGAAGGAGGATGAAGAGAGCGACTGTGGGGAAGCGTCTGCGTTGATGTCCGCAGTTACGATTATCAAAATGGTGATCGAAAAAGGTAATTAACAAAAGCTACATGCATGCGTATGACGGTGGCATTGAATTGTAAATGGAGCCATTTAGCCTATCGAAATTGCAGCACCCCACCCACTTTACTATTTGGGCTCTGTAAAGTATTTAAGCAAAGCGTCTGACACAGATTCTGATTAAATAAATTCATTCAGCGAATCAAAACGAGCCAGCGTGATCAGATATTGACCAATCCACGATCATCTAATATCAGAGAGTGATGGGCGGATGCAATTCGAAAATTGAGCAATAATGCCGCCAGCCGACGACGAGAACGTCAAGACTAGGGCTTCTGTGAATGTTACAGCGATGCAAACGACACTGGATGAGTCTTTGCAAGTCCCTGCGCAGTTGAAAAAAGCGCCAGCAGTGACGGGATCCCCGAAAGTGGCTTTTGTTGAGAGCGAAGGCGAGGAAGAAGACGAAATGGTCGATGCACTGGAGGATTTGATTCTGGAAGCCTACAACAACATGCAAATTGATGGGGAGTACATATTCTTGCCGGAAAAAGTAGCGGAGAAGCTGCACGAGGTTGCCGAGCAGGTCTGTGGTCTTGGGGAAAGAAGTGGACAAAGTTTTGGCTCAACTAAGTTGTATGTGTGGCTTTAGATCAAGTTAAGGCAGAGTGAAGAGGAACAGCAGAAAGAAAGAAATAGAAATGCTGGACAAGATAGCAATAGTGGGGATAATGCTACTAGGAAGGCTGACGTGGGGGAAGTAAAGGTGCTACCTGAAACATTAACAGATCGACCAGAAAATGAGAAGGAACAGGAGCAGAAACAGGAAAAGGCACAAGTAAAAAAACACGAGAAAGCTAGTGTAGATGATGCACGTGACAATACGAGCAAGGACGATAAAACAAGGCAACATAAGGTACAGCTGTTGCAAGCTAAGGCATCCGAGCTGCGTGAAGAACAACACAAGCAGCGGATTCCCCGAGTGATGTCGACGGAGAATATTTTTATGGAGCTCCCTTCAGTACCTGAGATCGATGAAATGGCCTCAAGTAGACCGCCATCACCATCACCCTCACCACCGCTATCGCGATCGCATAGTGCGCCAAAGACGAGAATACAAACACCAACTCAAAGCCGCAGATGCTTTCCTTCTCCGCCACTCTTTTCATTGACCACACCTCCTAGCGCAAAACCAGACCACACAAGAAAATTGTCAGTGTCTAGAACACCTCCAGTGTCCAGAACACCTGACCAGTCAGATGGTAGCAAACGAAAAAGCAAAGTGCTAACTTACGGAACAAGGCGGGAGGCCGCGCTTCGGCAAAAAGAAGACAAAATGAAGCGTGAGCTACTCGTTCGCGAAACTGCGCGCAAACAGCGCGAGGATTCGAAGCGGCAGCTCGAGGAGGCCCACCAGCGAGAGATAGAGGAGAAACGTGAGCATGTGCGACGCATAAGAGAAGAGAGACTTCTCCGTCGTACAGAGAAGTTGACGGGTGCCAAAGGAGCAAAGAAGAAGGGATAGTCAGCGGATCGTTAGGGTGAGTCAGCCTGCGAGATTCATTTGCAAACAAAACTTCTTGTCTCTCATTCTAGCTGAAGAAGAAATGGTAAAATTGGTTTGCGCGATCGTTGGCGAGAGTGGAAGCGCGTTCTTGGATCAAGAACATGATGGTCACTTGGTGGATGAGTGTAAAGAAGAAATGATGTATCAGCTTTCTTGCGAACAACTGCAGCTCTTTCCTGCTAGCTGGGAATCGGCACGGCAAAGACGGAGGACGGCAAGTGGCTGTCCTCGTGCACGGAGGATGTAAAAAAAAACTATAGGAGGGCGAGAAGAATCGCCACGTCGTAGAGTTGACGAAAGAAAACCGAGAGCTTCGTAGGCTCCTCGAACCTTAAAGCTTGTTTAGCTTGTGAGCGTAAGCTCGTTGACTGAAAAAGTCTCCCCAATCCTTAGAATGGGTAACTTCGTAGTCGTTTACTTATTTTTATAGAACTAAGAGGCTTGTAGCCTATAAGTCTTCCTCTGACTTAACTAGCTATGTAGCTCTGCTACAGTACGTGCAGGACAGGAATACATCATTCAATTTACACTTCCGTTGCAGGGTATGCGTAATAAATTCTGTATACAATACTTCATACCTGCAAGGAGATTGGCAAGAGTGCATGTATGATGTACTTAGTACGGCGATATCGGATATTAAGCCATAACCGATACGGTATGGTATTACCGATACCGTACCTCAACTCCCACAACTTGATACCTTCGTAGAGGAAAGCATACAAGAAACAAGTATAGAATATGTATGGTTTACAATTGTGACGTTACGATGGCTATTTATCCAACCGTCATGTAACCTCATTTCAAATGGCGCTTGCTGACGCCTCGAGCAAAGATTTGCAGGTATCGTGCCTGGTCAAACGCATCCTCGAATATCCAAAGCTTGCTTTTGAGCAAAAGGAGGCCATCGTACAATTCTTCCTCTGCTACTCCAAACCGAAATCCACTCGGGCGCTAAACGGCTTGACACGAAACATCCAACGGACGGATGCAAAATCTGTCGGGCTTGTGGTCTGTGTTCATGGCCAAACTTGAAGACTAAGGCAACAATTGTTATTCCTCACTATTGACGAATGTCAAACACAGCTTGTTAAGCCAAGAACTAAATGATCAAGTTCAGCGCTTGAGTGGATTTCGATTTGGAGTAGCAGGAAAAGAATTGTACGATGGCCTCCTTTTGTTAGTGATATCTGAGGTTAAGTTTGGCAGTGGCACGATACCTCCAAAACCTTTGCCTTAAAGCGTCAGCAAGCGCCAAGCGAAATAGGTCGCCAAGGGCTCGAAATCATTGTTTCAGAACTTCATTTCTGAGAACACGTCGCCGTGGCTGGCATACTTAACCAATGCCTGGATTTCGTTAAACGTTAATGTGGTGGAAGGCGATGCATTTCTCGGCCGTGGCGCATTTGGACGCGTGTTGAAGGTAACTGGGCAAGGTGGAAAGATTTTTGCGTTAAACTCGGAGACACATCTCTTCACCAAGAGCGGCAAGCTTTGATGAAGACTCAGCACACAGGCTTGACGATTAGTCCTGTTGGAGAGTTCAGTGAAACTTTTGATTACACGGCGCTATTACTATATCCTGTCGGGAAACCTTTACCGCGACCAACGACTCGAGTGGAAGTACGAAGCCTCTTAACATGTTATGGCAGCTTCACGTGAATGACCTGGTCCATGGGAGATCCTCGCGTGGCGAATGTGATTTTCACTGAGGAGAAGGCTCTCTGGATTGATCTTTTGGAAGTGATGGATGCGAGCCCCGTTTTGAAACGATATGATGCTGCAATTCTTACACAGTCCATTCTGAGAGTCCATCTTAACAATTCGCTGACCCAGGCGCTGGTGCAGTTGCTTGATAGTTATTGTCAAAGCGCTACGCAAGAAAATATCGATCATTTGGCCGAAAAAGTCTGGCAAATTGTAGCGTTAAATTTAGCTGCAGTTTCTTAATGTCCAAGAAAGACCGAGCAGCAAGTGGAAACCTGTAGAGCCGAGTGACGTATGACGATGACATTGCTGCGATGGCGCAATAATTGAGAGTGGTCAAGAGCGTTTAAAACCTCGAATAGGCTTAGAAATCAGCAAATGTTTTGCGAAGTAAGGCCCTGAATATATTGCATTTTGCCATCTAAGCATTACTTTTGATAGTTGTCTCACAGTGGTATTGGTTTTCGGTAAGCAAAGAGCAAGCAAGGGTTCAGCCAGCAGCAAAACAGCAAACATATACCAGCTATTTCATGAAAAGATGGTGGTAAGTCAGCGAAAAAATTCGATTCATCAGCACGATGATGAAGGTCATCATTCTAGGTAAGATCAATGATCCATGTTCAAGACGTCGCAGAAACTTGCTAAGTTTACACTCAGCATCGAAGCAAGTCTGGCTGTAAAGCACGAGACATAGTGTCAATTGACTTACATGTATTGCAAGCTTACGAGCAAGCGCTTCATCCACTTTCTTCTTCCAATAACAATTGCAATTCGGTGCCACACTGAGGTAGTACAAGCATCCGAGATATTGACGCGCTAGCTGCAAAGCTTCATCTTCGCTTTCGTGAACGACAACAATCACCGCAGCACTCACTGCAAAACACCACAAGTCAAAACATACTTGTGAGCATTTAAACTCAGCAACATCTACCACCGAGCATATCGAGTTGCCGCTGTTCAGGCGTAACAGTATCTCTCATAATTTTAGTCGGTTCATCAGGTGCCTTGTTTGCCACTGCTCTCGACATGTAGAGCCAGAAACCGCTCCCTTTCACATAGGCAATAAGTATGAAGATGTAGAGAGCTCATCAACGGACATTGTGACGACACCAACCAGCCGCCGAAGAGATGGCGTAGATTGCACTGGATTTTCTCGTAAAAAGTATACCGTTTCGTAGGCAACCGATGTTTAAGAAAACAAGGATAGAAGTGGCGTATAAGAGTCGACAATAGCTATTGTCCTATTGCGCAAGCATTGGACCAGTAGTTTTAACAATACTACCACGACAGATTTTTCCAGGCACTATCTAAGTCACTCAGTATTTCGAAATGACTATCGAATCGCACTTAAACGACTAGAATCAAGTCCGTACCAATCATTGGTCAATAATCAACTTGAAAGCAAAGTAAACCTTTGGAAAACATTCACTCTTGAATTCGCCGCATCAATGGTAGCGATCCGAGGCAAGAAGACTAAAGCGACAGCGAAGTTCAAGGCGGCAGGAACCTCCAAGGCCAAAGTAAATACCACCAAGGAAACTGTGTCTGTCACGTGTCTTACGCCACAGCAGACAATCACGCGTCATCGGGAAGAAGAATTTCTTTCGCTCGTGCGCTTTGCTCTTCAGAGCCACTTGGCGCTGACGGGAGGTGTCGATCAATCGGTTTCTAGCATCTGCAATGCGTTTCTTACTGCGCTAAGTGCTAATGGAAAAGAGAAGACGCTGACGCCTATGCAGATATTGGCGAAACTGCCACGGACGGAGCGCAAACGCGTGTGTGGTGCCATCTTTTCGGCCGATGAGATTGCCTACAGCTGCCGCAATTGCCAGTTGGACACCACGTGTGTCATGTGTAAGGACTGCTTTACTCATAGTGATCATGCAGGACATGACGTGTATTTCCAGAGGACGACAGCAGGCAGTTCATGTGATTGTGGTGATATTCATGTTCGTATTAGGTTTTGTGTAATTTGGTGTAAAGTGTAGGGTTGGAAAGGAATGATGTATTAACGTATTTTTTCTGTACTTGATGGATGTGATACTAGGCTTGGAAACATAGTGGCTTTTGCTCGAGACATAAAGGAGCAGCAGGGACCGAGAGTGGAGGAAATAAACACAAACTGCCAAAACATATTGGATTAACGGCACTTGTTGTGATTGAAGCAGTTGTGGAACATCTTTATCAGGTCTTGCTGGGAACACAATATGGATTTGAGCTTGCTGAAGCTTTCGAGCTGTTTACGAGAGACATTCCACCGAACTTGTTACCAATTCAGAGTGATGATAATGTGGCAAATGCTACTGAAAGCAGAAAAGACTGTGAAGTAAGTGTAATTAGTTCGGCGGCAGGGTTAACGCGATCAACGCGGCTGTCAGCACAATTTGCGGCCGAATCAGGATCGAAAACTGTTGGTCCAGGTGGCAGGCTGGAGGCACAGACAAGCGAAGTGAAGTGTGTGCCAAAAGAAGGAGATGATACCATAAATGATGGAGTGTTATTCGGGATTCGTCTTCACAATGACGATGTTCATTCGTTAAATGAAGTGATCAATCACCTTTCTGTGGAATTGGGAATCTCCAAACCACAAGCGCGTACTGTTGTCAGCCAAGTAGACGATCAAGGCGATGCTACTATTTCAACTAAGCCACTGCTGATGTGTCCGGGTATTGTTGGGAATATGGTTCGTCGCTCACTAAATATATCCGTTGCGCCGGCGTGGTGGGAAAAACAAATGGAAGGCGTCCCTGCCCTTTTGGAATGGCTGCAATATATTAGCACCACTTCAGATGGACTTCGCGAACTTGTGTCTGAAGCTTTTCAAAAGCAGCGATCTCCTGCCCTCAAAAGATTCGTATCCATATCAAGCAGTTTACCTAAAGGAAAAACAATTCAAGAATTTGTGAAGGATCTCCACATTCGTCTGCACAACCACGCTTTGGATCCTCTCGTTACTCTTATTGGTGGAGACAAGGATGTCTTTACGTGGGCATGTGAGCAAGAAACTGCTCAGCGACAGCGTTTTAAATTTTGTGCTGAAAAGAATGCAGTCTCCGGAGTATTCACCGAATTCTTCGCTGACGAGAATTGTGCTAGCTGCAAGAACATATATATTGACGAGTTTGTCAAGGCCGTGTCGCTGAGTTCCTCGTACCGCCACCATGAGAGTGTCCGGATGAGTTTTGACGTCGTGGTGGCAAAATATTTTACATCAGAGCAAGCAGATGATTCTGGTATCTCGTCGCCCACTTCATCAGCTTTAACACTACTAATGCGATACGATTGTACTCTGCGAAAGAACGCTGTGGAGCGGTCGCATTCGTTTTTACGTGAACACTTGGTTGATATTCAGTTTCGGGCTAGCATGCTAGAGGCGTATCTGCGGTCATATTTGTCGATGACAAGCATGTTCCTCCGTGGCTTGGGCAATTCAAGTGAATCGATTTTCGATTTTGCCGTGCAGTTTTTAACGGTACCTCATCTGGTACAAAAGTACACAAGTAAGGAAATAGCAGCGCACCCTGGACGACTAGAGCTTGTTCGCGTACTACTTTGTGCTCTAAACACGGTATTTCAGTCTGCTATCGACAAAAAAGAAGGGCTGCTAAATGCTGACCATTCTGCTCTTAGCAGTCAAAAGTACAAGGTAAGGTTGTGATAGAAATTGCTGTCGAGGACTCCCCCTTTTCACCACTATTGTTTGTGTGCTGCAGCATTGCGTGGAGAACATGGAATATGTCTTTAATATTGGAACTTTTTCGAGCGAACTTGTGTGCTGTGCGCGCAACTTGAAGATTTGGCTGTCTTGTCTTAACGTTCTACAGGTACGATTAAGGTTTGGGTGATGGTTGTGTGTAATGCGATACTGAGGGTCTACTGACTCTGCTTGTTGAAGGGTGGTGATCCTCAAGTGCGTCGAGATATCCACCAAAATCACGTGGAATACGAGTCCGACAGTTGGTTGTCGATGTTTAATCTTGGTATCCGTGTGCATTCGGTGTTCGCGATTTCCTGGAATGGTTTTAATCCGTCGCAGCTCAAAGCGCCTGAAGTGAAAGTAGCTGAAGTATTTGGACCAATCATTGAAGCCACTCTTTCCTCATCAACGCGTTTGAACGAAAAAGTGGCAAAAAAGACGTTAGTTCCAGTTACAAAGCTTACATCTGTGAGCAAGAGAGGTACTGGAAGTCGGGAGAAAGTCATCATGACGTACGACTTTAACGTAGCGTCTCAGCCAACGTCTCTGCACATACCTTTGCACCGTTTTCTGACAGCTGCAGTGAGGCATATCTGTATTAGTCCGTCAGGTTTAGGAAACTCCATTTCTTCGGACGGTCTTTTGAGGGTTTTTGGATTCAATAAACTGCCGGTCGAGAAGCAATGGGAGCTCGTGGAGATGCCACTTCGCTGCTTGGTGATGGCATCCCAAATCCAGTCCAATCTTTGGCGTAGAAATGGAGATGAAAATATGCTGGCGCAGCTGTACAATTATTCTGCTCTACCCTATTGCATTCACTACCGTGATGCCGACACGTTGATGCTGCAGCTCGGTCTGCTGATGACTGGCCCGGATGCCCTATTGGCACGAATGATAGATCGGTTTCAACTTGGCAGTTTTTTTGTGCTGCCTAATGAAACTTTGTCGACGGCTTCTAACGAAGACGACATCGCCGGATCAGACGAGTTGGCTAAGCAGCTCGGCTATTCTGGAGTGGAACATGGCGTCGATGAACAGCAAAGTATGCAAATGCTTGAGGAATTTCTGCGTCTTGTGATCACGCTTGGTACATGTCTTCCGAGTACCACTGGTGTAACTTACGACAACGAGTTTCTGGCGGAAGAGATGTTGCAGCAGCTGTGTGCAAAACCGCTTCCATTTAGCAAGTTGCTCGATCTTGCCATCCTCCCATCAGGCCAAGATGATATTCCAGCACCACGACTGGAAGGCATTTTGGCGACAGTGTCAAATTTTGTGTTACCGTCTGGGCTGGAACCTGGTCGTTACGAACTGAAAGAGGGACTGCTGGAGAGCTACAATCCATACTTTCTTCATTTAAATCGTGAAGCGCACGAGCTAGCCCGTGATCGCTGGACGACCTATCGCAATGCATGCCGGTACAAGTCAAAGATGGCTACCCCCGACAGTCCGCCAAAGGAACCATTGAAAGCAGCTAAGCCTCCTGTTGACTTTTTGCGTCCAGTCCAAACGATTTTGACATGTGAGAGTACTGTTGCGGCCATCCAGGTAATTCTTTGGAAAGCAATCCCCTCGGTTCAGACTGGATCGGCAGTTTCAGAGAAAAGCGTTTCTGACGCTGTCATCTCGACTTGTTTGCATTTGCTTGTTCACGGTGTCCACACGGCATCGACTGGATGTGATCGTCGCTTCTGGACCCGATTAAGTAAGGCAAGTACTGCTACCTCCAAATTGTCGGTTCTGAACCTTTTGAGCCAATTGCTCGAACAGGCCACAACGTTGCTCGATAGCGAGCAGACTGGAACGGTTGAGTGGCTTATTTGGAAAATTACTACTGAATCACCTGCTTGCAGAAAAGTGTTTGAACAGTGCGCCAACGATACAAGGGTAAAGCAAAAGAAGGCTGAAGCATCGCTTTTGTGTTCAAGTGGTTCTGTACAAGATGTTCATTCTCCACCAAAAACGCTGGAGCAGCGAAAAGTCGAGGCTAGGAAAAGAGTGATGGATGCAATGGCGAAGCGCCAAGCCGCTTTCCAGGCGATGGTCAACGTCACGGACGAAAAGAGCAAAGAACATATAGATCAGTCAAAGGAAGGAAAGCCAGATGATGGCGCCCATGCATCGCTTGGTAAACGTAAGGCGTCGATGGTAGACGAACCGAAAGAAAAGCGACAAAAAGAGGGTAACGAGCGGTGCTACAACTGCATCCTCTGTCATGACACGTCTGCTCAAGGCCAAATGGGAATGGCAGCCTACGTTCATCAGTCTACCGTTCTAGCTCCTGGATTTAGGCCTGAGCCAGATGAAGCACTCAGCTTGGAGGGTAAGAGAATTCGTAGTCACGTGAGAAGCGTTATCGAGAAAATGGAGTTGTGCTCAGGTGGAAGTTCGACCTCATCTGATATGGCAAATTCTTCGCCTACTCTGCGCGCTTTTGCAACCACTTTTCCGGAATGGTCCATGAATGGATCGTTGGATGACCAGCTTACACGCGATAATTCGACGAATAATAGTCCTCGCCCGCCAGCGGCTCGTCGCCCGCGCAATGATCGCGTTCGCTTTGGAAATGGAAGCAATCCGATGCTTGAAGGTGAGTTTCTACAGACAGACGAAGAGCTGGAAGTTCTTGAAGGTGTAATGGATCTTCGTGAGGACCAACAGCTATTTCCCGTGGATATGCGTGGCGCCGTGAATTTGGATCTCCACGGCGATCGAATTGAGCCACGTAGATTGGGAGTTCTTGAAGTAGCTGGAGCTCGAGGTGGCAATGCACGAGGTCAAGGAGGGGTGTTGTATGACAGTGACGAAGAAGATATTCCTTCACGTTTCCGCCTGGAGCACATGCCGCCCGGGTTTGGTCGTCCTCACCAAAGCGCCAAGCTTTATCTCACTCCGTGTGGCTTGCATATTCGTACGTGCCAACACGCGGTACATATCCAATGTCTCGAGCGCTATATTACTTCTTTGCATGACAAAGCCATGCGTGGTGAGGAATTTGATGGTGTTCAAGCAATTGATCCGGACTCAGCAATGACGCAATTTTTGTGTCCACTGTGCAAAACGTTAAGTAACTTCTTGATCCCAACATCAGAGCCCCGCATTTCAATCGCGGAAGAAGATGAGTGTGAGCTCAAGCGCGCAGTACGTGCGTCGATTGGTAATGAAAAAGGAAAGTATTGTGCTTGGGACAGTATTGTAGAGGAACAATTATCGATGCCTGGATGGTACCGATCTGTGCTTGGACGCGATGGCGGATTTAAAGATGATGAAAACGACACAGATCATGATTTGTGGCGGGATTATTTCGAGGAGACACTGTGGGAGCCTCATGGTAGCTTGGAGAAGGGTGCACCTTTCTTGTGGTCCGCGTGTGCCTTTACCTTGGCATCATTCCTGACTATCGTGGAAGATGAGTATCCTGGCGACTCTAACAATGGCTCAAGATTCGACCCACTGACAGACCACTGTCCTCCGTCTCTGGAGAAGGAGCTGGAGTCATTGATAGCAGTCACGAAATTTTGCAGATGGACGTTTTCACTTTTGGAGCATAGTGCCGACGCGAAGGTGATTTGGGAGACCGCTAAACGCTGCTGCCCAATTAATACTGAGACAAAGCGCGAGTACCGTAAATTTACGAAGGTAAGGGTCCCTTCTGTCCTGTGCTCTTGTTAATTTGAAAAAGCGCTAATTCATGTCCGATGCATTAGGTCCTCGGCTCAATCGATGCGTGTCTTCGGGGAACCATTCTCGGACTTCTAGTGGCGGATACATTCACAGTACGTCAAGTAAGTTTACGAAGGTAAACACGATCGATATTAACGGGGTGCAATGTTGTAGGCTTTCGTGGTAGCCAGTGTGATCGCTGATAGACTCGAGACTATATGGCGATTTATCCCAGTATTTGCCGCTGCGGATCTGCTTCAGCGCCTGCATGCCGAATTTTTCGAACTTAGCAAGGTAAAGGAATCACCGCTCTTCCAGGACAAGTTTTCTACTGTTGCAGCAAGTGGAAGTGAAACGGAGAATTTAGCACATCTTGCAGCTGCCAGTGAGTCCATTCTCGCTCCGCGTCGCACTCGAAGTGGCCGTGCTATTAGCCCCGCGCCGGCCACACGACCCTGTACTGGGTCTGTGCAACAGCTGCTGGAAGCAATGGAAGCTTCAGGCGAGGGCGATTCTGAGGCGTATGCTGCACTATTAGTATTGCAGCGAATGAGGAAAGCGTATCCTTGTGAGAAACTGAGGCCCTTCACGACAACAAGCGATCTAAACGCGCGGCTGAAGCGAATTCTGCCAGCAAATGATGCGTTTGTTCGACGCATGAAGCTATTCTGGCGCTGTCTGGTGGGTGAGAGTATAAGCGCGCCTACAAGTACAAGGACGATGCGAATCCCAGCGTTAGTCGATATCGCTCGTAGCTCAGATGCGACGTTTTGCGTAATTTGGCGATGGTGCATGGATCGCATGCTCAGCAAGGCCCACCTGGGAAGTTTGAAGGCCGGTGACAAGTGTGAACACACTGAAGGCTGCAGCGAGGCCTATGTTGCTAGCATGTTCATTCTACGTGAAGTGCCCACGCGACCGCGGTTGATCGACTTGCCTATCCAGTACGACGAGCTTTACAGCGAGATGGCAGGGCGTAAATGCACGCGATGCGAAAAAGCGCCTTGCGACCCGGGCCTGTGCTTGATGTGTGGTGAGTACTTGTGCTGTGGAGATTCATGTTGCACTCGTGCATTCATGCCACTTGGACCACCAGTAGGCGAGTGTACGCGCCACGCCACTGAGTGCGGTGGTGGTGTGGGCATCGTACTTCTACTTGAACAGTGCCGTATCGCAGTTGTTGGAGGCAGCATGGCAGCGTATTTCCCATGTCCGTACGTAGACTCCCACGGTGAAGAAGACGTCGGTCTTCAGCGGGGACGACCGCTTCGGCTAGACATGGCCCGCTACCGGTACCTAGAGTCACTGTGGCTTAACCATCGTATTTTCACGGAGGTATCACGCCAACGCAACCAGCGAGACCCGCAGTATTCGATCAACCTGTCGTACCTGTAGGCGTATCAATCGTACGTGTTTAGATTACATTTCCAGAGCAACGAGAAGTATTTGCTGCGTGATCCTAGAATCATAGTACTAACAATTGCATCTTGCTATTTATGCTCCTACGCACAAGGAAGGTAAGGTGCGTGGGCAAGTTATCGTCAGTATACCCGCTCCTCCTAGGAACATGCGAAGTAGA
Organism: Peronospora farinosa; assembly: GCA_947646735.1. Lineage (NCBI taxonomy): Eukaryota > Oomycota > Peronosporomycetes > Peronosporales > Peronosporaceae > Peronospora > Peronospora farinosa. The sequence goes on along the minus strand of CANTFK010000838.1, from coordinate 106,522 downwards.
CGGCAGTTGCCGCCAACAGGCACCTCCATAATGCTCAAGTCGTTAAGTCCCGAGGTTTGTTTGGAGATATTGCAAACCAGCATGCATTTTAAACGGAGTGGCAGCTCGCAATTTTTTCCCGTCTTCGGGTGTTTGTGACTATGATGCCGGTAAAGCGGTATATTGTAATGTCAGCTCCACACCACCGTCCTTTTGCGTATCGTCCAATATACGACATATAATTCCAGCAGGACGTCCATCTTTATGATAAACATCACGATGCAGCGGAAGATATCGTAACAGAAACCCCACTTAACCATGTCTCCTTTCAAAGTATCATCCTCGAAAGTGCGCACATCGTAGAACTCAACATTTCTCTTATTTTAGCTTGTTGAATCAATGGGTACTCTCCAAATGTACAACCGACAGCAAAACTCGTGGTACTGTCCAAAAGTGGTGATTCTTGTCAGTGAGGGATTCCTCCATTTGGGTTCAAGCCTAAAAGCGTGGAAGAAGCTTTCAAAACCCGCTCCACGTACAAGTCGCCTGGCCCCGTCTCCATCAACTCCAAAAACAGTCATCCTAGCCTCCTTCACAACAAATAAACATGTCGATGCCTCGTGAAGCCAGTCATTACCAAGCGGAGGTGGAAATCCGTATCGTGAAATAGACCGTACAATGTCAACCTACGTCAGTACCTGCCCTTCTTTCTTCGACGCGTAAATTCTCAACAGCAACCTCGCAGTTAATACAACAACGCCCCATCGCTAGTATTCTTCACGCTGCAGACAACAATTCAATGCCCATAAATTCAAGGACATCAGGCCCAAGCCAAATCGCTATGTTGTATCTGCAAAATCGCTGCAGCCACAACCTGGTTCAACCCAGACGTACAAAAGTACACGTTCACCATAAAATCACAGTCCCGACCGCGTGTCCAACCTCGAATGTCTTTGGTAGCAACCCTCGGCGTTCATCTGTTCGATTGTTTGTGCACAGTATCCTACACAAAACCGAATACTTGTCGGACGCAAGTCCGTCGAACGAAGTAGCGCTACATCACGGAATATCCCACCCTCGACCCGTTCACTCTATGAGCCTCTGCAAGCGTTTCAGTACGATGACAGCAGTTATGCGGCTCGCTTCGCAGCGATTGTCATGAGCTCAGCATGCGTCATACGCAATAAGCAACGCACCAAGAAATGGCGACTTAGATACTTCCAGCATGGTTGAGGAGAGATTGGTCATTGCATTGGAAAGAAAGAATCGTCAGTAAGTCCTTCAAAAATGTTTACGTTGTGGTCACCATAGAGCCCTGAATCTGCAGATAAACTCATGAGCTCCGCTCCAATTTGCTGGGTTGGCTGGTTTTGTGGCTGGAAAGGTTGTAAGGTTGGCTGGAACTGATGTGTCGGCATCGACTGAGACATCATACTTTGTGGTGGTGACGACGGATACGGACCAATGCTTGGTCCATATCCAAAATTATTCTGCATCATAGGTGCTCCAAAATTGACTCCGTTTGTAGATCCCATCACCTGGTGTTGTTGATGCTGTATGTGCATATTAGCCAAATCAGCCATTGGGTATCCAGAAGATCCATAGCTTTGGTCGGAGGCGAATCCAAGTGGGGTAATAAATGGATCCACCGGAAAATTGCTAGTGCTCGTATCAATGTTACCGTTTCCACTGCTGTGGATGTTCGTAACTGGCGCTGAAGGCATGCCGTAACTGTTGTAACCATACATAGTAGCACCTCCCGAAGATGGTAGACTCATAGCCATGGGCATTGGCATGAATTCCTGCTGTTGTGAATTTATCATGCCGTTACCCATCATGCAGTCCTGCTGGTTTATAAATCCATCAAACGAGCTAAAGGGTCGACTATTGGAAGTCATGTACGCATTTGGCGTAAATGGCTGGACTCCTGAGCTCATCAAGTATCCCTGAGGTTGATCTGATATCGTTACGCCAGATACTGCCATCGATGTGGTTGGAGAATATCCAGCCGAATTCTGCATCGAATATATCTGCCCCGTCGAAAAAAACATGTTCGAGCTTGTAGACGCAAATCCACCCGTAGGTATCGGAGGCTCAGGGAACATAGTTGGTGGTGTCAGTGTAGCAACATTTGGCATCGCCATTGACGCAAGGCCCATGAACATCGACATCGTCGAAACCTGTGACGGCGCGTACATTTGCTGAGGGGTCGCTAACGTAAATTGTTGCTGAGCTTGTGAAGCCGCAACACTTGGCGTTGCCATTGTCGGCCTATGCAACGTCTCTGTTCGCCTCACAGCTGCTGAATTAGTAGAACTCTTCTGTTCGTCACTTTTCTCGTCTTCTTGAGCTATTTGCTTGTCTGCTATCGATGCCAAGACCTCAAGCCTAGCTCCAATCTGCTGACGGAAAATCACACACCTTTTGACCCATTCCTTGTGCTCTGTCGGGTTCGACGTGGCAGCTAAAAGAGCACAATATATTGTCCAACAATACACAATTAAAAACATATAAAATAAAAACATTAAAGACCCAAACATTCTAGTACGTACGCTGCTGTTTATGCAGCGCATTCCAGCCCCGTAACGCTGTCTCATTCTTCTCCAGCATGGCCTGAATCTCCCGCTGTGAGACGGAACGCCCTGGTGCCAGCAATGCCTGCTTATTGCAATTATTGCAATATTTATTGCATAAATTACACGTTCAATACAGTATTAATTGTAAAAGGTTATCATTGATCCGTTTCAGTCATTCACACACCTCGGTCGCGGCAGCTGCACGCTGTTGCAGCGGATTACAATGCTCCCTATGGAATGCAATCAATACAAAAGACACATGAGAAATAATAAGATACAATGCGCAGTGACTAAAGGCACGTACGACATCGAGGACGACGCCATGCCGATGGAGGACGAGTCAAGTAAATTTTAGCGAAAAATAATGGCGAATAAAGGGTAAGAAATAGGATTTAAATCATTTAGCCAATCAAAACGGTTGTTAAAACTATTTTTCATCTAAAACAAAACCTAGCCCTTATACTATACGTATACTTGACATTATCACAATTTAGTGACGTAAATAGTATGCGTCCAACATGTGTCTCTGCACCTGGCAAAGTGCTGCTTACTGGCGGGTATCTAGTGCTCGATGAGCGCTACACAGGGATCGTCTTATCAAGTACTGCAAGATTTTATTCTTACGTGGATGTCAAGGTATAGGAAGACAAAAAACGAAGTTTAGAAATATGGATCGATTTTATACATTTCTATTTCTATCGTAGATTAGGGGTGGTGAGAATAAAGTGACTGTATTGTCAAGTGAATGGCGTCCCTTATTCCCGTTAACAGTCGAAAGTCCACAATTTAATCAGTTAATTAAGGGCTGGATTGAACGAAATAACGACGGACGCTTTCGGTTCCAGCTCAGGTGGGACTCTATATATAATTCAAGTGGAATTTTGTATTGTATTGTGAAGAAACTAATTGATACTAACTGTTGATAGGGAAACTTCGCATCGGAATGCGTACATTGAGGAGACGGTTTTGTGTGTGATCAACGGTATTGCTGGATTGAAAGAGTTTACAAGAGAAGATACTTTTCAAGTGTTACAAGAGACCGAAATGGGCGTGCACGTCACACTTCAGGGGGACAATGATTTTTATTCTCAAGTAAAACGGGTAAGAAGAAGAGTTTTAGACGGTAAAAGTCAGTTTGAAATGATGACGATGTGACCTGGTGCTTGGAATAGCTGCAAGATGCCAAGCTACCACTTTGTCGTGACAGCTTAAAGGCCCTTGAGGCGTTCCTTCCTCCTACAATAGTAGGTAGGCATTGACTGTTTTTGTATGTGTCGGGACGATTTTTCTGATCGTGAGGGTGTAGAGCGTGGCGATGAGCTGGTTGCATTGAAAACAGGAATGGGGAGCTCAGCCGCTCTCGTGACATCACTTGTTGCAGCACTTGTGTCATTTTTCGTGCCATCAATGAATATTGAGGAGCAACGAAAGGACCTAGAACTGGTGCATAATTTAGCCCAGTTGAGCCACTGCTACGTTCAGCGCAAGGTGCAGGCTGCAGTTTTACCCGTGTACGAACTGGTAGAGTGACGACTAATCTGGTGAGTGGTGCTACAGATCGGAAGTGGCTTCGATGTGTCGGCGGCATGCTTTGGATCTCATCTATACACCCGGTTCCCAGCATCAATTTTGGATACGTTCACGTCCGAAGACGCGATGAAACCCGAAGACATTGAGCTATGCATTACAGACAACGAGCTGTGGGAGACATCTAACCGCGTGGTAACGAAGGTGTTAGTCGGAGCACTTTGTGTTTAGTGTACCTAACGGAAACTTGTTGCAGAAATCTGTTCGATTGCCTTCTGCTTTTCATTTGTTAATGGGAGACGTGTCATCCGGCTCGGCGACAGTGTCGATGGTGCGGAAAGTTCTACGTTGGAAGAAGGATCAACCGGAGCACGCTGAGCGTGTTATGGAGGCAATTAATCGCTACAATATGGAAGTTGAGGCAGGATTCGCTGAAATATGGGAGCTCGAAGCTAGCCTTTGTACCCCGTTCGATTGGCAAGCGATGGCTGCTTTAAATCGCAACAAGGTAAGTCACACTATCATTTTTTGGGCTACTTTTGCTTAATTAGCTCATCACCCCGTCATGGTAATACTTGTACGTAAAGTGGAGTACAATGCATGCTAAAATTGGGGCTGCACTGTTGAAAACTAGTGAGGCATACGCTCGTTTCCGAGAGCTTATGCGGTAAGTTGTGCGCGCTGGTTGTACTTGTCCATGTGATTTGTATGTCATGGGCAATTTATTACAAGTATTAACGTTTTGTGTATGCGCGTTTTTAGTAATATGGGAGATACTGCTGGAGTTCCGATTGAGCCACCCCAGCAGACAGCGATTATAGATGCAACGCTTGCGATTCCTGGTGTCTTGCTTGCTGGAGTGCCTGGAGGTACATACAGTGAATTAACACATTGTATTGTGCTACTGTAAAGCCTTACTCACTCTTGATGTATTTAGCGGGCGGATACGACGCGATTTGCGTGGTTGTGATTCATGAGAGCGTTCTGCAATTAGTTGAAGACTTGTGGATCCAATGGCCTTTTACGCATCCCAACTCCATGTACGTTTCCTAAGCAACTGCCATGTTTTTACGTGTTGTCCGTTGAATCTCAATGCTCCTTTGTCCCCACTAGCATTTATCCGCTGCTGTGCGATATCGATCGTGGATTGGAGGGCTTGTCAACAGTGAGAGCAGGGCTTCAACCTCACTCAGTTGAGTAGTTTTTCGTTCACGCAACGAAACTGCCTTGTGTGGTCCGACGCGGAGCTAACCTTCACATTTAGTGCTTAGGAATGAAGTCGTCGTATAAAACTCTCAAGAACACGGCATTTATCCCAAATCAAAGCCGTCTTCAAGCGGCTGTCACGAGTCACCAATCGAATACGCAGAATGTGATGAAGCGGAAAATCCGCGAGGAGGATGGCGTTGAAAGAGACCAAATGCTAAAGGCGAGCTACTCACTGCGCAATAATGAACGCCGTGGTCGAGGGGAGACTTCGGAGCAAGAACAGCGTGGGTGCTTTTTAATTGATGGACTTCGTTTTGCGTCAGAGTCTTGGACTGGAATGAAAAGTAGCAACGAGGATCGGCACGTATCCTCCGTTGATTTCTTCCCTGGCCCGGTATTTGGCATTTTTGATGGTCATGGTGGAACATTTTCAGCGGATTTTTTGTCGCGGCAGTTGGTGAAGACTGCTGCCTCCGTAATAAGACAGGGTATCGGGGAAAAAGCGTTGACTGATATACGCTGTTCTCAATATCAGTCAGGTCAAGAGAGAGCTCGTAAGGATGCTATCGCTGCACAAGTAACGATACTGCGTCAGCAGCTTGCACAAGTGGAAACGATGAGGTCAAACACCGCCGTTGAAGGCTCTGATGATGACTTGCGCATTCTTGTCGAGCAACTTACCGATGCTATATCACAGATGGATAACGAAATGAAGCGAATTGATGCCGAGGAAGAAGTACGTCGACGAAAGAGGTGGCAGTGGTTCAATCGACAGCATAGTTGCTTCTTGCAATCGTTCAAGGATGCCTTCGAGCGAGTCGATTCACTAATTTTACAAAAGAATCCATCACAAGATGGATCTACTGCTCTCTTAGTTTGGTTCTTAGTTGACTCAGTCGACTTAATGGACGGAAACACAGTGAAAAGCACAGATGAAGATGAACAAGCACCACATGAGGTGAGCTTTTACACAGTGAACGCAGGCGATTGCCGTGCAGTCATGTGTCGTGGTGGTCGAGGTGTGCCACTCACAAGTGATCACAAACCCGATCGCGTGGATGAAAGACAGCGTATTGAAAAAGCAGGTGGCTTTGTGGGCAAGATTGGAGGTGTTTTTCGTGTGTATTCAGCGGCAGGTTCTGGGTTATCTATGCAACGCGAATCTTCTACGTATCTAGCGGTATCGCGTGCACTTGGGGATCGATATCTGAAGACTCCAACGCCACTTGTGTCATGTGAACCAGAGGTGACGCGATACCAAGTGCACACTGACGATTTATTTCTCGTTTTAGCTTGCGATGGTGTTTGGGACGTCTTGAGCGAGCAAGATGTCGTTGATATTGCACTGCCACACTTTCACGATCCCAAAGCTGCCACGAACGCGATCACAAAGGCTGCCTACAAGAAAGGAAGTGTTGACAATCTCACAGCCACAGTCGTCCAGTTCGGATGGAAAACCGATGGTCAGCTACAGCAAGCGATCAGTGACAGTCAAGCGACTAAACGGAGCATCTCTAAAAGCACAAGTATGGCTTCAGCAGAAACACACACAGAGGAGGAGATCGACATGTTCAATCTATGACTTTAGTTTGGTTGATATCCTAGTTCGTACGATGCAATGAGATTGTGTTGTTGAAGCGTCTGCACAATCACAGCAACAATGACATCGTTAAAGACATGCACATGGATACAAACAAGAGTAGCAAAAGGCACCTTTGCAACTAATGTCATCGCCTCTGTATCGTACACCCGGAAGCGTACAGATGGCAGCGATTGGCGATCCGTTCTTCGATTTTGTTTGCGTTGATCAAGGACAAACTGTTGATCCACGAACACCTCGGCCTCTGCAGACCCCAAACCAAACGAACATGTGAACCTTTAGCATCAATGTATATTTCTGTGCTCGGTCGTACCCACGCGCGGAATGGCAAATCCGCCATTGATCACCATTGCATGCCATTTGATGATTGCATGTGACGGCGAAGCAACACGAAGTACGCGATACTTAGTGTCCAGATGCTGCTGCAAGAAACCTACAACCTTGTCAAACTGTGAAAGCGTGTGGTGTTAGAAGACATGAGATTTCAATCGACTCGGACATTCCAAGACGTACATTTTGCTCGATGGTTGCTGCACGCCGTCCGCGTTCATTTTCAAGCCGCGAAAGCCGGTACGTGGCAAATAGAATGGCTACGACGATCACTACATCATGCAGAATATGAAGCTACTCGTCAATTGGGCGTCCCCAAGATGCCAAAGGGAATGACAAGTCGAACCTAATGCGTGCTTCTTCAGCGAGTCGAGCATGACTCGAATCAATTGTCGAGCTAAGCTTGAAATGGATGCTGCAAAAGGATCAGAAATGCCCGTGGTAGCGTGAAAATATATAGTGTATTACAAGGGCGTTCAGCGCGTTTCGACGACGAAGGAGAGTATCGTAAAGAGGTCCTATACACATGCACGACTTGATGGTCTTTCTCCACGACATGACTGTACTGACGATGCCGACCAAAGTCCACTCAAAGTTCGCTCGAGATGTAGATAAATGTGCTGTAGAATTTGTCATTATAAGGCCAGCAGTAGCTACAACAAGACTGTTGTAATGATGAGGTCTCTCCTCTTCTCTAGTCGAAAGTCTTGATCTTTTCGACGTCGTGTTGTCCGTTCTGTACGGGTCTCAGTCCAACCGCTTGAGTACGTGTCGGTCCATGAGCATCTGAGCGACATTGACCAACTCAGACGATGACGAATCCGTCTGCTTCACTCGCTGTGTCTGTACCGCCCAATCGGCCGAGTCGAAGCGCTGCATACGGAGGCACCGGATCTCATCACGATACTCGGCAAATTCGGGTTCCGGTTCGTGTTCGGGATCGATAGTATCGGACGATGCACGTTTGCCGCACGAGCAGCCGATACATGGCTCCGGAACGCGTCGCGCCATCTCGTAGTCGGCAGAGTCAAAGCGTTGACGGTTGTCACGATGGCGCTGAATGATTGTAAAAGCTACGGCGTGGGGACAATCACCAATGGGTTGATGCTGGTGCTCAGACGCAATTCTGTCCGTTGAAATGGCCATGCTCGTTGAAAAGAGGGTTAAGGAGGACGAAACCAAAGTATTAATGACCCATCATCACATTGCTGGCGCTGACGCACCGAGTTCGATCACTGTAAACAAGGTTGCAAAGGACGTAGTCGTAACGTCGTTGATGCTTTTCTCAAACCTAACGTCTTGGAGCTCTTGACCCGAGAATGCGACGTGTGCACACTTGGTCAGTGTAGGAAACCACAAGGGACGAAACCGTCTGCAGGAAATTTTGATGATGGGCAGTCAAGTGGCGAGGACGTCAACATACTTTGCACGGTTTTGGGACACGTCTGCGGCGAGAATGGAGGTATAGGTCGTTTTCTGATAGCCTTTTCATGATTCCAATATAGCGAGATCACTTGCACGTGTTTCAACGTGTGAGGCGATAGTGTATGGAATTCAGCTAGGTACTGCTACTGTCGCTGTGCAATAATGATACTCGTCAGCGGGGAAACGGTCAGGTGCGGTACGCATACACATCGTTTTACTCGAAGATATCAGTGTCATTTCATCTCCAAGATTGATGCCTCGATTTTAAGTCGGCAATACTTGCTAGTGTCCCCCATTCATCAAGCAGTCTTACAGCTTGTCCACGTAAGCGCCGTCTTCCGTGGATACCTTGACCTTGTTGCCGATATCAATAAACAACGGCACCTTTACAACGGCGCCATTCTCCAACGTCGCGTCTTTCACGCTTAGCGCCGTATCCGCCACACCTTTCGGGGTGGTTTTCTGAGAGAAAACGACAGAAAACGATTGGTTTAGACTGCGAGTTTGTTGAGATACTGAGAAATAGAGCTCAACTACGCCTAGAGAAATGAACGTACCGTCACTTCGAGCGTCACGTGCTCGGGCATATTAGCCCACAGCACGTCACCCTCGACAATCTGCATCGACAATGGCATGCCTTCCTGCAAAAAGTCCAGTTGACGACCCGAAAATAGGTTGCGCTCGATCTCCATCTGCGCACAGTAACAACGATAATGCATGATCAATTAATAAGTTGACCCAACACCTAGCAGACAGCAGCCGTACCTGTTCGAACGTTGTATTGTGCATGATGACGAGATGATCTCCATTGTAGTACAAGAACTGGAATTGTTCGTCCGGGCCCAGTGGTGCCTTATTTACAGTTTCTGCAGCGCGAAAACGTCGATTTATCTTGGCTCCAGTCTTGATCTCCTTTAGCTCCGCCTGCAGAAACAGCAACAGTTAACACAGTGATAACAATGATAACATAAGCATGTCTTGCCACACCTGAACGTACGCTCCGCCCTTGCCAGGTTTCACGTGCTGGTTCTTTCCCACGCGATAGATTTTGCCGTCGATCTCAAGTGCCATGCCTGCGCGGACCTGATTACCTGTTTAATCGAGTGTATCACAGTCATAACTAGGTGTTAGACAACGAAATAAGCATGAATAGATAGATCAATGAGGCTTTGTTATAAAATACCATTAATTGAAGCAAAACGAGCTCCATAACCACGAGTAGACGCCGTTAATCGCGCGACCTGCGTGGCAGCTCGTCGTAACATGATGGTACTATTTTGCATCTCACAATATGTAGGTCGACTGGGATTGGCTATTAATTCAATTAGATTGGTTGAATCTGATAAATCATCAATGATTGGATAAAAACATGTCGAACTGCGTAAAATTGGCTCATTCTTCAATAAGACGTGACGACGAAGAACTATGTTCCGATGGCTCATTCGTCGTCCTGAGGACACGATTCAGACGACTATTGAAGCAGCAGTGGCAGCAGACAGGGAAAATAAAATCCAGGAGGCAGTGGAGCTGTATGCGTCTGGTATTGAAAAGATGATGGCGCAGCTGGCGCGTACGTTGAAGTGAGAAAACGTGTGTGACCATCACTCTCTAAATTGGAATCTCGGTTGATTATTCGAATACAGAGCTACTGGACGACGAGGATAATTTGAAGATGCGACAAAAGATTAATGAGTACATGCTGAGGGCCGAGTATTTGAAGGAGCAGATGGCGGAACAGCAGTCGTTGAAGCTGAAGACGCAGGTACTAGACAGTTCAAAGAACGAGGCGAATTGCTTGTGAATTATTTCGAAAGTGGAGATTGATTTTGTGTTTTGTAGGAGGCACTGGTGTCGAATGCTCAGGGTGGTAATGCACGTACGACAAATGATCGACAGGTCGGGAATGGTGTCATTTTTCGTTGAGACGCTGGAAGATAGTAGATTTACGGCAGCTTTCTCTACTCTTTGTATAGTAGAGACGAAGAGCAAAATATTCTAAACAGCATGCAGAACACGCACATACGATTCTGAATGAGGTGTTGGACCATTCACCTGGTGTGCATTGGACGGACATTGCGGGGCTAGGCGTTGCAAAGCAGATTCTGCAGGTATTGGTTGAAAAGAGTTCCGTATTCATGTGACAATACTGCGCTGCGAGCCTGATGGATGTCTGTGTTTCTGCAAGTAGGAGGCTGTTATTCTGCCTACGCTGCGCCCAGACTTATTCACGGGCTTAAGAGCTCCACCTCGAGGAGTGCTGCTTTTCGGACCACCGGGTACAGGTGGGTTGAAATGTATGAGGTTGCAAGTTGTGCGAGTTGTAGGGCGTACACAGTGATGTTGCTTCATGTTTTGTTTTCAGGGAAAACGTTGCTGGCGAAAGCTGTCGCTACCGAGGCGAATGCAACATTCTTCAAGTACGTCAATGCTTGTTGCGTGTGTTTAGTATGTAATTGATCCATGTTTGATGCAGCATTTCTGCGTCGTCTTTGACCTCCAAGTGGGTGGGTGAAGGCGAGAAATTGGTTCGAGCGCTTTTCCAGATGGCCAAAGAGCTACAACCATCTGTGGTTTTCATGGATGAGATCGACGCTTTACTGGCGACAAGATCGGCATCCGAGAACGATGCTAGTCGAAGAATAAAAAACCAGGTGCAGTGTGTTGCATTTGGCTCCTTCATTATAATGGCAAACTGAATACAATTACTGTTGCAGTTTTTTACTGAGCTTGATGGAGCTGCGTCGTCGCAAGAGGATCGCATTCTCGTCATGGGAGCTACAAACCTCCCACAGGAGCTCGACGAGGCCATTGTACGACGCCTTGAGAAGCGCATATATGGTAGGTGATGTTTACGTACCGTTTAAGGGAAAGTAGCGCACGAAGCGTTGATGATCTTTGTCTATCGTTGTTGACAGTACCTCTTCCGGATGCTTCATCGCGTGAAGGACTTATTCGGCATTTACTTGGTGATCAAAATATTCTTCTGTCGTCCAAAGAGATTAAGTACATTGTCAAATTGACCGAAGGCTACTCCGGCAGTGATCTCAAGGCTGTGTGTAAAGATGCTGCTCTTGGCCCAATTCGAGAGCTTGGTGCAAAAGTCGCGAACGTGAACGCCGAAGACGTGCGAGGGATTAATGCATCCGACTTCCAGGTGGCGATCAAGCGGGTCCGCCCAAGTGTGTCTTCGACGACGATAGAAGCTCTCATTGCATGGAATGGTAACTATGGAGTGTCTGCAGAATGATCAGCATAACTGCGACTATATTTTTTTAATGTTGCTACACCTTCCGCTCGTAAATCATCAAATACGATTCGGACACTCCAATCAGCTGCGGCATCGTTTCCTGAACGTGCAGATCTTGGATTTCGTACCATTGTTCGGTTGCCTGTGAGAATAAGTGTATGAACACACAGTAATCAGTTGATGCTGTAACTTTTGCGTACACAAAGTTCTCAGAGCACGTACTCTATTCTGGACATGGACACGATAGCTTCCTTCCGTTAACGGATTGGTTCGCAGCGCTGCCTCTTGGCCTGTAGTCACTGGGCTATCGTGGCAGATATTGGCAATCAAGTTGTATCTGGTGACACGAAACATCGATGTAAGTTGACCTCGACAACGATCTGCAAGCTACAGTATGACAACAACGAGTACGTACTTGGTGGATGGAAGTGTAACGCGCAAAATCTCCTCAATCAAGTCAGCCTTTTCGACACAATCCTACCACCACAAATCATACACCAGAACCTTTTTTAATCTCCACTCGTCACCCACAAGAGACCAAATTGTACGTCGTACCTCAGTCGATTGGTTGTGGTTGCGTAGCAGAGTTCGTAGCTCGGAAATTGACTTATTCTGAAGCTCCTCCTCCGGTAACATATCCTGGCCTAGCTTCATGTAATCCCGTAATTCGAGGTTCTTAACAGGAAAGTTTACAATCGTTGGATTCTTCTCGATGAAGAAGTTGTTGCGCGTGAAACGCTTCACGTGAAAAATCAGGTAAGCTGGCAGCGTCTCGATCTGGTAGGTCTTCTTGAGTCGATGAGAGTTTTGAAGCACGTGTGTGACATGTGAACCGTCATACTTCTCAAGCACTGTAAACAGTGGAATCTACAGCAAAAGTTGATCGACAAAATGTCACTTCGCTACTCCACTTCGTTTACAGTATCTGACAATTGAGCTGCACTTACTTGGGGGATGATGTTTCCACCTTGAGAATCCTTGAACAATGGTGTAGACGGCAAGTCCAGCGCCATCATCCTACAAGTGCAGCAACTTAGTGAGTACGACGTACAAACACAAAACAAATGAGCACTAGCGACTTACAAGAACGGTGACACCGTAGTGGAGACAGCCGATGCGCGCTCTGCCGGATCCGCAGACGCACCCTTCGTTCCATCGTCCGTTGTCACCTCTACAAAGCCTTGAAAACACTTGTGAATGATGCTACTTCCCGATTTTTTCGATCCGCCCAGCCCCTACAAACGCGGCATGTCGCATTATTACCAACCAGTATCTTTAAAGGACCAGGCAGCAGTCTTACCCTATGCAATTCGTTTAGCAGCCACGCCAAGAGCTCGACACTTTCATTTTGCGATCCGACGTGGAACTTCTTTTTGCTGCTGACCGAGATCTCTTGCACCAGTTCATGCGGACTGATCTGCAGCACGCACGCCACAAAAGACAAGTCTGTTCAGCACTACAAACAATAAAAAGCAAAACATGCCGTCACATCGTACATGCCCTTCCTCACCGTGTTCTTAAAGTTGTGTGGACTCCACATCTTTCGCAGGAGCTCCCCGAAGCGCAGCACAAGCTTCGACTTTATCTTCCCCGTCTTGTTGGCCAAAAAGAAGTCTCGGAGCGGCGGTACATGGGCCAGCGCCTGCACGACCACATTGATGTAGTCCGTGTGTTTGAGGTTGTTCAAACCGATGAATCCTGGAAGATACGAGACGCCGAAAGCATCCTGCGCTAAGATACGGTTCTCGTCCAGTCGGGCGATCTGAGCGGCCTCAAATGTCGGACGCAGCGCGTCCTGCACGGGCTTGAGCGTGTGGTCCACCACCTCGTAATTATCCGGGAGGCAGTAGATACGATCCGTCTGCAGATTAATAAACACATGATGGCTGCTTTGCACTGAGTGTGTAAAGGCGTGCGTATTGCGGCCACGGCCTTTGAAGTATTTGCCGCAAACGAGGCAGGCATAGACATTTTGATCCGATAGACTGATGGAGCACACTTTTTCAAAGTCAAAATCTAGTAACTGGTGGTTTACAGTGTCCAAGTACGGGCACTTGCGACGCTTAACGGTGGCATTATCTGCATCAGCTTCCGCTTTACGCTTGATGGTGGCCATTGCTACAGTATTATTGCGTTTAGTGTCCGGATATCAAGTCCCGTTTTCATAATTCATCATATGATTGGCTGTTATTGTTTATAAAATCTACCGATTAAATGACAAGGATTTTAATGGATTCGTTGGCAGAGTAGCAAGTTTGTTCCCTTGATACAGTAGGCATTGCTACACACCGTCAACCTACCACACTATCATCATCTTAGGAGCATTTAAGTAGCCCCTACCATCTAGAATTGTACTCAACTAGGCACCTGTCTGCAAAGAGGCCTGCACCTTCATCCATTAACTAAGCAATTGCTTTTTGTCCAATCTGCACGCTCCTTGTGATTTGCAGCCACGTTATTGGTCATGAGAGGAGGGATAATCGTATTTAACTGAATTTTACATCTGCGTGTGGCACCATCACTCCACAATCCGCCACCAAGCAGAAAATAAGCGCCATCTTAATCTCCACCATGATGATGCTTCGCCGCTCAGCCGCCACGTTGATTCGCAACGCCACACCCGCTACGCGTGACTTTAGTGGCGCTGCCAACGCTTCGGGTGATATCACGTTTGAGTTTGCCGCACCCTATGATCTACACCGTGCGTGAGCTAATTTACTTGTCTCTGTCATAATTGATATCTAAAGGCAGAGTGATGGTCTTCTTTTTATATAATGTAACACAGGTCTTGAGGAGGGACCGCCTGAATTTGCCGTGACTAATCGTAAGGAGATGATGGACTATTATAAGATGATGTACACGATGCGTCGTATGGAGATCACGAACGATAACGAGTACAAGGCCCGTACTATTCGCGGTTTCTGCCACTTGTACGATGGACAGGAGGCTGTAGCTACTGGTGTGGAGGCCGCTTTGGACCGTACGGACTCGTGGATTACGTCATACCGTAACCACTGTATCATGCTCGCTCGTGGTGCGGAGGTGAAGGACATTCTGGCTGAGCTGTTTGGTAAGAAGGATGGCGCCACTGGTGGCAAGGGTGGCTCCATGCATTTCTACAGTAAGAAGGCCAATTTCTATGGTGGACAAGGTATTGTCGGTGCCCAAGTACCAGTTGGAGCGGGTCTGGCATTTGCCAGCAAGTACAATCACAATGGCGAGGGCCTTATGCCTTGCGCCATCACCATGTTTGGTGACGGTGCCGCTAACCAGGGTCAAGTCTTTGAAGCTGCCAATATGGCTGCTCTGTGGAAGCTACCGGTCATTTTCTGCATTGAAAACAATCAATACGGTATGGGAACGTCTGTTCAGCGTTCATCCAACAACACGGATTACTACACTATTGGCAATAAGATCCCCGGGATCAAGTGCGATGGTAACGACGTGCTCGCCGTGCGTGAGTGCACCAAGTTTCTGAAGCAGTGGTGCGGCGAAGGCAAGGGTCCCATCTTTGTGGAAATGAACACGTACCGTTACCACGGCCACTCCATGTCTGACCCCGGTGTGACGTACCGTAATCGTGACGAGATCTCGCAGATACGTGCATCGCGTGACCCCATTGAGCTCGTAAAGAAACGCATGATCGAGGGTGAACTTGCTACGGCGGACGAGATCAAGGAAGTGGAGAAGAAGGTGCGCGCCGAGGTTGTGAAGGCTACCAAAGAAGCCAAAGCGTCGGGCAAGCCCGATGAGTCTTCAGCTTTTGAGGGCGTGTACGCGGACGAAAAGGGAAACAACGAGTACCCGCCGTTCATCCGTTTCCCCGACTACGCCAAGAGCATGTACAACGGCAAGCGTCAGTAAGTAATGTGCGCAGGAAAGAGGGCCCATAGCGATAGGTGTTTACCACTCTTTTCAGGATCAAGCGCCTAGCTGTGGTGAGTCGCCTGGTGCGTCCTCTCAATTCGGTTCGCTGCGAGCATGGCGTCGATTGCACTGTGGAGTGCATTTAGAACTCGGCTGGCATTGTAGTTAGCTCTGACAGTAGGAACAGTTCGAACACCGGCTAGATGAAACGCTACGCACAATTTGTCATACTGTTGATGGTCGTCATCTTCGATCGCATTACAGCCCGGAACGCCAATTTGCGGGCCAAGGGGCGACATACATGTTCAAACAGGCATTAATCAGATCCCAACTCTTGCTAAAGGGGTTGGTCGTAGCCATACGTTAAACGAGGATCAAGTTTACGACTATCAAAAGTCACGCTTAAATGGCAATATGCAAAAAATATAGTTCGCAAACCGTTTGCTACCTCGAAACCTATTTAACCTTTTCGATCGTTCCCTATCCTGACTCACGATCTTGCCCACAATCAAACGTTTAATGCGCCATCGCAGCAACGTCATCTCATTAGGCTCTACAGGGCTACTCGAGCGTTTCCTGGACAGCAAAAACCTGCAGCTACCTTTATCATGCTACAGTACGCTTTGATAGACTTCTTCGGCCAAATGATCGATATTTTCTTGCGAAGCGCTTTGGTAATAGCTATTAAGCGACTGCACCAGCTCCAGGCTCAGCGAATGGTTGAGAGGGACTCTCAGGATGGACCGTGTAAGAATTTCAGCATCACATCGTTTCAAAACGGGGCTCGCATCCATCACTTCCACAAGATCAATCCAGAGAGCCTTCTCCTCAGTGAGAATCACATTCGATACGCGAGGATCTCCATGGACCAGGCCATTCGCGTGGAGCTGCCATAACATGTTAAAGAGGCTTCGTACTTCCTCTCGAGTGGTTGGTTGCGGTAGAGGTTTCCCAACAGGATACAATAACATCGCCGCGCTTTCAATAGTTTCGATGAGCTCTCCGACAGGACTAATCGTCAAGCCTGTGTGCTGAGTCTTCATCAACAGTTGCTGCTCTACTTCAAGACGTCCCATATCCGTTACGATTTTTACCGCGAAAATCTTTCCGCCTTGCCCAATTACCTTGAACACGCGTCCAAATGCGCCACGGCCGAGAAATGCATCGCCTTCCACCACATCAACTCCCAATGAAATGCAGGCATTGGTTAAGTATGTTACCCACGGCGACGTGTTCTCAGAAATGAAACTCTGAAACAATGATTTCGAGCCCTTGGTGATCCATTTCGCTGTTTGAACGCTGTAAATAACGGCCTTGCCGCTTTTGATCAGCCAGAAGGAGCGGCGGTCAAAGAGAATGGCGCTTGCTGACGAGTCGGGGCAAAGGTTTTCCAGGTACCGTGCCACTTGGCCGAACGCAGCATCAAATATCCAAAGCTTGCTTTCGAACAAAATGAAGCAGTCGAACAGTTCTTCCTCTGCTACTCCAAATCGAAATCCATCCGGGCGCTGAACTTGATCATTTGGTTCTGGCTTGACACGAAACATCCCACGGTGGGTGCAAATCCGTCCGGTTTGTGGTCTATGCTCTTGTCCAAACTTGTAGACTGAGGCAACCATTGATATTCCTCACTATTGACGAATACCAAACCACAGCTTTCTAGTACGCTGCTGAAAAAAGGAGTAATAAATGCGTTAAAACAGCCTTATTCGTAATCGCATCAGCTTGAGTCTGAACTTCTTCCGACCAAAATACTTCTCCGTACTCTACTGGTGCAAAATGCATGATCTGTTTTCCTTTTTCCAATCTTGCAATCTCACTTTGACCCAATGTCGCATTCGAAACAGACTTTGACTTTTTATGTAATAAGGGGGCCAGCTTTTCATTTAGCAGCCTCCTAAAACGCGAATCAATAATTCTGGCTTCTCGCATCCGTATTGAGTCATGTACATTTTGAGCATGCAACTGTTGTTCGTGGTCTGGAATCACCACCAGCACGTAAATTTGTCTCGCTTTTGGGGTCTCCATGCCTGCAAGGAGTTGGGTAATAGAGTCTTCCCCCTGCATCTCTCGGTCTTCTTTCGTTAGCTCTACGACGTGAGAAGTCTTCTCGCCCTCCTTCAACTTTTTCACATCCTCCGTGCTCGAGGATAGCCACTTGCCGTCCTCTGTCTTTGCCGTGTCGATTTTCGTCTTGGCAGGATAGAGCTGCAGGTCGTTTGCGTCACATGTAATCCTCCGTTGGTTATCCATCTTGATCGCATCTTTCAAATGCCCCACCGACTGACTCGCGTCAATATGTACAGGAAATACGCTTTCCTTCGTACCAACGAACGCGCAGAACAGCGTCACCATTTCAACTTTAGCCGGCAGATTCTCGAATAAGAGAGAAGGAACGACAACGCAAATGAATATGACAGATTGTATGTGACACTATACTGGGGCCAAGATGTGGGACAACTATCCATTCGTATTGGCTGACTACTATCAATGCCGCTTAGCGAATGACTTAGACGGGGGGAGTCCTTTTGAAAAAACGCTTTATTTGGACTGTCGACCAAAGATGGTCCAGTGCAGGGAGAGGAGGAATGAGTTGAAGAAGTTCACATCTTTTCTTCCTATGTTTCTTATGGCTATGATGCTGAACGGTGTCGCTTTCATGGTTGTCGCATTGCTGCCTGTAATAAAGTATGCCCTTAGTCACAGACATCCGAGTATCTTTTTTTGCCGCTATTGCGATCATGCGCTTGCAGAATATCATCATTCTGCCGATCAAGGTAAATCGGATCAAAGACGATGCCACTGTGGCTCAGCACGAGCAGATAAGGAAGTTTGTGACCGGTTGCTCGCGACGCCCTGATTGTCTCCATCTCGGCCGTGTTCAAATACGATGTGGACGTACATTTGTTGCAACATTCCCATTTCAAAGCGAGACACTTTACCTCGGTAGCTTAAGCTAATTGTCATTCGCTCATTCGATGTGAATAAACCTAATGAATACGTGAAGAACCTCAAGGGTTGCTGCGTGTTGGCGACGAGATCGAGGTGCATCGCGGTATTGTCAGCAAGGAAGAGGAAGGCAAGACGACTTGCATCCCTATTGTGTCGCTTTGTGTTAAGAAGAACGACCTGCAGTTTGCCGTACGCGGTGGACCGACCGGTGTAGGAACGCACATTGACCCGACGCTGATGCGTTCGGATCGTCTGGTTGGTCATGTAGACCATTCTGTCCTCACGTATTCATGGAGCTGGAACTAACAATTACCTGCTTCAGCATCAACTGGGTATGGAGACTCAGGAGGGCAGTAGGCTCGAAGATGCAGAAGCTGTCGAAGGTGGAGGAGCTGGCTGTAAAGCAGAACCTTGTCAAGATTCCGCCGTCAATCGTCGGATTGACAAGCATTGACGCCTTATCGTTTGCTCTAGATTCGCCGTGGTACGGAGCGAAATTGCGGACTCCAACAGATACATTCCCTTCCTGTCCACCTCGTGTCGCTGACAGAAGAGATGAAAGAAACAGGAAAGGATCAGGTGGAGGCGGAAGAGCGAAGGTGGAGGCTGTAGTTCGTGTAGTAATGGTAGACCAGTCTCAAGCATTATGTTTTCTTGTTCCTTTGTCTGCCGAGACCCTGCTATTTGAAAACGAAGCAAGATACATATGTGACTTTTGCCATTTCCTATCTATCACCGGAATGGAAAAAGAAGCAAACATGAAACACTCAAGACCATCAAACACAACCTGTATCAAAATGATCTGATAGCACCGGGCTTACTGGGTATAGGCGTAGGTAGCAGGCTGGTCCGACTAAAACGTCTCCATTACATTTTCGACTCCGTTGCTCACCAAAGTAAACCCTCCAGTGATACAATGCAACATGAGATATTAGAACACTTGAAGAAATATACTCGACGTTTTCACGTCGCTAAATACTACATACGATAATGTCCTGGAGGTCAAGCAATCAGCAAGGTGCATCTTGTTTATATGACATGGTAAAACAGTAACGTCAGTTAAGCACACGGCAGTACAAAGCTATTCATTATCATATTTCAGCTCCAGGAATGCTGCTTTGATAAACGCAACGACCTACATTACGTTTTTCGTGAACTTCTTCAGCAATTGTCCTTCCTCATTTCACACTTAAGCTGCTTCCGTGCAAACACAAGGCGAAGAGGCGATATAGGACACTTTCTTGAATGCGCTTGCGGCTCTCGTGAATATGAAAGAACCCGAATGAGCTGGTCAACAATGGTGTCCCGCTTTCCAAGTGGTGTCGGATTTTGTGTCTTTATATCAGCATGTCTATTGACTGCAGACAAGCCCTGAAACATGATAAATTGTATCAATTCATGTTTGCAACTAGCTACAAATTTGACAGCTTTGCAGTCTACAGTGCAACAGCTTTAACTCTAAGATTCATTCACAAAGCGCACTCTGCCTGCGTTTTAGCTAGTTGCATGTTAATATGATGATCATCATTCATTCTCATTGTTGTGGATTGCTGTGAAATTCCGCCAAACACTGGCTGCATGTATGTTGTGTCGAATGCTTGCCAATGGCGAAAAAACGCCCCGGTCAGTGAATCGCCACGAGAACGGGGCACGGGTAAAGCCAAGCTCGTTCCATCTTCGTTGTCGTTCATAGTATCGATAAACTGTGGTCGTGGGGTAAGAACTGGGACCTCATCGTCCATGCCATGAAGTTTCTCCTTGGCTTGCTCTTCCTCTGGAAAAGCTACGGCTCCATGCAAATCCTCACCATGACGTGTGCTCCGCTGAACTAGCCGTGATAAAACCTCTTCGGACTCTGATGCAGTCTTAGAACTCCTGTCTGCATCGGACTGGTCGAGATGACCATTGTCTTTGGTCTTGCCTGTAAGTTGCAAGCTCGACAACAACGGACCCATGAGACCGCCAACAACGATCGTTGTAATGAGAATCACAACAAGAGTCGTAGACTCGATAAGTCGGCGGTGCGATCCTCCAGAAAGGCCAACGTAGTTCCAGTTTTTTGCCAGAGCAAAAGCCATTGATCCACGAAGACCTGCAAGCCAGATGACGCTCATGTGCTTAACCGGAATCCGGTTCGACGGAGACCGCAAGCAGTTGCAGAGACTCAGAAGCGGGAAAATATTGAAGAAACGTGCAACAATACAGGCCGCCAGTGTAAGGCCAATGAAAGACCAGTCGATATCATCTACGCGCAGTGAGGCGCCAGCGTTCTCTTCTCCATGGCCAGCGAAAATCATAACCACCGATGTACCCATGAAAACATACACGATGTTCTCGCAGACAAACGCCAACGTGTGCAACAGGTGCGTAAACGCATGCTGCGCTTCCCTCGATAACGTATTAAAATGATAGTGCGCCGTCATGGTGCCCGAGAAAAAAAGTGCCACAATTCCACTCAACTTCAAACTGTCTGCCACAAAGTATGTCAACAGACTAAAGATCAAACACAGCGAGATTTCATAGCTCGGGTAATAGCGCAATGTCGCGAAAAACTGGCGTTTCAAAAGGAAAGCTCCACCGAGCGTGATCAGAGCACTCACGGTCAATGACCCGATAAACATACCACAAGTATCAAGTGCTACCCGCACCAACTGCTTGGCAGTAAGGCTACTCTCCGCGTCCCACTTTTGCAGCGTCTGATACAGTGCAATCGCCACTGCGTCATTCATCACACTCTCTCCAAAGACGAGATTGAACAACAGCGGCGGCACATTGAGCTTGTCAAAGCAGCTCAGTGTAGCTACTGTGTCAACTGCGTTAATCAATGTACCGAAGAGAAATGCCTCTACCCATGAAAGTCTTGTCACCATGCCAACTGAGCCTGCAAGGTATAAGACACCGCCCGTGACTGTCGTAGCCACGACGGTACCAATGACAGCTGTGCTCATAATAGCTGGAAAGTTGCGAAAGAATGCCTGCCGTTTAATTGAGAACCCTCCTTCATAGATAATCGGTGGCAGCAATACATTAAAAAAGAGGCTATTGTCCAAGTTCAAATGCGTGTGCAGTTGCGCGTGCTTGCCACCCATGATCATAAAGAGTCCCACAAAGAGTCCGAGCATTAGTGCAAAGCTGCTCTGTGACACCAGCATACACGAATATCGTCCGAGCATGTATGATGCCATTACCAGCACAAACAACATAAGTAGCACCAGTACAGCGTCCTCCATTGTTATCAAGTGATATAATAATAATGATATGTATGACCTTGACCTCTGGTCTTGTTTGAGACATGATAGCACATCCCGAATGATAAGTCTCTCTCCAATGAGTAATAAGTACGGTGGACATACATTTTAATAACTTATCAGGGGTCAAGCTATTGGAGGATTGTTTACGTACATAATCAGGCTAATAATAAAGCGGACATACATTCTATAGCAAAAAGGAGGTTTAACTTATCGAGGATAACTTTGCGGAGGGAGACCTGTAGTATGAGACATCCAGTCATTAGGTTCATGAATAGCAGTAATCTAATCTATAACCTGATCATGCTCAAACTAATGACTGTATGTCAACATGATCAGATTATTGCTTGTGTCTTGTCACCCTCCAGTTCGCAAGAATCGATTGTCTCGTCAACTCGTGCATCCGAAGTCGCAGAAGTCTGGAAACCACCGAATATCGGCTGCATGTACGCGATATCGAAGGCCTGCCAGTTACGGATAAACACACCAGTCAGAGTTTTACTGCGTTGGGTCGGCGAGCCTGCATTGCGCTCTCCTTCCTCGTCATCGCTGTAATCCTCGTCTCGAAATTGTGGTCGCGATGTGAATACAGGATCTTCGTTCACCACTGTTTCTTCTCCCGTTGTGCCTTCAGTAGATGTCTGTGTTTCGTGCAGCTCTGTAGCTCTAGAATTTCGACGAAGCATAAAATGGCCGGTGCTGCGTTGCAGCGCTCGTGAACGATCTTCGTCTGAGATAGAGTCACGTCCAGCGTTCGGCTCAGGTTCTGATTGCCTCAGTGCACTGTGATGGCCAGTGAGGTGCAGTTTAAAGAGGATCGGCCCCGTTATTCCGCCAATTACAATTGTCGTAAAGAGTACTACGATCAGAGTGGTAGATTCCACAAGTCGTCGGTGAGAACCGTAGCGACCAATGTAGTTCCAGTGCTTGGCGAGCGCGAACGCGATGGATCCACGAAGAGCAACAAGCCACATTACACTAATGTACTTGTTTGGAATACGATCGCAAGAATTTCGCGAGCAATTGGAAAGCCACAAGAGCGGGAATATGTTGAAAAAGCGCGACACGATACACGACACAAGGGTAAGACCGATGAATTGCCAGTCAATGTCGTCCACGCGAAGAGTATTACCAGATTTCCACTCTTGATGTCCCGAAAAGATCATGACCACCGACGTGCCCATGAATACATACACGACATTTTCACTCACAAAGGACAACATGTGTAGTAAATGAGTAAATGCATGTCGAGCTTCACGTGATAGCGTGTTGAAATGATAATGCGCTGTCATGGTTCCCGAGAAAAACAGCGCAACAATTCCACTTAACTTTAAACTATTGGCCACATAATACGTCAGCAGACTAAAAATCAAGCACAGGCATATCTCGTAACTGGGGAAGAAGTGCAGGGTCGAGAAAGCTTTGCGCTTGAGTAGGAAAGCGCCGCTAAGAGTGATCGTCGCACTCACAAGCAGCGAGCCCACAAACATCCCACTCGTGTTGACAAAGACTCGAACCAATTGTTTCCAACTCAAGTCAGTGCCAACATTCCATCTATGTAGCGTCTGGTACAATCCAATGGCAACTGCATTATTGATCACGCTTTCTCCAAAAACAAGATTGAACAGCAGTGGCGGAACGTGCAATTTATTAAAGCACGACAGCGTAGCAACCGGGTCCACAGCATTAATCAACGTTCCAAACAGCAGAGCTTCCACCCATGAAAGTCTTGTTACTACCTCCGACTCGCCAGCGAGGTATAGAATGCCACCCGTAATGGTCGCAGCGACGACGGTGCCAATGACAGCTGTGCTCATAATAGCTGGAAAGTTGCGAAAGAATGCCTGCCGTTTGATTGAGAACCCTCCTTCATAGATAATCGGTGGCAGCAATACATTAAAGAAGAGACTATTGTCCAGCGTTAAATGCGTGTGCAATTGCGCGTGCTTGCCGCCCATGATCATAAAGAGTCCCACAAAGAGTCCGAGCATTAGTGCAAAACTGCTCTGTGACACCATATTACATGAATAGCGGTCCAGCATAAACGATACTACTACTAGCACGAGCAGCATGAGCAGAAGCAGCACCGCGTCCTCGATTGTCGCCGTCTCGTGCTGCATTTTTACGAATCATCGTCGATGAGAATTGCGATGTTTAATTATAAAACAACGTTTTACTGACAAATCGTAGTAAAATAGCGCTAAAAGAACCCACTGGTATTCATTCATTATTCATGTGACGAGGCAGCGCCTACATCAGATCAAATCCATCCACGTAATCAACTGTGCTTGAACTTTGCGACACGAGTGCCTCCTTTTTTGAAGCGCAGAATGCCCATAACTGCAGCCGCAATGCTGCAACCAAACCTGTATACAAACATTCGACTCGCATTAGTCGATGATTTCGTTTCCTCATTTAGCTTGTCCGTACCAGGTTGCAGCGTAACCAGCATGTTTTTCCGGAGTCATGTAGAATTCAAGAAATGACGCAATGCTCTTTCGAACAGGATTATCCAGCGTCACTTCCGTCGCACCATCGGATGCTGGAAAAGAAAAAAAACGCAAGCTTTAGACGCGTTAAGATATAGTCATATAAACGATGAGTTCACTTACCCAGGGCATCGACAATGACGGGCAAGTCAGTCGATGACACACCCATGGCATGAGCTAGTTCTTCATGGTTCAAATAGTAAAATTGTCGATTGTCGGGATCGTTGTCAGGAGTAAAGCTATTTTTCTACAGTACTGAATTTGTCAAACACTACACGTTTATCAATCCACAGCGCAAATAATTTACGTACCACTTCACCGTGACGAAGCACACCGACAAACGATACCTTTCCCTCATCTTTTCCCTCATCCTCTTTTTCTTTCTGTGCAATGTGTGCATCCAGAAGTTTGCGTGGAAGCCAACCTCGGTTCACGATCACTGGTGTTCTATGTATCACGACAGAGTTGGTGAGCAATGTAGTTTCACACAAACCCGCGAGCAAAACACACACACATCTTACCCGTCCTCCCGTTTCAGCAGCGAATAAATGTAGCCACCAGTTTTCACTTGTGCGAACGAATCACTTGGGTCAGCAGGAGCAGAGCGAGGGTCTGCAAACGTAAATGTGTCAGTTTTAGCATAACGTCGTCAATAACAGCTACCGTATATGAAGCACATCATTCTTACACAAGTAAAAGGTGCTTCCAGGCTTAAAGCGTCCTTCAACACGAATTTGGCGGTACTCAATGTCATCTCTGCTCCAATTCGATCCAAAATACCAGACTCTGTGAGCTTATATGTTCGCACTTGATACGAATATCATCACGTTTACCAATCTTACATGGCATCTCTTGCTGTCGCATCTTTTGGTAGCTCCGCAATAGACTCTGATAGCTCCTTCATGCGCTCGTTTATCAAATTCACCTTCCAGTAGTAGCGTTTAGTCTGCCAATTTCATACAGAGTCCAAACTTCAGCATTACACAGAGCATCTGAGCCCATCACACCATAGTCACAGATTGCATACCTGCCATGCACCCAAATACGCTGTCGTAACCGTCTGCAGGAGTCACAAAACAGTCCATCAGACCAACTGTACTACCCTTTCTTTCTATTGTTTGTCCAATCCTAAACGCACCAATGCGCCAAAAAACGCCATGCCAGCGTATCGAGACAAATTGCTCTCCTTGTTGCTTGACTTCCCAGTCTTCGTTTGAGACACAGACGCGGCAAAGCGTCTCGACGTCGTCGACACACGCGGCACTACTCGTAGCAGTCGTGATCCCAGCATTTCTTTACCAACTGTGGATAACTGTTTTTAACCAATTATAATCAATATCAGTGCTTTTCAACCAATCCTGTTGTTGAGACGGGGACCACACCAATAACTCAAAACCCATGGCTTTTGATGCAAACGGACACGTCCATGGGAACTTCCATGCGTATTATAGTTTCAATCCGGTGCATGAACGTTTACGGTTTATGGATGTCGAAACTACCGATGCTTTAAGACGTGCGTTGCTTATGAAGAAAGATGCTGGAGATTCGATGAGCGAAGAGACGTTCACTGTCATTGACATTGGCTGTAACGAAGGCGACTTGACGATTGGACTCTACAATTTGTTAAGTGGACGTACAATGCTTGCAAATGCCAATCAGATTGAAGATGATGTCGCCGACTTTGACCTCTCGAATATCAGTATATTGAATGAAAGGATACAGAAGGATAAGAAGCAGGTGGAGTATGTGACCGAAGACAAGGGTGAGACCAATCATCGCAGACGCTACGTGTGTGAGCTGCGAATTGACGGAAAACCTATGGGTCATGGTGAAGGTGTATCTAAGAAGGTAGCTAAGGCAAAGGCAGCTGAAGTGGCTCTTCGAACTTTGGATGACAAGAGTCAGGAACAGGAGAAGGAGGAGCAATCTGCAGATGAGAAGACTGTTCCGGTGCATCTTCCACTGACAAATGAAGAGCTGGTGAAGAAGAAACCGCTTATGATTCTTGGTGTAGATATTGACAAGGTACTGATTGAACGTGCCGCCAAAAAGCCTCTGCAGTTGATGGAGGGGGATGTCGTGCAGTTTCACCACGTTGATGTCATGACGAGCAAATTTAGCAAGGAGATCGCTCCGCTTTTGGAGCTGGCGAAGCGCTCGAGATCGGAAAGAAAGTTTGACGTTGTCACTTGCTTCAGCGTAACAATGTGGATTCATCTAAACAACGGAGATGACGGTCTCTGGAAGTTCCTCGAGACAGTCAGTGACATGACCGAGCACCTGATTATCGAGCCACAGACGTGGAAATGCTACCGGTAGGTATCAAGTTCTCGGCATTGTTGTAAGGTGCTGTATCGCTGATTATATTGACCTGTAGTATTCTCTCTCTATGGCTGACAACAGTAACGCACAGAAGCGGCTAAAACGCATGCGAGTCGAGGTACCCCAGTCTTTCCGCGAAATCAAGGTGCGCACAGACGTCGTGGAAAGGATTGATGCGTTCCTGCTAGCTGCTGGCCGATTCCGCTACAAGGCTCAACTTGGCAAGACCAACTGGTCGCGGAACGTGGTTCTCTACAGCCGCGAGCCCGTGTATGGGATCATTTACGCCTCATAAAACCACGAATTACGCAACTGCGAAGCTCAAGCGATGACGGCGTCTGCCAGCGGGGCCAAACATGCCGACTTCGTCGCTGTAGTGGAGTACTTTGCATGATGGCAAGACGGTGCACGTTTCCTCATTTCTAGACCAGACAAAAATGGGAGAGTGCAGGATTTTGTCTACGCTTTAGCCGCGATGCTGGCCGCGGTGACGACTTCGATGCTGTTCGCATCCATCTCATTGTACACCATTCTGTAAAACGCGTTCACATTATCGCCGTCAAGACGAAGTCCTCCACGGCGCTGGGACTCGTGATCACCATGAGGCTGTTCGGCAATGCTGTCGGGTAAAACAGCTCGGCCGCTCCCTTTTGGGCACCATGCTGTCTGGCAAGTTTTTTTTTTGATTGAGTGCAGTCTTGCGAATGTTGACTTCTTGCGCGCTCTCATGGTGTTCTCGCTGCTAAGCATCTGGAGCATGTCAAAAGTGTGGATGACATTGCCAGTCCTTATTAATTCACGAGGAGATAGGCGCGGTTAATGAGACGGCAATGTACTAAGCAGCTTCTCTGTGCTGTGAAATGTACCACGCTCATCGATTTCACCGCCGCACCTATGCAGCTCAAGGCCGTAATCTGATGATCGCCTATATGCTTGTGAGTAACCTGACGATCGCTTATATGCTTTAGGCAACCTGACAACATAGTGGACTGCGTGCTCTTTTAGCGGAGTTGTATGCCTCTTGGCGTCTAGGAAATGGTCGCCATAACATGTTCGACTTCCACGTGATTCCAAATGAGTAAACAATCAACACAACCGGCCTAAATAATGGGGCAGGTATCCACACAGGCACTTCCCAATCGCAGCGAAAAACAACAACAGATAGAGACGAGACCCTCACGGAAGCCCTTATCTTGCTCAGGAAGCGGATCGGCGATGCAAAAACCGAGAAGGGAAGGAACTACTCGATGTGCAGGGTGGTTCGATCCATCGTCGACCACTGCCGTATGTAGCACACGCTTACGAGGAGCTCTTTTTACCTTGCCACGATAGGGCCCTTCCAGTCCCATCCCTCAAGACCGTGATGACCCCATAAGATCCAGTACCAGTTGTTTATGTACTGTAGCACCAGCCATTCAGTTTAGATAATGCATACAAAGCTACTTTCGGACTTGGTCAACGGATTGATCCACGGGCACTCGCCGGCCAAAGTCTTGAGCCAGCAGAACGAGAAAACGATGCTTATAGTATGTTTACACAACTAGATACCTTTAATAGTGATAAGTAGCTAGAATAGACAGTCTGTGAGTCTCAGAAAAGCCCTCTCACAGATTCATGGGCATTGTAAAGTCCCGAAACCTATTCGCCTAGTCGCCTCGACACGCGATCATGTGAGCCGTCATATGAGACAGAGACGAGGCTTCTTCTTACAAATAGCAAGTACTTGTCTGTCACGGCGGAACAGTCTCGCCACTTACATTCACTCAATACTATAGAAATCATTTTTTTTTCTGGGGGCAGCTGACATCAAAGTGAGTGTTCTCCCCAGCACTCAACGAAATTCCTGCATAGCTTCAGCATGGACGCGACCGAGTTATTAAATGTTGCACATGATACGCTGACCCGTACAGTGCTGCGAGTACGCGACGACGAGCAGCGGGCGATCACGTCGACCCAATGGAGCACGGACGTCGTCTTAGCGGTGCTGTTGCTATTCTCCATCACGTTAGTGCCCGTAATAGTACGCATACGGATCCTCTACACCTTTTGTTGGATGGCCTTTGCAGTACTGGCACACGTGACGGAATCGGAGGCAGCGCTGGGCATGGCCACATCACTGGGGCTTTCCATCATGATGGGCTGGTACTCGTTACGAGTGTTCGACCGTACTGCATTTATGGGCATCCTGCAGGGCTGGTTTGGCTTCCTGAGCAAATACCGTCCGTTCCGACTACTAGCCAACTCTATCGACCTTTTGCTGCATATGGGCGTACCGCTGACACTCGCGTTCTGTTACTTGCCGCTGGTGCGGATCTGGATGACAGCTCCTATCTTGCTGTAAGTAACCTGCCATCGCTACTAGTTACATGTGTGTTGCTGACTATGTCCACTTGTATATTCTTGTTAATCAGCTTCTCTCACTTGTGGATCACACTAGTTGCTGCCGGTGATCTCTGTCTTTCGGGTAACGACATCTACCACATTTACCCGCCGCGACCGAAAACCTTTTGGTTATCAGTTCGCAAGATTGAGCTGGTCTACAACCTCATTATTCCGACGTTGTGTGTACTCGCATACCAAGGTGGTATCCACGAAGTCGTTGTCACTTGCTTGCTAAAGCCGGCTTTGTAGTAAAACGCTTGTCCAAACAAGCAGCTAGTTACTGTAGCAACACCAACCACTTATCACTTACTACCTATATGAAGCATTTTGATACAACTGGAATATGATCACTACGCTTCTCATTCTACGATTATTCACATGGTTTATATACTAAACTTTGTAGTAAATTTAAGAAAGTATATACGAACGGATCTAGAAGATGGACACATTTCTAGGGTGGGGAACGCTCAGTCGCACGAGCCATGGCGTTATTCAGATAGACGACCACATGGAAGCTGCATTGGCCGTAGTGCTACTCTTTAGCGTTGTCACGTTGCCGCCAATCGTCGGTATCCGTACCATGTACACCAATTGCTGGTTCGTCTTCACTGTCCTCGCTCATTTGTTCGCGTCCAAGACGGCGCTCGGTATTGCCACGTCCATGGGCATCACCGTTATGGCCGGCTGGTACTCGTTGCGACTCTTTGATCGCTATGCCTTTACAGCCATCCTCAATGGTTGGCTCGGGGTTTGGGCGAGCTCACCAGTCTTGGGCGTCGCAGCTCATATTGGAGACTTTATGTTGCATCTGCTTGTGCCGATGATTTTGGTCACGTGCTATTTACCGCTTGTTCGCGTGTGGATGAGTGTACCTGCTGTAGTGTAAGAGTGATCAACCTACGTGAGATCCTCAATGCTGATTGTTTTGAGTTGTTTTGTGAGCAGATCATCGAGACTATGGAGCCACTGTGTGGTGGGAGGTGGAGTCTTTCCCAAAGCTGATCACATCTACCGCTTCTCACCACCGCGTTCACAGCACTTTTGGAATGCAGCTTACAAGATGGAGCTCATGTTGAATCTGCTCGTGCCTCTCTTCTGTGTCTTGGCTCACCAGGTAGCAAAATGTACCGACAAGATACCCTGGATGAGCGTGATTTTCTAATTTTATATGCGTTCTCTGGCGTGGATGCTCGTTTTGTGACAGCGATCTTTCTGGGTATATGTTGCGACGGCAACCGCAGGGGCTCTTCTGTTTTGCTTCCAGTTGATCCGATCACTGTCTTTACCAAAGCTACGGAATAGTGCAAAGAAAATTATGTATCGCCTTCTCTCCAGTGGTAGCATTCGACCGAATATGGTATGTGTATGGTTTAAAATGTTATCGCTGTTGGCTTGATCACAAACTAAGTTTTTGTTCATTGCCATACCAGGACTTTATCGTTCGAGACGATGCTTTTTGGCTCGATTGGATGAGTGAGGGGCTTGTGGCTATTGGCGAATCCTACGTGGGTTACCTCTGGGCGACTAACTCTGCACGTACCTTAGATGATGTGGTTGCTAGTCTGCTTACTATTCCGATGGAAGGCAGACAGGATATGTACCGATCCTGGAGCGCTCGTTGTGTGGCACTGACAGCACGATTGTTCAACTACCCACCTTCGTCCATGGGCCTTGTTGTCGGTGCTGTCTCAGAACAGTTTGACCTCTGCCCGAAGTTTCGGCAGTCTTATATGGATCGATACTTCCACCAAGGCTTCGGCATGTGGACTGCAGGGACAACCACCGTCAACGCTGCACAGACCAACAAACTTGCTAATTTGGGTCAGTTGCTGGATATTCGGGTAGGTGCTTTGTACCAAATGGCTCTGTCGTAGACGATTTTAATGCAGTGGCGGTATATGACATGTTTAATTCTTGCTTCAGACTGGCCACACCATCTTGGACGTTAGCATCGGCTCATGGGGAGGAGTGAGCTGCTACCTCGCTCAACAGTACCCCGACGCCACTTTTGTATGCGTATTATCCTCGGTTCAAGAATTTGCGCGCGCCAGGAAATTTGCCCGTGAGCTTGAGGTCTTTGATCAAATGGAATTCGTGCTCGCAGAGACACCAGAAAAACTGCTGACAATTTTGAGTAGCTTCCGTGTATCCGAGTTCGACCGCGTCACGTTGTGTGGCGTCGTGGAGGCTTTACCCGATACAAAGCGAATACGATTTTTGCGCACGCTGAAGCGCATCCAGGCCGCAAATGGCACGACACTGCTCGAGTTTAGCGCCTGCACGGCCGCGCACATGACGACTCACGCCTGGACGAACAAATATGTACACAGTTCGTACCCTTGCTACGCCATCACGTTGCCGTTCATGCGCCGACTTGCTAGCGAGACCGGCTTCACGCTTCGAGAAACACTCGGTTACTCGGACCATTATGAGCGCACATTCCTCGAGTGGAACCGTCGATTCCAAGCGCAATGGGGCCACGACGTGGTAACGCGTTCACTTGCAGCAACAGCTCAAACAAATCCATTGCAGGATATGCCATCACTTCCTGAATCTTTTAAACGCACATGGGAGTTCTATTTGCTCCATTCGGCTGCTTGCTACCGGTCTGGTGCTCTTCAAGTGTTCCAGATCCGAATGGGTTAATGCCCTGTTGTTTGCGTCGCTTTAATGGTGACACCCCCTCCCAATTTTTGGGAACAAGTTACCAGCTTTTGGGAACTAGAAAATCGGGAATTATCCAACGGATGTTAATTTTATCTGTTTTGCAACTGCGTTTATCCGATTTCAACCAATAATGGCGACCATAGGTGACAGTGAATGGGAAAAATACGTGGACGAGGCGTCAGGTTCGGTATATTTCTACAACGCACGCACAGGCAAGTCGTCGTGGGAGATCCCAGTAGGCTTCATATCTCTACAGACGTCGGATGTGACGCAGAACTGCAAGGCAACAAAGTGGCGCGAGTGCGTGGACGATGCATCTGGAGCCAAGTATTACTACGACGAAGTAAATTGCGTTAGTCGCTGGGACAAACCCGATGACTTTTTATTGGAGGAAAAGGAGGAGGAAGTAGAAGAGCAGAAGGATGAGGATAATCAGGAGAGTAAGAATCAGGACAATGAGGAGCAGCGAGAGGAGACTGATGGACCGGAACTGGAGGCACAAGAAGAGAAAGAGAAGAAGAAAGTAGAATCTAATGAGAAGGAGAAGGAGGTAGAATGCTTATCTTCAGATGATGATAAGTCTCAAAGCAATGAGAAAGAAGAAGAGGAGGTTGTAAAGGACAACTCTGCTGCTGCTATGACATGGGTAAAGTATATGGATGCTGCCAGTAACAAACCTTACTACTTCAATACTAGAACAAGGAAGACGCAATGGGAGGAGCCTGAGGACTATGATGAGTCAGTACAACCAGCAATTCTCTCGACGACTTCCCAGGTGTCTGTTGAGTATCAGGCTCATCTAAATCGAATGCGTACTGAAAGCCTGGCACGGGTATCCCAGCAAGTGCTGGATCCGTCGGGTAATCTGAGCAAATTGAACACCATTTTGAGCGGCATTGATAGTAAGGGTCCTCCTGCTACGACTATTGAGGACGAAGAAATTGCTGCTGATGCTCCTCGAACAGCAAAAGCAGAATGGCAACAACATATCGACGCACAGACGCAGCGATATTACTACCACAATGCGGTCACAGGTGCTACACAATGGAACGAGCCAGACGCACCTTTCATTTCAGGGGTACGTTTTGCATATCATATGACATTTTTTTTTACTTTCACTTGTGGCTCACTTTCTTTCTGTTGGTGGGTAGTTGGCGAATTGGATTCCGCCAGAAGTTCCCAAGTCCGATGCTACAGGAACAGGCAAGACCGTTTCAGGTGTGAGTTACGTAGCACGGGCGAAGTTTAACCGGCTTACGGGGAAGTACGAGCAGCTCGGCGGTGACGATTATTGGCAAAATGCAGGAATCGCAGCTGATCGTGCAGGACGTCAAATGAGCCACTTCTTCGATATGACGGAGCTAGAAAAAAACCGTGAAGAAGCAGTTCGCAGAAAGGAGCAATTGAAGCGCAAAAACATTGACTGGAAGAAAATAATGGCAGAGAAGAAGGCCAAGAAGCAGAAGCAGAAAAATGAGTGGCTCTTCACTGATTAATACCGAAAACTGTGTGCTGGTGGATTTTTTTGCGCTTGGAAAGCTGGGTCTGATTGCTTGAAAAAAATAGTGCTTGAGTCGAAGCTGTGTCGCCTACCTGCATGTACGTTGATGTTGGCACACACGATCCTGCAACGCATGGCATGCGTTGCTTTAGATTGCACTTACTGCAACCTTCACTACATTTTGTTCATTAAGCCCAATACTCGGCACTAATTTCCCGTAAAATTTAAATAAATAGATTTATGATTATGTCGACACAACTTTATCTCTATTCTCGGATGGAATAGAGCGCTTAAATATATGAGAAATTATCCACCCTCTAGCTTTTTTATAATGGATTGTATTACTGTATGATGATACTATAATAGTCCATGAATTTTAATAATCTAGGAAAGTAGCAAACTACTATTTTGTAGCACTCTTCCCTTACAAAGTCGATAAGCGTACATTGTTAAAATTCTTGTTAGTAAAGACCTCGATCACAGTATCAGATACTGAAGGTTTATCATGTAACGTATCAAAAAAGTGGATTACGACCAAGAAATAACCACCTTCACTCCCTTTTCTCCATGACCGCTGAATCCAAGGCTAAAGAGTACCTCGCGCAAGGTGAAAAGGCACTAAAGAAGACGTCCTTCTTTTCTTTCAGCTCCAATTCGCAGCGCAGCGAAGATGCCAGTGATTTGTTCGAGAAGGCTGGCAATCAGTTTAAAATTGCCAAGAATTGTACGACTTGTATATTTCTTACTCTTTATGCAATAAACTCGGTTTTATTGGAATTATATATGATAAAATACAGGGCAAATGGCTGCTGAAGCTTACGAGAAATGTGCACGGTGTCAAGTGAGCTCAAACGTATTGAACCTTTTACCCGTCAAGAAAAAACTAACGTTACTATTGTAACCTAATATTGTAGACTCGTATGAAGGAAAACTCGCGTGCTGCTCAATTTTACCAGCAGGCAGCAGAGGCTTTATCCAAAGTAAATGCTTTGGGTAAGATGAACATTTGGATAGAGGAGAGAATTTTGATAGAAACTGATGCATGATATTCTATCTGCAGATGCCATGATGCACTACAAGACGGCTATCTCGATGCTTTGTGATGCAGGCAGATTCTCAAATGCTGCCAAGCTGCAAAAGAAGGTTGGCGAGATCTACGAGCAGCAGAACAACAAGGAAGAAGCTCTGGAAGCCTATCGCCAGGCTGCTGATTACTTTTCTGGAGAGAACCAGTCGTCTTCGGCTAACAGTATGCTGTTGAAGGTGGCGCAGTTCTCGGCCGAGCTGGAAAAGTAAGTGACTGCTAGGTTTGAAGGGTTGTAAAATCTAGTGGCTCATGTTGGTGTTGTTTTGTTTAGGTTTGAAGCAGCGCTGGAAATCTACGAGGACATTGCCAAGTCCTCCATGGAGTCGAGTCTGCTTAAGTTTAACGCAAAGAACCACCTGCTGAACGCTGGCATCTGTGCACTCGCTACCAAGGATACGGTGCTGGTGCAGATGAAATGGGACGAATTCCAAGATATCGACTATACTTTCGCAGACAGCCGTGAGGGCAGGTTCTTGCAGCAGATGAACCAGAGTTACGAGGCTTTCAACGCTGACGCATTTGCGGATGCCGTGTTTCAGTTCGATACGATCTCCAAGATCGAGCCGTGGAAGATCTCGCTGCTACTGCGCATCAAGGAGGGCATCCAGGGTGAAGTCGACGTGACGCAGGACCTGACTTGAGTGGGCATTGAGGCTGCTACTCTTGGCTTTGTAGTTTTTCACCAGCATCGCATTGCACTTTTTCATCGATTTTTGCTGGTGAGTTGGTCAATAAATAATACAGACTGGGTTTACAGCGTCTAAAAGAGACATTTTAATCATCGTCATCATCACCAATAATGCTCTTCTTCTCGGAGAATTTCACGGATGGAGACACAAGTGGACCTTGGAGATTGAAGAAATACTTCTGGTACGCCAGAACTGGTAAATCTGTAGGAGTCTGTACGGAGATGTCGTCACCTTCTGGTCGATTCTCTCCGTCTACCTTTGTTACGCTTTCTTCATAATGTGGTCCTTTCACATTCTCAAGACTTCGTCCTGGGAAAAACTCGCCTTTTGCCAGCGCAATTCGCTCCTCTTCCTACGACAAAAAGTGTGAATACTGTGCGTACATGGTGTGACCGAAAGCTCATCCCGTCATACCATTAGTCGCTGGTGGACTGTGAACCAGAGCGGTAACTGCTGCGGCAGCGTGACCAAATCCACGTCAAACAACTCGATAAACTGCTCGTTCTCGAATCTCGTCTTGACACTGCCGGCAATGTTACGATACTAACCACCCCCATCAGTAAGTTCCCAGCTAAATGATCACAGACAATACTTTATCCAAAAACAATTCACCCACTTTGTCAATAGTCGACGTCATGCTCCAATTCTGTAATCGTCGAAGACAGCCGATCATAGTTCCAGCAAAGTGCACACCCGTCCTACAATCAGTAAAAAAACAGCAAAAAAAAGAAACTGAGAATGCCTCGCCATTATCTTGAGGATCTCCACACCATCATTCTTACTTGCACATGACAAGAATTGGATGACGTCTTTGGTCTAAAATACACTCGACAGTCTCTTTGGCCATTCCCTCCGAGATCCCCTGCCATTGTGATAAAACCGTACGATATTTCATCCCCAGGTGAATCTGTTTACACCACATCTCAGTATTAATGACGTAATCAGTTGCAATATACATTTAAAGAACAAAACACACCACATTGATGTTTTTTTCGGCAAAGAAAGCGGCCAACTCGCGTGAAAGGTCGTCATACGAGAGATATACGACCGTGTTAAGTTGCAAAGTGGCAAGAAACGGAAACGACGACGCGTCACACTTGTTGGAGCGATAGACTTGGTCTTCTACAATCTCAAAAAATAGTGGCGGGTTCAAAGATGGCAGTGTATGGACCACTACGGGAGGCGCAGCGTCGGATATGTCCGTCATTGCTAGTCCAGAATTCATTTATTGCTACGTGCCAAAAAAATGATATATAAATAGCAATTATTGCTGAATAATAATATTACTATAAAATAATACATATGTGATGTGAGCTAAGTACATTTTAGACGTTATTTGAAAAAAATGGTGGGATGGCGTCTGATTTCATAATGTTTACAGTATCCAAATTTTCCGTTCATGATACGCATGCTGACAATATTAGTGCTGGGCTATTTATAACCCGGATATGCCGTACTACCTATCAAATTTTATGATGCACAGGCTGTATAGAAGCTATCCACAGACATTCTTTCTCTACTCATTCTCACTCTCCTCGTCACCTTCGTTCTCTTCATCTTCATCGCCGTCATTGTCCTCCAGTGACCCCAGCACGTCGCTCATGTTCTTGCTCTCAAGCAGCGACTCAATTTGAGCCACACCCTCGGCAGATATTTGATTTCCATCAATATTCAGCTTCGCAAACGCCTTTTTGTCAAGAACAGACGTGACAAGTGCAAGCGCACCCGAGGCACCAATCTCGTTCAAATTAGCCACCACCTTCTCCAGCACTGGTGATCCGGCTTGAAGAGCTTTTGCAATAGTCTTAGCACCCTTCGATCCGATCTCATTCTCTTCAATTTGCAGTACATGCAGAGCATCGCTCACACGCAGCATCTGCCCCAGAACTGGCATACTCTCAGCAGTTAGATCATTACCAGACACATCCAGCACCGTAAGAATCTTTGCTGCACCGCCCTCTCGCAATGCATCTGCAATGGCCATCACCCCATCATCCTCAAGAGCAGCATCACGGAAGTTAATCTCCACTAAGTTCGGCATTCCTGCCACTGCTGCAGCGATAGCCTTGGCACCCTGTGCCTTAAACGTATTGTCACTTAGATCCAGCTTCTCTAGCTTTTTCAATGACGCCAAAGCCGTGGCAAAGGCCAGACTTCCCTCTCTCTGAGCTCGCGTCGCTGAAAATCTCAAGTCTTTCAGCCCCGGTGACAGCGGAAGCAACTTGGCTAATTCAATGGCACCGCCGTCTCCACTCATATTATTGTAGAAGTGAAAGGTCTCAAGCTTCGTTGGCGTGTCCAAACCACGGAACAGGAGAACCTCATCGGCAATGACACCCGCAGCTGCGGCAGAGATACCGTTGTTGCAAA
This sequence comes from Peronospora farinosa, assembly GCA_947646735.1. Taxonomy (NCBI): domain Eukaryota; phylum Oomycota; class Peronosporomycetes; order Peronosporales; family Peronosporaceae; genus Peronospora; species Peronospora farinosa. Next base: position 69,055 of record CANTFK010000838.1, on the reverse strand, counting down.
AGTATATGTGCCGTAGCTGCTCCTGGTTCTGCAGCAGTCCAAAGCAAGCGCGTACACCCTTTTCTCCTAATGCGTTGTCGCTCAAGTCGATACGTGTGAGCGTCTTGATGGCACTCAGCGCGTCACAGAGCGTCGCCAAAACTTGCAGGGCCTCGTCTTCCGGACGTCCAGCGATCATATCGGCAAAGTCCACACTCACGAGCTCCTCGAAAGCGCCGCGGGCTTCTAGACGCGAGAAGAAGGCGGCGATGACACGTGCGGCCTCCAGGGTGTAGCTCTTGTTGCGCAGCGTGATGTGCGTGAAGGTGGATGGCTGCTGCTGTGCCTCTTCATCGGCATACGTCCGCACCAATTCATAAGCACGTGTTTCGGTCACAAGCTCGCGCTCGCCTTCAAAGGACAGCACTGTCTTCATCGTCATTCTCAACACGTTGACGGAAAGGTTTTAGTGGTGGTTGGTTCTGATTTGCTGCTCTAACTGTGGCGCATGGCTACTGTATCCATGTAGGCTTGAGCATCAAGCTGATGGCATTTGGGCATGTTAACAAGCGCCGATTTATTCCTAAGTTATAAACTATGCAAACAACGTTTTTGAAGCACTACTACTCTTCCTCCAGCCTTCCCCTGCATCCAACACTCACACGAAATATGACTGCACTGTCTTCTGCACCTTTTCAGCAGTCTTTCGCAAGGTCGATTTGACTAGCGACTGCGTTTCCACAAATGACGCGCACGAGAAGAGCTCCTCAGAGCCTACATCAGTAGAAACAATCATACAAATGTACAGCAATAGATGGACGGAATGATGAAATCCAACAGGAACAATGCGACAGAATTCAAACATGAACACACGTACCCTCTGTACTCTCTGCGTCCATCTCGCAAAACTGAAATGTGTTCTGCGACCAATCGATCGCAAAGAGCAGCGCAAACACTAGCAAAACTATTGCCAGGATAAACAGCGGTGTGTAGATGAACGCCTGCTTAGCCCAAGTCTGGTGGACCTCAGCCGTCTCATTTGCCGATTCCTGTTCACATTCTTCCATCTCTTCGGCAAGAACTCGAGTCTCACTATCGTTATCTTCTGGCAGCGGCACAGCATCAAACTTCTCGCTCTCTTGACTAAGGACATCCTTCGACGAAAAATCCGAATCAGCCACAGAGTCGCACGACGTATTGAGCAACTTGCCGCTGTTTCCCATTGGCATATACTTGGTACGTTCACGTACACGCTGTACATCATACTCCTGCTGTGCAATTGGCGCGTAAATGTCGACGTTATCGTCTAGACCCAGTTGCTTTACATGAAAATTCGTAGTAGGTCCGTCCCACTCATTCTTCTGCTCTGCCTCCTCTTCATCAACTAATGCAACCTCTTCCTCCGACTCTACACTGTTCTCCTCTGCTACATTTGCTATAGTCGTCGTCGTCGTGTTCGTCACCTTTTCCATCGTCTCGCTGTATATAAAACCACTCAACTGTCAGCTTTTTTGTCGCTATTTCAACACACCTAAAGAACAAAACCTTACCATGAGGACGTCTCCAATGAATCTGCATCCTTTACACTCACAGAACGAGCCACAAACTGCTGCACAGACACCGAGCGTGTGACCGGCTCTTCTTCCTGCTCAGTGACTTCTTCTCGTTCAGGCTCTGGCATCGATGCGAATCTGTCGACCATTCTCCGAGCAATCGAGTTCTTCGTATCAACTTGATCGTTTGTCACGTCCACGACTGTCTTGCTCTTCTTAGTACGGTGTACAGCGTCCGTACGCTCTCCCAGTCCCTTCCGTTTACCGCTCTCTTTCTTACTCGTGACACGCGCCACAGCGGCATCGATGCGCTTCTTTTGTTCTTGTGCAAGTGCAAGACGTGTCGCTTCCAATTTGGACACCACGGGTGTCTCCTCATTGCTGCTGATAAAGTTCATGCCAGCGTTATTGTGGTCAACGATCTGTGTGGCCATTCTCGACGATTTTTGCTTTGTTTTTGCTCTTGCTTTTTGTATGTGATGCGACCGAACTGAGAACTTTTTCCGGGTTTTGAATTTTCAAAGCTGTTACGACCGAATACACAGTTAGATAGAGTACCCATCTAGCACGTGGCTCATAGTCGGTCACAGAAGTGTGAGGCAGTTTGAATTGCAATTGCGTTATCGATTATATTTGGAGTTTGTATCTACATCTGTTCCTTGAAGAAAATGAATTGCGTGACGTCACAAGATTTGAGGCGCTCAAGACTCGTTAAAAATTAGAACCGAGACCTCTGTGATGAGGCAATTAGTTTTACGCGGAAAGATCCAGCAACTTAATAACGAGAATACAACCATTCCATTTTAATTGGTATATTTTCGCCTGCAAGCCTTGCCGCGGCATAAAATCTTCTCGAGCGTCACCAAAGGTGTCGAAGAGGTACTTTCACCATTGATTGTGTAGACTAACGATCTTGGGACGGCTTCAAGATAACATAAGTTTGAGTTTTTACCATAATGCTTCGCAAAAAGGTAACGCCATGGCTCCACGCCTTTGCGGTCCTTCATTAACTTTGCCTACCTTATGAAAAGAATAATCGTGACAGGGTGCTTGGTCTTCTTCACGATGTCGATGTCGATGTACTGGCCCAAGACTGATGGTGTCGTTACGCAGTCATGTATGTGCTTATGCCATCAGCCTTGTCTTTTACCTACGTCTCGGCTTTTCCGCAGACTAAATTCACGATTACCGTTTACGATGTTGCGTTGGTAGGTAGGGTGGGCGACTTGCTTAATTGTAACGGGGTTACACGACGGTTCGATAATTATATTCAGAATTACCTAATTCATCATATATTACATAAAATGTATTCTTGATACTTTTCTCTATAGGAGGTAATAAGTTAAGATACGGTATCGCTAATACCGTACCATATCGGTGATGGTACAATGACCGATATCGCCGTACTAAGTACATCGTACACAGATGTAAGATGACACGTCAAGATTATAATTATTATTATAGTGGCTAATGTAGTGTAGAAAACTTAATGTAGCCGAGCGGCACAGCTCTTTAGCCAGAGGAAGACTTTCGGCTGGAAGCCTCTTAGTTCTATAGAACTAAATTAATTTACGGCTAAAAGCTACTTAGTTTTAAGGAACTAATTAAGCGACGTAAAAGTCACCCTGTTCTAAGGAACTAGGAGAAACTTTTAGTCTACAAGCAATAAGCTTAAGGTTCAAAGAATCAACGCACAGAGTGCAACAACAAGCTGGAAGATTAAAATTTCAGAGAACCAACGCACGAAGTGCACAAGAGAACAAGTCTTATCGAAATTTGTGATCTTTAACTCAAAATGAGAGCTGATTATATTTATGCATTTAAGATTTTATGAATAGTCCTACTCGAAGTACCCTACACTAGATTAATTACTATAATAGTAATTATAATATGCAGACATTGCTATTGGACGACGTATCGTCTAAACATCAGTGTATGTTGTACTTAGTACAGCGTTATCGATTTATCGAATCCTAATCGATAAGATACGGTATTACCGAAAACCGTATCTTAACGCTCATACTTAATACCTCTCTAAAGAGAAGTATTATTATACATTATATGCAATAAAGGAAACTTTAACATAAGCTTTCGAAATGATGTTCCAACCGTCGTGTAACCTCGTTACACTTACAGTAAATTTATTCCTACATTTTAATGCATCAATAAAATTCCGTTGTCATTTTGAGTTATTGCAGTAAAGTTCTTATAAGACTTGTTTGTCTAGTGCACTTCATTCGTTTGGTTCTTTAAATCGTAAGACATCTAAGCTTGTTGAGGGGAAACTCGTTGACTGAAAAAGTAATAGAAAATTGTGTTTGTAGTTGCACTCGTGCAAAGGTAGTAGAAAGTAGACGCGAAATATATTGAGTGTTAACTTCTTTCGTTTACTCCATACACCATGTGATCTTCCTGCAGTGCAACTTGACGAGGCCAAGCTGCAGATGGCGTGCGTCGAGTCCGCACGTCTCAAATGCTGGTTCCACATGTCGACCGTCTCTCTCGGTCCCACCCCCCCCATGGCATCTTGGTTGTCCCATGTGACGTCCATCTCTCTTCGTCCCAACTGTCACGTTGTCACAATTACAAAGAAGCAGTTTACGGTGAACCTTAGCTGTAACAGGTCTTGAAGTTGACGCTTGTACGCTTAACAACCTGTGAGAAGTGATAACGTTTTACAAGAAGTATCTCCCAGTTCTTTAGAACGGGTAGACTCCGTATTCATTTATTAATGTAACGGGGCTAGAACGTACCGTCATTAGCTTACACGCGCGCTTGAGGAAGACTCAAGCCCGAGATATTAGGTATTAAGTAAATTTAGCTCTGATTTTTAGTTTGGTTTTAATTCGTACTAATTACGAAGATTCTAGTCGTAATAAATACGACAGTATTCCCGCCTTTCGGGAACCACACAATTTCAGATTGATTTATCATTGGTCCATATTGGGACTTTAGGCCCCAATAATAAACCAATAACAAATTGCCACGCTGTGCCCGCTATTCGGGCCCAGCACCTGTCTACATATGTAATTGTTTATTTGTGTTAACTATGTGTGTAATGTAGCCCATTACAAAAATTAATGCCTGAAACTAGGCGACTTCAAGGCAATTAATTCGTATTTTATAATAAGTGTCTTTACTCCGTGATTTTTATGTAGCTACCGAAAACTAAGAGGCTTTTAACCTATAAGTCTTCCTTTGACTTGAGAGCTGTGTAGCTTGCTACATTAATCGTCGGACGATCGCGGAATGAAGAAGGTGGTAGGCGTCTAGCACTTGCTCCGTATATTATTACGTACCCCCAAATTCGTCTCGTCACGCTGCTACTTCTAATTCATCAGACCTAGCAGAGCGAGTGCAGCGGGTGCTTCTGCTCGTAAGCAGACACCATCCCAGGCACGTCATCGCGTAGCGCGTCAAAAGGTTCCCAAGAGTCTAAACTCTTCGGGTATCTGTGGTAAAGTCGATTAGAGAATTTTGTCAAAGTCCATTTAGTAATTTTCTCGAAATATCCGGAACCAAATTATCGGGACTTTTCTCGCCAACGGTTGGACCCCTTTCCCATAATGGCTGGATCACTTTCCCATAACGGCAAGATTCCTTTCCCATAACGGTCGGATCCCTTTCTCATGACGGTTGGATCCCTCTTCCCCATTATGTCACTTACTAAAAAATTTTATTGGGTAAGGTGAAGTCGATCTCAATTCATGGACGATCGAATGGAAAGGTACCGTTGATCCAAGATCGTTTATTTGCTTGTTCAACAAAACGAATGAATAAGGGATCAATAGTATCGAAGGCGATGATGATATGGATTGAAATATACTTAAGGAGAAGATACATGGCATGGATCACAATTCAGAATTATATTTGATTATCATGGAATAGATCACCGTTTGGATTATACTGGATTCCAGTATCGGCTAATCCAATTGGATGGATTGAATTTGTGCGGATTTTAAGTGAATGTGGAATAGTGGAATTGCGCAAAGTGTGGATCGCGACTGTGGAGAAGCGAAGGAGCAATATTTCGCAAAGTGTGGATCGCCCAATATTAAATGTGGTCAACACCTTCTAAATTGACCACAATCTGCAATAGCGATCCGAGCCCGCGATCTGCCATAGCGGTCCGTCGATCGCGATCCGCCACCGCGATCCGTCATAGCGATCCGTCGACCGCGATCTGCCGACAGCGATCCGTCATCGCGAGCCGTCGACCGCGTACGCCATAGCGATCCGTCGACCGCGATCCGTCACCACGATCCGTCATAGCGATCCGTCATAGTGATCCGTCGACCGCGATCTGCCGACAGCAATCTGCCGACCGCGATCCGTCATAGCGATCTGCCATAGCGATCCGTCGACCGCGATCCGTCATTTGTGGTCCACACATTGAGATCTGATTTTTCCGAAATGGCAACACGTGGCAGTAGATCCTAGTCTACAGATAGGTAGAATCGTAGTTTTTGGTATGTGATTGGTTAACATTAAACAGAGTTCGATTTTACTTCTAATACACGCAGGCTTCTCGTCCGGGTGGGATAACTTTGGCCCCCGACGACTCAAGAGCATCTACTACGCTAAGACACATGTGATATCCCTGGATTGTTTGGTCAGGGACTACAAGAATTCTCAAAACAAACAACTCCCCTGCGATTGGACGCAGCACAAGAAGAAAAGGAAAAGGTACAAGATCGCGAGACGGCTCAAGTGGTCAGAAGATCAAGTATATCAAGTGGATCAAGTATCTACATTTTTGGAAAAGGCAATCTCAAGAGAGATCAGGGTGACTCGGATCGAGCACCTACAAGAACCCCTCGACCGCGTGAAGATTTCCGCACGGTCGACCCCCAACCTATCCCAAACACGATTAAGTTCAGCATCGACTCAAGTCCACCGAAAAGAGTGCTACCCGGCCTATCAAGGGTACACAAGGTGAGGAAGGAAAGTTGCACGGAAACGGAGTAACCCGTCCGACAGTCGGTTGTCTGGGCGCCAGTGGAGAGTTGGGATCACATCAGAAATTTTGTGAACCCCGCTCCACCACAATGGTGCGCGTGCCCGGATCTTCTGGTGACTCGGGATCATCAGCGTTTTGGGAGAAACGTAGATGAGAAGAAATTAAAAGAGGAAGATCGATGGCTCGATCTGGAAGAAAAACCTCTATCCCCTCCCCAGGTCCATTCGGGGACCCCTGCGAGTCACGTTGCAAAACGTGATTCGCCAGATAAAAATCCTTCGGCCAAAACCGAAAGAGTTTTATCTAAAACTACTCCTGCAAAACCGACGAAGAAATCTTCGAAGAATATACGGTTGCAGATGAAGGCGCCACGAGCCGATCATGAAATTCAAGGGAAGAAATCGGCCGATCGCAGCATTCAAGTAAAGAAGTCGACAAATCAGGTATCGAAAACTGAATGCCCGAACATGGAAGAACTGGAAAGGAGTTTCTACCAGATAAAGTTGAAGACGTTATTGTCAAGCGACCCAGTACTCAAAATTTTGAAGCCGAAGCTGATTAGGTCGTTACAAGGGCCGGTATCAGCCCCTAAAGAAACGTCAAACCAGCTGGAAGCGATCCGTCGTCTTATGGAACTGATGAAGGAAGCCGGATTCACCGCTGAAGTGTTTGACGCGCAAACACTGCTAGAATGCGATCACGATCAAGTGATCAGGGTAGGACAATTGCTGTTCGACAAACTAATTCCTCTTACTGGAAGACGTTATGTGGTCGATCAGGCGATCACACCGACCGCCGAAGCGTACCAGACTGGATCGTCTCAATATGCGTCAGCAGAATCAGAAGCAGAGGCAGAAGATTCAGAGGAGTTGATCTCCATTCAACAGATGTCACTGGGACCGTCAGACGCAGCATTCATCCGTGGACGAACGGTGCCAACCAAGACCGAAGCGCGGTCGACAAATACGCCCACGGCCCAACAAGTGAATCCGATTGGATCAGGGCAGCTAAATTCATATTTCGAAGCCGCCATGAGAAAGTACGAGGAAGATCAACGGATCTTAGCCCAGCAAAGTGCTAATCGATCAAGGATCCAGACCACTCCTCAAAAAAGACATGTTCCAAATGTGGAGATGGAGTCGGTTGGATCGCGTCACAGTCGATCAAATAATTTAGATCCGCTTGATCTGGGACTGGAAGACTTATGGCGACCATTGGTGGCAGCAGCGGAAGCTATGCCAAATGGTGGAATCACTGCGCAGCGAATTCGGGTATCGGCGATCGCAGATCTGAAAGAGTTTGCCGGACGAGACCGAGATGAAGATCTAGCCAGAAGCTGAATCAGCAGGGTCAAGTCTGCTTTCTTAAGTGACCAGGCTTCTGACGCGGAAAAGTGTCTCGTAATGGGCGATTTGCTGGCGGGGCCAGCACGAAATTGATATAGCCAGCTAGGCCGATCGACTCGTCATAATTGGAAATTTCTATTGGAAAGTTTCATGATTCAGTATGGAGGATACGGCAATTCCGTCGGATACAATATTACCACGCGAGAAAGCAGCCGAATGAGACTCCATTGGAATATCTTTATCGTTTATATGTGGCGGCGATACGAGCAAAGATCTCGATCCGAGAAGGAACACCTGCCACAAGACGAGAACATGTGGAACACTTTATCGAGACATTAGATGATCGTAATTTGGCAAAGCAGTTGACTCTATTAAGGTTGGAAGATGCTGACAACATGGAGGAAACTTAACGTGCCTATCAACGCATGGAGAGTCGTCAAGGCAAAGCATCGATGGGATCGAGTAAATTTCGCCAGCAGTCAGCTCCTGTGCCCGATCAAGCATCATCAAAACCGACTCGTGCAGTGAGGGCGATCCATATTGGAAAGAGTAACAGTGGATCAGGGTCGGAATCAAGTAAATCAGACGCGGAAGTTGAACTACATCGTATGTTTGTAGCGGCAACACCTGATCAGGCGGAAAGTCGAGTGAATACCGCGATCGACAGAATGCGATCGATCAAGGTAAAAGTCATGATCGTCCAAGATCCTGTACCCATTGTGGATCGAGGAAACATGACGATCGCGGTTGTTGGAAGCGATTGACTTGCCAGAAGTGTGGGCGCAAAGAACATCCGTCCGACAGATGTTTTTTCGTGTGTACGGCCTGTGGGGAGATGCACGAAGGAGGGAACTGCCCGATGAGAGAATTATACAATCTGATCCGTCAGTGGTATGTGCCGACCAAGCATGCTGGGATGCTCCCGCCGAAAGCTGAAGAGATGTTAAACTAGGACGCTCGACAGGTTGGAATCTGGTACGAGCCGAGCGTTCTAGGCTCTGCATTTATGCATACGTTGAAGACAGAAGGACAGATCAAGATGGTAATACACGGATCGAGCCGATCATTAATACATGTGATTTGGATTCTATGCATTCAATAGCGAGTTTGAGGAAAGTTGATGAATTTGCTCGATCGCCTACTAAGATGGAGCTCGACCTAGCGCCAGGCGAATTACGGGGGTATTGGAAACATATACCCCAGGAAAGTGGTTCAAGCAGGCCAAGGCAGTGGGCAAGATCAATAATGAGAAGGCTACTATGCTATTCGATTCTGGAGCCGAAGTCTCGATCGTCGACACCACCTTTGCTTGTAAGGTAGGATGTGTCATTGGCGAGAGCCAAAGGCAAGAATGTATTGGAATTGGTGAGAACACGTATATGAAGGAAGGACATACCAAGATCAAGATCACATTGAACGGATCACTAGTATATTATTTCGATATCTGGGTGGGTGATCAATCTGGACAAGAAGCGATCTTGGGTATGATTTTTATGGTCCCGGCTGGAATACGCTTGGATTTGGCAGATGGAACTCTTTATTTACCAGATGAAGTCAGTTTTCACTTGGCTGGGCGAAGACCGCCGTATCGATCGAATATGCAGCCGATCACGATCAACGATCAGCATGTATTAATTCCAGTAGGCGGATTAACCGAAATAAAGATTGGTAATGGTGCCCCGAAAGCTAAGCTTTGGGTAAGGAGAGATCAAAAATGGATACCGACTGTGACTACAGGACCGGGTCGAACTAAATATCTGCAGCTGACCAATCTAGTGGATCCAGAAGTATTTGTAAATCACTGATTTCCGTTAGGTTGGTGGATGGCTATAGATTTGGTACCAGTGGAGGGTTGGGATCACATCAGAAATTTTGTGAACCCCGCTCCACAACTGTGTAGCTTGCTACATTAATCGTCGGACGATCGCGGAATGAAGAAGGTGGTAGGCGTCTAGCACTTGCTCCGTATATTATTACGTACCCCCAAATTCGTCTCGTCACGCTGCTACTTCTAATTCATCAGACCTAGCAGAGCGAGTGCAGCGGGTGCTTCTGCTCGTAAGCAGACACCATCCCAGGCACGTCATCGCGTAGCGCGTCAAAAGGTTCCCAAGAGTCTAAACTCTTCGAGTATCCTTTCCATTGGACAAGGATTTGAAGCTTCTGCCTCACATGGCGGTGAGCCAACAACCTTACAACAAGGAAGCGTGTGTTCCCACCCAAATTCACTAGAACAGGTGGCGCCCGATAGGAGCGGCGATTACGCCCAGCTACTTGCGGCTGCCTATCCTGCCGTCGTTCCGACGCAGGCACAGAGTGCTGCTGTGGATCGGCGGGTATTGGATCTCAAATGCCAAGTCTCGCGACTGACTTCGGAACTCCAAAATGCGAAGGCGAAGACTATTAGGGTTGACTGCCTGAAACTTTGCTTGGATCTCTTAAAGCAACTGGTTATACGAGAACCGCGTCACACGCGGAGTCCTCCTCGATCATCGAGTTCTCTATCGCCTCACATATACGAAAAGTCGTTCACCTTCCCCATCGCCTGATCCGCAACTACGCTCGACTCACAGTCGACGTTACCATCGGTTTCGTTAGACCGATGCGGATATGTGATCTCTTGCGGATCCACATACAGTTTCAGACGACCCACGTAAAACACGTGGGGCGTCTTCATATACGATGGGAGAGTGAGCCTACAATTTAGGTCTCCAACCTCCTCGACCACCATAAATGACCCAATGAATCGGGGCAATAGCTTCGTAGTACCATCAGGGAGTACAGAAATTGCATTTTTAGGTAGGGTAGCAGTACTTGATAGCACTTTGACCCCAACACTAAAGTGTTCATTGTTTTTGCGACCATGTCGGTCCGCATAATGTTCTTGCTTGTCCTGTGCACTTTGCCATCGCGTCACGGACTTTACATGTGATGGCTAATCGCTCATCTACGAAGCGCTGATCTTCGCTCACGCTTTTTGCATCCAGCTCGCCTATGACACCGCCAAGAGGTCGGTCATTGGTCGACGCTGTTGATAAACCGACAAAGTCATTTCTTGCCGCTCCTCATCATTGACACCTATAGATGCCGCGACCACTGCCAAATTAGCAGTGTCACTAGAGCAACTTTGACCCTCTTTGGCATTCGCACCGGCGAAGTGAGGGCCCCTCCCCCGCTAATACTCGGGCTGCGTACAAACGCGACTGTCATCCGAGGATGACGCAGTCCGTTGATGTAAAACGGTGCTTCACCCGTACTGGCGTAAACACTTTTATTAATAGCAGAGCTCCACATATGACAATTACTTGATCCATTCTTTAAGAATTCTCTATTGTACGCAATACACCCCATGACTCGATTGGCACGCTCCGTTTGACCATCGGTCTATGGATGATCGGCTGTTGACATGTGGAGCTTGCTTCCCAGCAGTTCAGTCACATAACGCCTAAAATCCGTCGTATAACGCGAATCCTGATCCGATACTATAGACTCTTACATCCCGTGTAGTCGATACACGTGATCCAGAAACAAGAGAGCAGCCTCTTTTACTGAGATCTTAGTGCTACCTGGTGCCAAATGCACCATCTTGCTAAGTCTGTCTACAAAGACGACGAGCCCCGTCCTGCCTTTATGGACAGGCGGTAGGTCAAACATGAAGTCCAAAGTAACCGACTTCCAGCAATCCGTTGGAATCCGCAGTGGCTCTAATGGAGAAGTGCTAGAAGGTGCAGGCTTAATGCGCTGACACTGTTCGCAAGAGCATACATAGTTGTCCACCTACCGATATAGGTGACCACCAAAATTCATCTGACACTCGTAAAATGTCTTTTCACGACCCAGATTCCCACTAGATGGCACATCATGGTACTCGTAAATTATAAACAGCTTACGATCTGTGTCATGAGAGACATAGATTCTCAAGGGATTCCAGGGTGACAGTTGATGCCATGATATACCATCACTGTAACTAAAGCGAATTAGTTTCTCTTTCAAATGTGATGAGAGAATAACCTTTCGCCCACTTCAATGATCCAACAGCAGGCGACAATGTTCTTCCTGACTGGAGCACTCCTTTATATCGGAGGCCATTGAGCTCGTCACATGGTAGGCCTTCATGGCTGCCAATGTTGACGACTCAACTTGTGCTTTCGCACGAGACACACTTTCCTGGTGTTTTGCCTCGAAGTCTGGTCTGCGCGATAACGCGTCAGCCAAGACATTCAACTTACCCGGCTTTTATTCAACTTTGAAATTAAATCCAGAGAAAAATTTCAGGGCATCTCGCCATCCTAGGTGACAGGTGAGGTGAACTTATAGCGGTCCGCAGTGATGCGTGATCCGTATAAACCACAAAACATTCACTGCACAAGAAGTGCACACGAAACTTAACAAGATCATACTTGATTGAAAGTCGCTCCTTATCATGCACAGGGTAATTCAGTTCTGCGGCTTTCAAAAGCCGAAACTGATACGAAATGACACGGTCAATGCCGATGTCATCCTTTACATGAGCGCGCTGCCGATTGCAAAATTTCTTGCATCGCAGACGACGCTAAAGGGCTTATCCGCGTCTGGCAATGCCAATACCGTTTCCTCTACAAGATGTTGCCTCACTGATGTGATCGAATCTACATTCTCCTTAGACCAAGTCCATTCTGTAACCTTTTTCTAAAAGTCGGACTAAGCCATTCATTGATAGCCTTAACCTTTTCTGTGTCTGTTTGTACACAATGTGGTCCTACGATGTAACCCAGCACAGGTACCTCAGGTACCCCTATTACGCACTTTGGCAAGCTAACGTATAATTGGGTGTCACCCAGAGTCTGCAACACAGCGTCTATATGACGCTTGTACGACTCTATTGCTCTTAGACCGCCCTCCGCCCTACTATGCACGAATACATCGTCAAAGTAATGGGGCGAGTAGGCACGGTGCTGACGCATTACGTGAGCCACCACTCGGTTGAATGTTGCTGGAGAATTTTTAAACCATTGTGGCATCACAAGCCACTCCCACACCATATCGCTTGGGTGCTTACTGCCGTTTTGGCTACATCAGTATCCCTCATAAGAACTTAATAGTATATCCAACGCGAAAAAGATAGTCGACTTTCCCCTGAATTTAAACAAGACATATTTTCGCGGGATTGGCGTTTGCACCGGAATGGTGGCCGTGTTCAGCTTATAATAAGCATGAACCACGCCCTCCACCTGTTGCTTTACGCACACAGAAGGTCGGGCTGCAGTGAGGCGACTTGCTCCCACGTACTTGTCTCGCCTTGGCTCTTTTGTCGAAGAACTCATCGATGTAATCGACTTGTTCCTTCGGCAACGCCCATTGCCTGGTCACACAATACTTGGTGCCAGGATTCAGGTCAATCTCGTGTCTGATGCCCCTATCGGCCGGTAGGCAGCTCGAAACTTCTGCTGGAAATACATCACGGTGTTTCCACAGAACATCATAGAACGAACTGTCCTTCAAGGCATCCCAACCTTGAGTAGCGAACCGTTTCTTTTTTTCGGTCTCCAAGACGCTCTCATTCATTGTGGATGAAGAGCAACAGTCCACCACGTTCTCTTCTGGAACTGGTGCGACTATCTCGTGGATCTTTCTTTCCTTTAGTTCGGACAGGAACAGACCCCACGTCATCTCCGAGAGATTTACTATCTCCTCGGCAGATGCCAAGACAAGTTGAAGCACCTCAACTGAGGATGCCTCCGGCATTTTGTCTTCGACGGCCTCGAACAACTCGTTCGTAGGTCCGTCCTCTTGGACCGAGACTGATCCAAGGGTCACTCGTTTCGACGTGCCCTTGATCGTCTTAACACGTCTGGTGCTCGTTCTTCGAGTCACCACGACCTTTGACCTGGAAGAAGATGTCGTTGCGGTATTAGCTAACGCACTCCTTCCAGCAACACCAGGCTCACGGCTCTGTGCCGGTTCTTGTGGCGCTTAACTTCCTGTCGGACCACCATCAACTGCCACAGGCTCTCGGCTCTTTGCAGGACCATTGGACGCATGACTACTACACCAGCCTCCTCAAGCTGTGTAGAAATTTGTGCCACCTGATTTCTATCAAGACACTTCCAACTCTAAGAAATCATGTTGCAAAATTATTTACCCAGCTCGAGAAGACTGGTGTGTTGGACGCTTTCAACTACTCCAGTCTCGACGAGCTGGGTAGTACCTGTTGCCGATTGACATACCATCATCGCACCCTCGACTGTGTTGGACACAGCATCAGTCACATAAGCCTCTCGCAGGAGCACATCCTTTCATGTGTCCTGCGTAGAGTTAGCGACTGTGCCTGTACATCAGTTTATCCATGGCTGGTGTTTATCCAACCAAGGCATGCCTAAGATGAGGTCATACGGACTCTCCATACCTAGCACTGTGAGCTTCTCTTTACAAGAGAAGTCATTGAAACTGAAGGCGAGTTCAACTTGAACTCCCTCCGATTTAACGAGCGCGCCGTTCGCTAAACGGACGGTCGCCTCTTCTCGCTTGCCATACTGACAAAGCGACTCATAACTCACCGGACTCTTTTTCAGAGCCGCGAGTTTCACAGAGTTCTGTGATGCACCCGAATCCACGAGAAGGGTCATCACTTGGTCATAGCCTCGTACTCGAGCGCTATAAACCTAAAGGGTTAAGGTCCCACCTTTCAGTACCTCAGGGACTATGCTACCCATTTGTTCGATAACTCTCAACATAGGGGTAGCTTCTGAGTCCGCGACAGTAGGGCATCCCGCATCCTACTGCGCTCCTACATTTCCCGACCCATCATATGCTGAGCCCGTGCGTCGTGCACACTGGTTTTTCGCACCTCCATTCGGGTAGGGATTCTTCTTGCTGGCTGCCTTAGCACCAGCAGCAATATTCGCATAGCAGCGAGCCATCATATGGATGCGCTTGCCGCACTTGTAACCGACCACTTCTGCATTGCCAAACTCCATTCTAGTGGCAACCGACTTCTCGGCCGACGGCTTATAATAAGCGGTCGCCGAGGTACTGTTGTAAGGTTGATTCTCAACCATGGCAATGGCAATTGCCTCTGCTGCTTGCAGATTGAAGCTTAGCTTCTCTAGTTGCATGGCTAGAGTTCACGGTTTCGCCCTACCAGAGGCATATGCATCATACCATCGACCATAGCGAGCAGATTTTAAGTGAAACTCAGCGTTAAACGCGATGCTCACTGCCTCTTCTAAAGTCGAAGGCTGGACACGAAAAAACTCTGTCCTGGCGACCCCCGTACGAAGTCCTCCATAAAAAATGGTTACTCGGACTTCCTCTACCAGAGGGTCTTGCTGCATAGCAGCGATGAGAGTTCTCAACTCTTGGACATAGTCCGACAATTCTTTCTTACCTTTTCGAGTAGCTGAAAAGCGTGAGCGCACACGATAAGCCTGATTAGGCGGTGCAAACACGCAAGTTAATTGCTTTTATAGCATTTCCTACGTGGTAAATGCGGCGTTTACAGAGACATCGCTCGTGAGAGCCCACTCTCTAGCTCTTCCACCGAGCTTAGAAATGGGCAAGCCAACTCGTTGCTTTTCTGACACAAGCATGGAGGCATCCATTGCCAATTCCACTTCTCGGATCCAGGGGGAAGATTATCTCCCTCCCCCCAAGGTTGTAACGTTTAAATTAAGTGGACGAGCCTTTGGCTCTGAATTGGTCACAGGTACTGGGATATATTGCGTAGGCGCAGCTGACGCTGCCTGGTCGTGGACCTGCCCGAGTAGCGTTGCGTCATAACGCATGAAGGCTTCAAGACGAGCATTAAGGACCTCCGGGCCTTGGGCCAAAGAACCTCGATTTGATCGAGTTCAGCAAACGCAGATAAATTATCCAGCGCGAGTCGTTGCACCTCAAAGAGGTGATTTTGTTTTTCCATCCTCACAGAGGGTCAGTCTTAGAGACTCAGGTGTAGAATGACTACAAGTGCTACCAAGTGTAGCGGAGCTGCAGAGCTCTTTAGCCAGAGTATGACTTATAGGCTGAAAGCCTCTTAGTTCTATAGAACTAAATTTATTTACGGCTAAAAGATACTTAGTTTTAAGGAGCTAATTAAGCGACTACAACGTCTACCCGCTCTACGGAGCTAGGACAGACTTCTAGTCTACAAGAAATAAGCTTAAGGTTCAGAGAACCAACGCACAGAGTGCAAGAACAAGCTAGAAGCTTAAAGGTTCAGAGAACTAACGCACGAAGTGCACAAGAGAACAAGTCTTATCGAGACTTGTGATTTCCAACTCAAAATGAGAGCTGATTATATTTATGCATTTAAGATTTTATAAATAATCCTACTCGAAGTACCCTACACTATATTAATAATTGTAACATTAATAATAATATGCCCGCGTTTTGGTATGAAATCATCCAATTATCAGTGTATGTTATACTTAGTACTATTGTATCAATTATGGCTTTGGCAAGTTTACAGTAAGTCTGACTAAACTGATTATAATAGTATAAGGTATTACTAATACCGATTGTATAAGGTTTACTGATACTTTATAATATCACTCAGCTATAATACCCCTTTTTGAAAAGATCGGTATAAAGAATGCATAATATGCAATTCAACCGTAATGTACTTTCGGTATGATGTTACAACCGTCGTGTAACCTTGTTACACAAGCTGCACGTACTACAGCCACGTGTTGATAATTGACTGCGCAGCGTTTCCCTTACGAGTTCGCCTCTATTTCAGCGAAAAATATGCCCTTGATATGGTCTTCTATACGCTAAACAACCGACGCGTAGTTGCCAAAACTGGCACCATGGCAGACACACTCACATATATGTTGAAGTTCGATTCCCATCCAAGTCAAAGGGCAGTTGTACGCAATGCACACTATAACGGTTTTGTCTAGTAAATGGCCAGGCGCACGGGCGCGATGAGCGCGAGAAGTGACTACAAATTACACGTTTGCCACGTATATAACGCAAAATGCTACTATTCAGCAGAATTTGTGCCACTCATTTAAAGTAAAACCTCTTCTTATAGCCTCATGTAACTCGGTCGCATCGTAAGCAATGCATTAAACAACGTCTCTTTCTGCTCGTCGCAGTGTAAGAATGAGCACCGATCAACCGTCAGACATGTAATCGTCTCCAGAAGAATCCCCACTGCTGCTTTCTTCTTCTTCGGAGCTTTCATTCTCGGAATCGCAAATATCGTACCACCGCAGTTCCCCCATGCCGTTGCACTCGTCAAATAGCTCATCTAAGACATCAAATGCATCGTACAAAGTGTGTGAGCGGTTGTACCACTTTCCAGCAGCCGCTGTCTACTTGGCACTGCATGTGTCATAGCGTACCCGTGCTATATACGAACGGTTCTTGGCCAAAGTTAAGATGCAATGCATCGTATGAGTCGAGCCCAACTGCTGGATACCATTCTAGGCGCGAGCACGCCACGAACGCTCCATCTTCGTCCGCTACTAATTCGCCATTGTTTGTGAAAAACACATACGTCCACGCGCCCCATTCGACTCGGATTCCGCAACCAACAGTGCATCCAGCTCCGAACACTGGACCAAAAGGTTGACCCTGCATTGAGTTTCAAGTACAAAGATCAAGTATCCACCATATGCATACACCTGTTGAGATTAACACCGCTTACCTCAAACGCACTGCCATGATATAACCGACCGTCGTCGCCGTGATACCCAAAAGACCTACGTGTCCACCCTGGTTGCTTGCCCACCAACGGAAATGTAGACTCGATCAGACCTATAGATGTCATCGCGTCTTGACCGGTCCTAGAACGAGACCTCGCATGTTGGTGCTGCCGTTTCGACAAGCTTAGCTCAAAGTATCCTCCACGAACACCGCCGACTTGAAATACCGGTCGTAGGTCACCCTTAGCTATGTCTTCATTTGTTGGGTTGCGCTTATACACAGCAAAATAGAGTGATATAGGGAACGGCTTATTCGCTTGAACGCATCGGTCATTTCCTAGCATTTCCCCGTCCAGAGCAAAGGTAACAGGGAATAGTTCCATTAATTCTGGAGTCTGCACTGGAATAATGCTAAATGAAATACACAAAATCGTCAACTCTACCGCAATACAGTTTTTAAGCTTTTGTATCGATCGGAGCCAAAGAGATCACACACCGATGGTATTCATCGGAGTATCCCAGAGCCTTTTTGGTCAGTTCTATATCTGCATAAGAAGGCACGGGGGTGATGGCGTGCGCCAGCAACTGGAATCGACGGCTTTCTGTGCACGAACTGCGACGAATGTACCACAAAAAATCCTGTCAATTTTTTCGATACTCATCACTACGATACCAACAATTCATATGACCTGGGGAATCGAGCGTTCAAGTTTTCATTGATTTCAAGCCGTGCGTCGCCTTTCGCTACACCGTCCAGTGGAAAATTGAGCGACTCCCAGCGACGACAAAAAATGTGCTTCCAGATGATTGGGAACGAAGGCAACACGTCTCGAGCGACCACAGAAGAAGCTACAGTAAGAGACTCTACGTCGCGAGATACGGCGAAGCTCAGCACGTGTGCTAATAGCTCGACGCTTAGGTCTGAAAAGTTCATGAGTAAATTTGAATACTGTTTATTCCTGCACTTGAAGTCTATGCATATTAGAGTGGGTTATCAGAATAATCGCCAATCGGATCATTATGTTGACCACTTGATTTTCTCTACACGAATGATACAAACTCTATTACAAGCAAACACGTAGATGGGAAAGGAGCTTCTTAGCACACACACACACGAAGAAGAAAATGTACGCGAAATCCGTCAATCCTAAAGACTTTACGACCACCGTATAAACCGACGAAACGAGACCAATTAATTGCATCCACAGATACTCTTCTGTTCCCTCGTTGCGTGAGATCTGAGTTGTACATCAGGATGAGAAATACATAACTAAAAGTAGTAGCCTGCCGTTATCGTGCCAATCTGGTAATTGAACGATTCCTTTTTTTGTAATCGTCTTGCACTCGACGCTCGGACACTATAAAACGACGCCGGCAATGGCACATACGCGCGCACGGATCAGTCGTTGTCAAGGCGTTTGCCGACAAGTACAAACCAGTCACAGCATCGAAAGGGTCCTGGTATTCTCTATTAACTGGTACAATTCTGCACGAGATACAACACAGCCGAAACTTACCTGTGATGAGAAACCGAGCATCCTTGCGAGCGCTATTTGTCGCTCTAATATTTACACCCCGATGGTATTGGGGTATACTTGTACGCGACTTGCAATCCGAAGATGCGACTTTCCCTGCTCTCACCTTTAACAATCCAAGCACAGCAAAACATTGCATCTGCTACGATTTATGATATTCTACGTCGGCGTCCAAAAAGAAGTGAGCTTTTGCCATTGGCGAGCGAACCGAACGCGCCAAGTCTCGGTGTATTAGTGGCATGTAACGAGTCTGATAGCACTCAATTGACATTCAACATCAAGTTGTGGCAAACTAAGCCATATGTACGAGGCAGAGATAGCTTAATCACTCGATTTGTCTGTCAGCCAAGAGTGCAGAGATTCGTTGTCTATTGAGCAAATTTGGCGTTCCCAGGAAAGCCTCAATCGCCTCGCTCCATAGTATTATTGAGTTTTGGTACTAAGTTACTCATTGCTGATACTAAAACATCTACTCAATTAATTGTCGCTCTTGTCATCCGATAAATCCCATACGGAGGAGCGACAACACTTCGTGCAGTGCGGAATGCAGAGTGATTGTGCAACTTCAACCAGAGTGTCAATGTTGAGCGGTTAAACTGTAGCCCTTCCCTTACTGCGGTTTATCGAACCGTGAAGGGCTGAGGTGAACCGGAGTGCATAAAAGGATAGAGCCAATCAGGATTGAAAACGCACGATTGGTTGGCCCTGGTAGGTCTCGCTTGCATTCTATTCATCAGCAGTACGGAACTGCATTAAAACTGCCAAGAAAAGCAAACATGGGCATGTAAGTGAATTGATCAAATAGAATGAATAGGCTGCATTGCCGTCTCGCTTGATATACTCGGTGCATGCTCGGATCTGTCCGTCACACTGATTGATAAAGAAGTATAAAAAGATTCTACTCAGTTCGATAAATGAATCATGAGTTTGAAATAAACCGATCCAGAGCACACGTACCGAGATACAAAGCGAAGACGGCAGAATATCATTTGAGTAATATAATAATGAATAGACTGACGCATATTTGTACTGCTACTACTTTTGCTATATAGTGTCAAGAACGGAAAGGTTGTTGTGCTGCTTAACGGCCGCTTTGCTGGCCGCAAGGCTATCGTTGTAAAGACCTACGACGAGGGTCGTGGTGACCGCAAGTTTGGCCATGCTATCGGTATGATGCAATACTACAGGAACTTAAGAGAGATCTGATCTAGACGAGAGTGGAGACTGACGTTGCCTGTGTATGATTTAGTTGCCGGCATTGACCGTTACCCGCGCAAGGTGACGCGTTCCATGGGCAAGAACAAGCTTAAGAAGCGTTCGAAGGTGAAACCGTTTGTCAAATACGTCAATTACAACCACATCATGCCTACCCGTTACGTCGCCGACATTGACCTGAAGAAGGTCCTTGACGATGATGTGCTGGGCAACCCGGAGACCCGTATCGAGTCTCGCAAGACCATTAAGAAGGTGTTCGAAGAGCGGTACGTGTTGATTGCAACTACTAGATGAGATCTCAATTCGAACATTTTGGAAATGAGAGTGCTGACATGTTCTTGGTGTCAATTACAGTTACCTGAATCAGGCTGCGTGCAAGTCGGAGAAGAAAGCTGCAGGTGTTAGCTTTTTCTTCAAGAAGCTCCGTTTCTAAGTGCAACCTGCTGTTTGCGATTAGAGGCTGATGGGAATCGAGGTACTAACATAAATGCAGCCCATTCCAGTTCCGTTCTGTTTCGAGAAAACAAACCATAACATTGTTGTTGTCTTTAAAGACGGCTTATCTCGTGGTCTGCTCATTTTGCTTAGTTCCTTCAGCCTTACGAAGCTTATCGTCGTCTCCTGTACGAAGGCCGCTTTGTCGCACTTAAATGGCGTAGTCATCATCGCTATCTCGGTCACTTTCAGATTCGTTGTCAGATTCGCTGTCTCTCCTTGTCTGGGCAACCATCTCGATTTTTTTTCGCTCGGCAAAGATCCTCTCACACTTGCTTAGCTTGTCTCCTTTCAGAATGCGCAGAGCGCGCTCATTGTACTTCCGCCTCATCTCTCTCGAAACAGATCGGCATGAGTCAACACGCACCAAGCGAAGCCGTGGACACTGAGCTTCAAGAGCCTCGATACTTGCGTCTGTCACAGCCGTACCCTGAGGAGTCGCAAACAATAATTGAGAGGAACACATGAAAAGGCTGTCAATTCTGTTCAACACGAACCTTTAAATCGACAAGCTCCAAATTTGTACATCCTTCTGAAATGGTAGCGAGTCCGTCGTCAGAAATCACCCGACAGTCCTACACATGACACAAAAGCATCAGATGGGTCTGCAGTGCATGCACATGTAGTGGATGCAATACCTGAAGTGAAAGGTACTGTAGCGATGGAGCGACACGCGCAATCGCTCGCAAACCGTCATCATTGATCTTTGTCTTGTCCAGCATTAGCACTTGCAAATGAAGCAGGTTTGTAGAATCCTATCGACGCGCATTTGCAAAGGGTTGTTGAGTCTCAGGCCAATATACATACACGAAGCGAACCCCTACTGAAAACGAAGACATGTCGCGACATGATGATAAGTCCAACCAGCGCAGCGAGGCTCCAACTCCTTCAGTCATCGTTTGAATATCGCGAAGGTTTACACTACTGCAATTGCTACACGACAACAGGCATCAGTAGCAGACGCGTCACTTGCCGTACATGTATCTAATCTACACGTACCTTATTGTCAACTTGGCCATCTTCACTGAATAAGTGGCGAGGTCCCTCAAGACCTGTGAATCCAGACTCATCGCTCCTAAAGAAGCGCAACAACACAGCAGAATCAGACTCACAAGTGATAATTGATATGCATTCATGTTTGTCTACGACGCACCAGTGAAAACGACCTTTTCCAGTGAGCTCCCACAAATCTTAATCAGCGACCTAGCTGCTTGGTTGGTGAAGAAGTGACACTCATTGAGATACACTTCACGCAACGCCACCGCATCGCGCGGCCACCCGCGTTGTCCACTTAGTCTCAAAGCCCGGCAGTCCATCAGCTCCAGAGTCTGCATCAGGAAAAGACAAGCCCGAGTAAAACTACCGAAATAAAGACTGCCACAGTACATACGCGCTAGTGCCGACCTGTAAGCTGGCGCAGTGTTCCAAGATATTGAAGAAATGCCTCTTTTGCATCCTTTGGACCAAGTATTGCGATTTAGAAAGAACAGCGTGTAAACATCAACCACCAGTACCAGCAGCAACAACAGTCACACACCTGTGTGCTCGAAAGACGCGAAGATTTTGTTGCTGCACGATCAGCTCAATGTGTGCGTCGACTAGAGTAATGTCGGGTAAGACGAGCTTCGTCAACTGCTGCTTGGCGCGTTCAAGCATTAGACGCACATTCCGTCGCAGCAACGGCCGCAGAGCAACTTGCTCGAAATCAAGCTCCGTCACTGGCATTTCCTCAAGACTCAAACGGCGCCATCGTCTGCACACCGCTTCGACGTGTAATCGATTGGGTATGACTGGTAAAAACTCCATGATACAGCGCTCGACCACCTCATTTAGCGCATACACGGACACTTTCATGTGTCGCATAACTGTTTCCGAATTCATGTCAAAATTTCGCGCTGCCTCAAGTAACGTCCGGTCTAGTGTTAAGACGTCTTTTTTGGTCTGATTCTTCCGTTTCAAAGTGGCCGTTGTAGCGATTTTTCGATGGAGAAAGAGCACGTCGTCTTCACTCTCACCATCTTGCTCGACTTTTCGTAAAGATGGCGATATACGCTTCTTTCCAACCATGATCGGACCAAAAGGAGATTCGACAATCGTTTCCAGCCAATTATTTGGAGTTGCAAGTTACACCTGCTTCTGTAAAACTACTCGCTACAACGCTTGACAAGGATTCATCTCGTAGATTCATTTGTCGTAACGGCGACAGAATAACAAATTGCTAATAAAAAAACGGTAGCTCAGCCATCAAATCAACGCAATGCGAAACTAGAGTCGTTCCCTATAACACTATCAACGATGCACGTAGTGCTCTTATGTCATCGTTTATGTTAAATATTCGTCCAAAACGTCGCGTTTTGTAACACCTTTGCAAAGGTTCACTACTTGCTACAGTCCTTGCAACAGCAAGAGCAAGAGCGGATATAATAGCTATTGAAAGTCGCTCGCATCACATTGTTCCTGAACATTGGGTGACTATTGTTTCTATCGAAACCGTCATTTACATTCGCTGTGTGTCTATGAAAAATAGCGTACTAACTGAACTGAACACTAGCACATATCATATGATTGATCTTTCCAGATGGTAAGCCTCGCACTTCCGAAATTACTCGACCATCCAGCAAGCGCTTTTGATTACGGAGTCGTGTTGTCGTCCCATAGGAGCTCCAGTTTCTACATCCTTCTCTTTTGCAGTCGCTTTGTGACAGGAGACTGACTTCTTTCTTCTCTACTCAACTAAAGTCTCTATTCTTGCAGTTGTTTTTCATCACCTTACCACCATTCCAGTGACCACCGACCCGTAAGCGACGTCACTACTATGGTCAAGAACCTTGGAATGCAAACATCATTGGATCCAATGGATTTGTCTCGCCCACCAACAGGCCATAGCGTTAATGCCGACAGCAGTCGTGCTGACAGCAAATTCTTTGCACTTAGTGTAAGCGGCACGAACATGGCTGGCAAACCATCACAACTTGCTATGCCTGTCATGTACGGTACACCCGTGGACAAAGTTTACAAGTCGTGGCCTTTCCTGACTGTTGGTATATGTGCCGCTATCGTTCTTTTTGGTATCATTTACCGTGAACTACCAGAGTACAGGTTGGGCTTTCGCTACCAGCTGTACGCGCTCTTTGGAACAACGAACGAGAACGCCAAATGGGTCGGAGGACATCGTGAAATTGTCGGCTTTATCGTCAATTATTTCTTTATTGGACTGCCGTTCATGATTGGCGGCATGGCGCTTGCTTTAGGAGACGCTTTACCGCCTGTGCCAACGGGTGTATACCGCACAGTCACGCGTTTCCTAAAGCGCAAGATCTTCGTCGGCACTATAAACATTTCGTACGCTGAGTCTATCTGTACACTTGTGTTTCTAGGGCTGAACGCCATTTGGTTTGCTGCTATTTTCTCACGGAACTATGATGCTCTCGTGAAGGCCAAAACTACCGATGGTGCTTCAATGTTTCGACTTGTGGGTCAAGTACTCGGATTCAATGCTATGCTTTGCTTTTCGCTACTGATTATCCCCGCGACACGCAATTCGTTCTGGATGCTTTCTATGGGCATTGACTACTCGCACGGCATCAAGTACCATCGTTGGGTTGGATTCTTTACAATCACAATGGTGGTCCTTCACGCCGTCCCATTCTACGTGGCGTGGTTCAAGAGCGGCACGTATATTGAGTCGGCATTTCCGTGTATGGACTGTGACTACGGAACGGTTGGCAAGAAACGCCTCCAGAATTTCTTTGGTCAGTTGGCGCTGCTGTGCTGTATCGTTATTGGCATGACGTCGCTGAGTCCGTTCCGCCGCAAGTACTATGATGTGTTCTACTACTGCCACCACCTCTTCATCTTCGTGCTCTTTTTCAGTGCGCTACACTTTTCGCAGTTTGTCATCTGGATGTACCCGGCCGTGTGCCTTTATGTCATGCATCGCATCTTGGCTCAAAACCAGAGCCGGATGCCGTGTGAAGTCGTGGATTTGGAAGCTATTCCTGGCGAGATCACGCGTCTAGTTTTCCGACGTTCACCGGGAAAGTCAGGCCACTACCATGCTGGCCAGTTCATTTACCTACGTATTCCGCTGCTGTCGCACACACAGTGGCATCCGTTTAGTATCAGTTCGTCACCTATCGAGTACGAAGACACTTTTACTGTACACGTCAAGTGCGTTGGTAACTGGACCAAGTCATTGTACGCTGTCGCTATCCAGGCGCGTGAGGAACGAAAATTGCCACTCATTTACGTTGACGGCTTTTACGGGAAAATGTCTGACGACTTCCAGCACTACCCTGCTCTCGTGTTCGTTGCTGGCGGTATTGGGGGCACACCGATCATTAGCATCATGGGCAAGATTTTAGATTGCATGCGCAACAATGATCCAAATATGGCGTTTACTCAAGTGTACTTCCACTGGACGTCTCGTGAGATCGGTATCTTTCACGAGTTTGAACCCCTGCTGGACGCCATCGAGCAGTTCGACCCGGACCATGTGAAGATGAAGGTTCGTCTCTGCTTTACTGGTGACCAGCACCTGGGTGGTGTGGACATCCCCAACGGTATTGCGCTAAAGCCAATGGATGACACTAGCATGGTTCCAACGCGGCCGTTCTTCCAGTCATCCCGGTCTGTGCCCCGTCAGATGCTCCTGTTCTTTGTGACATTCACGTGCAGCTTCTGGTGTCTGTTCTTCGTCCGTTTTGACTACCCGATGCTGGGCCATCTGCGCGTCAACCAGAGCATGTGGCCGATGGAGCGTATTGTGGAGGTTTTCATTATGATTGTTGGTGCTTGCGTAGGCTGGGCTGTAGTGTTTTCGGAGCCTGCGCCTCGATCGATGAGCCGAGTGGAGAAGTCACGCTTTATGCCCACTCTTGACAGCTATGAGCCCGATGAAGAGAATGTCGACCAGTACTCGGAGTATTCTCACTCGCTCTCATTCGACGGAATGGAGGTCCAGTTCCACCACCCCGTAAGCCGTTCACGGCTGAGCGTAAAGGAGCTGTTCAACGAGGTTGTCAAAGAACAATCGCACAACTTTGCTATTAACATCACTGGCATTGGTACGTGGGTATCAGGCCCCATGGGTCTCATTCATGCTGTGGAGACGGAGGCCTCCAACTTTGCTGGCATTTTTGATGTGCACTATGAGGAGTTTGAATTGTAAAACTACTAGCTGCTTGCCATATGTGTATGTCGCGCTTACCACTCGTTTGCTCTCGCCGTTAATACCGAAGTAAGGTGCTTTTCAATGTGCATGGGTTTTGCGCTGCCTGTTCGTTCATCCTATGTGTTATCCAGCTTCATTACATTGCTACGCTCTTCTGACATGGTTGTCAACGTCATTAGCAAGTGACAACGTCGCAATATTCTGTAGAAGGACAGCAAGACAGATCAAACCAAAGCTTGAACAATAAAAGACAAGAAGAAGCACCCCGAGTGTGTTGTCACAATCCCTCTTCGTTTTGTCATAAGCTACAAAGCTGCTCGAGAACACACGAATTCAAACACCTTCTGCATGCATTTAAACGCGGCTCGGGTAAAGCATGACGCGCACACTCTTGCTAATGGCCTCGGCTGGCAAATTCTTGGCAAACTTGGCACGGACGACACCGTTGCTACCGTGAGCACGGACAACCTTGCCCCACACGACGCGAAATTGGGTGCCGTTTTTCAAAGACTTGGCCTTGTAAATGTAAGCAATCTTCTTTCCCAAGTAAAAGTCCACTTCTTTCTTGTCCGTCAGGCCCTGGATCTTCACCAATGCCGTGTGCGAGTATTGATTACGCAGACCACGCTTGTAACCAAGGAATACACCCTTGACATAGAGACGAGTAGGTTGACCAGCAGAGGCGACCATTGTAACAAAAGTTCTGTGCATATATATAGTAACCATTATACAACCCTAGTGAGTAAATCATGCAAGCATAAAAGCTGCAAGGGAAGTCAAAAGTTTCTTACGTACCAGTCGGAAGAATAGAACGAGCGAGGGACTGAAGGTGGCGTCACAGTAAAAAGCTATGGACTGGACCGAATTGATTGGCAGCCAATAGACCTCTAGAAACGTATATTTAGGATGAAAACCTGCCCAACGCGATAAAGCTCGATTTACTATATATTGTAATATAAAATTTAGATCGGTCAGAGAATTAGATTTGACAGGAACATACAAAATATGAAAAGAAGTAGTAACGTACTCAAAATATTAGCAACAAAAAATAGGTACTAAGCTTCAACGTCACCACGAGGTGGCTCGATTACTATTTATCACCACTATTTTTCGTGGTAAAAAATGTCGGGGCCAATTCCATGAGCCATTCCTTTTTAATCACAAGCACCGATCGAATGTAATGTTTGCTTGTAAAGACCAACTCATTATAGACAACCCATTTCGGTGGTGGATTGCGCATAAAAAGCGAAGACGACGGATGCATTTTGACAATCTCAGACCGGCCACACATTGTCTTGTACGCAGTCTTGGAACTACCGAGACCCTCAGCGACGGACCGCATGGCTGTATTTAGGAAAAAACCGGCCACGATACTCTTCCTCAATGGGTCAATGTCAGGAAAGCTAGAATCAATAGACAACTTGAGCTTTTCAAGGTACCCTTTCAATTGCAACCGTACGCTCTCGACACGTGTCATGGCACGGTGATTGATATAGTGATCGCGACACCACTTGTTTCGCTGTTTCGCTCCACACTGGATGTACCCGTTGAAGACATTCAGCAAAGTGATCTGGTCTCCTTCATAAGCAATGAATCGTGCGCGAGATTGTGCTGCTTCAGCTTTCTTGTCACGAGGAGAATAGAAGATGGACTCGACAGACAACATGGCCACGACACTTAACGCTTCTTCGGCACAGCCCAACTCTGTCGCCTTCAGTAGCATCACAGCGTACATGGGCTCGACAGGCAGACCAGCCATCTGTCGGCCGCGCGTGGTCAGCTTTCCTTTATTATCCAGCGCTTCTAGCGCATACAACTTCTCAAGAGCCTTGATCAGAGACGTCTTGAGCGGTTTCTCAATAAAGTCGAAACCCAGCACATCGTCAATTCCCATGCATTTCAACTGCAGCACCACAACTTCCAAACTCACACGCTGGATGTCCGGGATTGCACGCTCTGGAAGCTGCTCGAACGTCTCCTCCGGGAACAAGCGGTAGCAAATACCAGCAGCCTCACGACCTGCACGACCCGTACGCTGCCAAGCTTGCGCCTTCGAAACAGATTCAGTCTGTAGCATCTCCATCCCGCTCGATGCAACAAACGAGCGCTGCTTAACGAGCCCCGTGTCCACGACATAACGCACACCGTTGATAGTAATTGACGTCTCTGCAATATTCGTGGCAAGAATCACCTTGCGCACTCCTGCAGGTGCGAGCTCAAACACCTTCATTTGCTGCTCACGTGGCATGGCAGCAAAGATTGGACACACCATCAGCTTCAATGCATCAGCAGGCAGTGTTCGAGCGTATTCTTCCAGTAGTGTTTCGAGTGTTTCAATATCCTCTTGACCCGTCAAAAAGACCAAAATACTGCCATTGTTTGTCTTCTCGTCCAAGTGAATCTGCAGCACAGCCACCAACGCTGAGTCGAGATAATCACGCTGTGTCTTGGCCGTGTAAAACACGTCGACTTGGAACATCCGTCCGGGGACTTCAATTACTGAGGGGCTAAACTCTTGAAAGAATCTACGAAACAATGCCACGTCCAAAGTAGCAGACATGATTATCACTTTGAGGTCTTTGCGTTTGCGCATAGCACGCTTCACAATACCAAACAGGATATCTGTCTGCAGTGTCCGTTCGTGTGCTTCATCCAATACAACCACCGAGTACCTCTCAAGCGTCGGAGACAGCAGTGCCTCTCGTACCAGCATGCCGTCCGTCATAAACTTGAGTCGTGTGTTCTTGGATGTTGTATCGTCAAAACGGACGCAGTAGCCAACAGTGTCGCCTAGCGGGCCACGGTTCACCTCCTCACACACGCGCTGAGCTACTGTGATGGCAGCCACACGACGTGGCTGTGTGATGGCAATACGTGCATGATGCTGGTCGTTTTCCCAAATGTACTGAGGAATCTGCGTCGTCTTACCACTGCCAGTTTCACCCACGAGAATCACAACTTGATTGCCATTGACAGCACTGACGATTTTACTGCGATGCACGTAGATGGGGAGACGTTTCCGAGTGCGTTGTAATTCAGATGCGACTGAGTTATTGTTAGTAATATTATTGGAACGTTTCGAAGGGATCAAATGTGTACCTAAGGAATGTATCGGACGCTTACGAGAGACATTAGAGCCATGGCTGGATGTTGTCATGGTCAATGGGTGGAAGTGAGGTTCGTTAGTTAGAATTGTTTCGCTAAAAGCGTTTAAACTGCTTGTTTTAACACTTTATTGGCTTACGACCGGTTTTTGCGACCCATGGAGTGCAGACGCTGCTTGGATGGTGGTCTAACATCATTTCATAAGTGCACTCATTAGTACCATTAACGCTTGATGGAGCCACAAACATAAGCCAACTGCAATATGTACCCTCGTCGTGTTCCAGGATCTGCGTAAAGACTAAAGTCTTCACCTTGACGGACATTCCCACCACTGGAAACAAAAGTTTTGCCGCGCTCACCTGCACCCCGAGAAGCCATCTTATTCCGAATACCCTCGTCTCGCTCTCGCTCATCTTCTTCCTGCTTCTCCGCCAGACTGAGATCAAACAAGCAGATGGACGCATCGTTTTAGCAAAACTTCTAACTAAACCGCCAAATCTCAATGCTGCAGACTTTGACAATTCTTACCTGAGAATCGTATTGATCTTCTCACAAATCTCAGCCGACTGCATTTTCCAGTTAGTAAGCTTTTGAATCATTTCATCAACGTCCTCATGATGCGTGTCACGTCCGACAGCATACTTGACAACGAAACAGCGCAATTTCTGGTCCAGTTTGCCTTGAATCAATCCCTGCACGTAGTAGCAACGCGACAGCATTAAAATACACAGCCACTACCTTCACAACATCAACCTCTTGTTCAAGAGTTAATAGTATTTACGTACAGAGTAGATGGTCTCAATAAGAATATCTTCCACTTCACGGATCGTTGAGACACCCAAATCTTGCATCAACGTATCGTACGGAATGTTCTACGCAGCAAAAAAAGCCACCGTCAATCCACGCTCTTCTTCACTGAATCACCTCTTCTTTTCCTTTTTTACTTTAAATTTGTGAGCAAGCGACACCGCTGTGAGTTTCCTGAGTTTATTCATCTGCTGCAGCGTCAGTTCCGGCATTTCGTGCTTACGAGCTGATAAATTACATTGATTCATTACACTCAGTACTAAACGCAAGTCCTTGTTGATAAAAGTAAACAATCATATTAATAAGTGTATAGTATACTCACTTATATAGTCATTATACGTGCCAAAGCAGAAGATGCGCAGCAATTCGTAGTGCTCCTTGTACTCCGAGTCCCGTAGCGCCTCCACATTTGGCATATCGAGCAGCTCACGGAATACAAACAGCTTCTTATTACTAAGTACCTGCTGAATCAATGCAACGCATGCCCGACCACGTGCGTTCTTTGCCAATAGCGTGAATTGTTCCAGACTCGTTCCTCCCGCCGTGTCAAACGCCATCATAATATTTGTGTGCAGAAAAATGAGATCATATTGTCATATTTGGATATGGTGTACAATACACATTGTGCATTTTGACAAAAGTTGGCATTTCAATAATGACGACGGATTTAGAGGCGAGTATTCAGCAAGCATTGCCAAGTGCACTAAAGATGGCGCTGTATGCGTCCAAGAAGCAGCAATTGGAGCTACGTAAGCACACAATTGAAGGCGTAGAATTATTGTGTAATAATGCTAAATTCGTAAAGGAGTTGGAGGAGCAGGAACTATTGCAGGAACTGGACGAGACGGCCAAAGAGTTTGCTGTACTGGAGACGCAGCTCGCACATTACAGGACGCAGCTGGAGAACCTGGAGCCACTTGTAGAGAGTGGACAACTTGACCAGAAGAAGATTGATATGATGCTCAAGGAATCGCTGGCCACGCCCAGGATTAATGCTACCAAGCACGACTTTTACAAGAAATTCTGTGACAGTGCAGGGGTATGCCTGGCATACAGGACAAGGTTTAATAGTGATTGAAGATTGATCGCAAGAGTTGTTGCTATTCTTGTTGTCGTATAGATTGAGCTGGCGATGGATGGAGATGAAGATATGTCGATTCAAGAGAGTGAAAGCACGAGGAGCATTATTTGTCCAGTAACTCAGGGAGTAATGGAGGATCCATTGAGAAAGTACGTGGATACTGAACATAGATACACATAGAATTCTTGATGGTGGTGATGGTGTGACGATTGTGATTGCTGTTGCTTTGTAGTCCGAGTTGTGGCCACACGTACTCAAAAAGAGGTATACAGGCTCACTTACGACGTAATAAAAAGTGTCCTGTGGCAGGTACAGTGTGATAGTTTGTGTGGATTGCAATGGTTGGAGCAGTGTTAACGAAAGACATATATGCAGGTTGTCCACAGAAGCTATCGTTCAAGGGTTTGGAACGGGACGTCGAGATGGAAGTCATTATTGCACGCAGGTACAAAACTTGCTTGCTTCTCCATTTGTTTTTGTTGGCTCTTATGATGGTATTCTCTCGCTGTACGTTTAGCCACCCCGCATCAGAGCAGCAGCGGTCACAGGCTTTTGCTCCAGCGGACCAGGATGAAAATGATGACGAGGAAGAATATCTAGTCGAGTAGTTCAGCTGCATGAGTGGGGCACTTGGAATGTCTGGAGCATGCTAGAGGTAATGCAACACCGTGGAAATAGTGCCGAGCGTCGCGTGTAGAAATGAGGTGGGAACATGCAGAACAATTACTTTTTTTTGCATATCCACGCTTTGTTTCTACAGCTCGTTTCAAAGCAAATGGAACGACCAACCAAGATACTGCAATAATGATACATGGACGCATATATACACTGCAATATCAAACTGTAAAGCTATTGCACAAGAAGAATCGACAGCAAGTATTAGCTGAGGCAGAGTGAGCGGAAACCTCCAAATCCAATCTCCGAAATGCGGATGACGCCTAACACACCCATAACAAAGCCACTTACTCCAATAAAAGTAGCAACGAAGAAAATCACTAGCGCCGACTTGCGGTACTTTTTGATCAAGTACGACATGCCTAGCTGTCCAATGAGACCAGCGATAAAGCCGACCATGCCGTGCCAAAGCGCGTGTTTCACTGGCAACGTGCCAAGAATTATAAACTGGATCGTGGTGGCAGAGGACGTGAAAAGGATCATTGACGACGACGTCGCAGAGGAGACCTGTGGCAACAGTCCCATTTCAATCAGCAGTGGACCCTTCACCATGCCACCTCCGATGCCTAACAGACCAGCAGCCACGCCAGCTGCAGTGCACAGTGTGGGGTACTTGATGACTGCATGCTTCGTCCAGACCATATCGCCCTGTGCATATGTGTAGTCTGATGCCTGTAGCATCGTGTGGAACTGGCTGATCTTCTTACCAAAGTGGATTGTCACGCTCATGAAGAACGGAAAAGACAAGATAGTGAGCATCCAGTAGCCTATGCTGCCGCACAACAATCCGATAACGCTAGGTGTGCCGTGGCCACCCTTTGCCATCGAGAAAAGCACGAGTCCGATCCATGTCAGGAACAGAACACCCATATCTGCCATCGGTACAGTGCGTCGTGCCTTCGCAATTTCTTCCACCGAGAGAAATTTCTCTGGTTGTTTAGTTTGGATGCCCCAGCTTACTAGAGACTCGTTCTCATTCTCATCACTACTCGCTTCTTCCTCTGTGCTCGTCTCTGTGTTAGTAGAAACAGTGTGCTCGTCTTCACTACTAGCTTTTCCTGCCAAAATCTTGAGTCGAAGTTCCTCTTTTTCTGGTGACTTGTATGCCTTCCATTTCAAATATGCTCGTGCCACAACCTTAAACTGCTTGAAATTCGATTCATACGGCAGCAGTCGCCAGTACGCCACAGTGTCTGCTACGACCTTATTGTCCGCACTCGTCTCCTGTTTCCATATTTTCTTACCTTTACTGTACGTGCGCAAGGCCGTTTTGGTCAGCAACGACACAATACAAAGTGTAATGAGCCACTCGGGAAACACTGCATTCAAATTTACACCAATGATAGTTCCAGCCAGTGTCATGGGTTCCATGAGAAGTATCGTCTCATAGTCAATCAGCGGTCGGCTGTGCACTAGCGGATGACGTTTCCTCACATTTACAAGAAAACTGGCAATGGCACCACCAAAGATTGTGGCCTTAGACAGCGGCACCGCTTCGTGAGATGATATACTCATCAACATGATATACAATGGTACGAGGAGACCGCCGCCACCTAATCCAGATCCAGCAGCCAAGACAATAGCTACAAAAGCACCAATAGATCCGGCAATCTCCTCTTGCGTCAGTGGGAACAGTGCATTATCCACACAGACGCCACTGCGGCACGTGCTTTGGTCTCGTCCTTGTGCCAGGCAATCGGTCGCTGCCTCGCATATCACCACGGGCGTCTCTTGAATAAACTGTGCACGCCCTTGACTACAGACGAATAAAAATGTCGTTGCAATCAGCAGTAAGGAACGTGACGCCATCTTTGATGACATGCTCTAACGGCCTTTGAAGTGTAACAATTTGATCATTTAGTATTCACTATACACACGACACGATACAATTGGGTAATATCATTGGATGGATTTGGTAGCCAATGATTGAAAAGGTCAGGCTTGATGGGCGTCTAGCAAATGATACAAACATTTTAGTGCAACCGACATTTACAATATTCAATTATACGAAAACACAATTTGACGGCAGAGGTTTCGGTCATAATTGAAGCGTTGTTGTCATATTTCATGCCATGTGCTCCTACCATCCTTTGCCTTCTGTGTTGTATGTATCCGCGAGGCAGCTGTTTGCCCTCAAGCATGCGTTTGTGCTCATTACATTACTGAAGTAACACTAAAGAAAGTAGCTTGTGCATCTGAAAGCGACTTATTCTAATGTGGCTGCGACATGTACGTGCGCGCGACATAATAATTTGTAGTGAACGAACCAAGCGCCGTCGCAGAACATTCTTAGCGTGTGTTAATTCGTACCTATTCGCGTATGACCACCACACACCTTGCGCTGCGTCCAAACATTGACGGAAGCTGACACACTAAGTTTTTTCTACGAGACCCCTAGTCCAGCACCGAGTTACTAACACTATGAGCCCCGTTAAGGTGTGTCCACCACTGTCTTTCTGTCTATAATCGCCTGCTGCTATTGACGCTGACTTCGTTACCACTCATGTGCTACTTCAGACGTGCGTCGTATTGACCTCTTCAATGGTTTCCATCACCGAACAAAAGTATGAAATTGGTCACTTAAAGCAGCTGCTGGACGGCAACAAGATTGTCTATACGGAGGTGGACTGTAGCCTCGAGGAGAACCGTGACACACGTAACCTCTACTTCCAAGCAAGCGGTATCCGTGCCAACTATCCACAGGTCTTTCTGCAGGATCCGGAAGGCAAAAAGATTCAATACATTGGCTCTTTTAAGGAGATTCAGGTGCGTGACTGGCTGGTGTTGGTTTGATTTGTAGCTCTTAGATATCTATGGACTCATATGTTTTGCTTCGTTTGTGTAGGAGCTGAACGAGTTGAATGACGTGGCGCCTGAAATCATAAAGGCCAACAATCTCTTGACCCTCGATAGCGTCTTTGCAGGTATGGCTTGATTACATTGAGGATTTTTTTCCCATGATTGTTCGCTGCTCATCCTTTTGTGCTTGTGTTATGCTGTTGCTAGACGTTATGAAACGAGCTTGAAGAAAAGAATCGGCTGTCAAAGTGCATTTATGAATAACGAAAGACTATGCCTCCTACTGCCGGGCTTGACGCTGCTGCTTATACCCGGTCGGACTAGTTTTTATTCACAAGTGCACGACGCCGTCTACATGTACTAAGAAGCCAATAGATCAATTCAATTTTTTTTCGTGTCGCCGCAAATGCTGCGCTGTTTGTATTGCTTGGATCATGCACACACGTAAGTAATATTGCGGAAATAAGTAAGCATGTACGACGCCGCGGCCCAATTGGCTTACAGACTTGTAAATTATTTCGACTAAAGAAGTGCATGAATCTAGCAACGATATTCCACTTATTCTAGTTTCTCAAGTAATATTTCTTTATGATACACGATGCTCTACCGCTACTCAACAAAGAGTAAAAATCTCTCCTTCAGCTACGAGCTACCTTCTTCTGCCCGTCAATTCGTCCAATAATCGGCTTGCTCGTCTTCCAGTATTGTATTCTTTTTTGAAATCTACACCACCACCAGGCATCGCAGCACGTCAGCAGCCTTCCTGGGATCCCCCGAAAATAGCTCCAGAACCTTCGCGCTAATGCGGGACAGGTTTAGCTGACGAATCTCCTCCGCAATCTTACCGTCCTCATCAAACGTAATGTGAGAGGTCATCTGAAACGACAGCGGCTCGTTGCTGTCACCAAAGTGCGGCGCTAGCTCGGCGAAAGGCATAGTAAGCGGCACATTCTTGACGGCCTCCTTTTTCACGACCGCTTCGACGTCCCAATTGACAAGGCATTTGTCCGTCGAGTTAGCTTTCCACTGCACTGCGTACTGCCTGATCTCGTACTTGGCAAAAACACTAGCACTGGACTTCTTGCTGACGATAATGTCCGGCACGCCAGCAATGCTGGCACCATTGCTGCCGTACACAATTTCAGCGTTTTCAGCCCAGATACCACGGGCAATAGCCTCAAAAACAGATCCATCAGCCTCATTGCAGGCACGAATGTACGACGTCAACGTGGTGTTTTGCTTCTTGCGAAGTTCGTTCAGCTGTTCCTCCAAAAGAGGTCCACCCTTCACTCCAAAGTTTCGGCGGGCAATCTTGACCCTCAACATCCCATTTTCTTTCTCGAGCTCCGCCGTGCGATCCTCCAAAAAGTTAAGTCGGTCCTGTTTACGCTTGCGGCATTTGCGCACACGCTCGCGGTTTTTCATACGACGGCGCTCGTCCAGATCCTCCTGATCCGACACACGGTCCGAGTTGGGGCTTGCACTAAGACGAGGATCCGAAGTCTGCTGCAGTGCTGAACGGTTCATGTAGTCATACATGGGCACGTTCATGGAGGACATGACTGGATTATGTGACATGTGTCCCGGGTGATGGTTCATCTGCTGGGTCTGATGGTGGATCTGTTGCATCTGCTGCAAGTGCGACTGGGACTGTGGTTCCTGCTTGTACTGATCGGTCATTAACATCTTGGGCGGGCTATTGCTTGAAAAAGCACCGGGGAAGCGCATGGGGACTTTGGCACCAGACACGTCCTTAGGGGTATAGCCCGAAGGCGAAATCTTATTGTTGTTGCCATCAGAGGCATTACGCGGAGAATAACCAGCACTTGGTCGGTTCAAGTAGCCGTTAGAGGACTCGGTGGATGGGCCATTGGAAGCTTGACTTAATCCTGCAACGTTAATGCGTGGCGTAAATCCAGTCGAAAAACGAGGCGTAAAGCCCGAGCGAGGGGTCAAGCCCGTGCTGAAGACGCGGGGTGTTAGACCCGTCTTGAAAGTTCCCAAAGGACCGCAAAAGTCGCGCAAGTCTTCCATGCCAAAGGTCCGTGGACTGAGGCTCATGGGCTTAGGCAGTCCACCAATCTGATGGCCGACGTCACCATTGAGGTAGCCCGAGTTAGAAATGCCCATGCCGTGATTGTTCGCCACGTTAGATAGGCCAAGTTCCCCGCGCGCGGAGTGAAGACCCGTAGACATGGCCGTGCTGGAGCCGGTCGTAAGGGTGGCGGGACGAGCGACAGCACTCGGTCGGTGCGAATACAAACTAATTTTGATAAAAGCCGCGGAGGAATGAGACGGTCAAGTGTGCTGCGTATGAAGCTCAAGGATCTTATGTAGTAACGATCAGAGGTTATCTGACAGTGTAGCGTAGCGTAGTCGCGGGTAGAGCGATGATCCGTTTGTTTGAACACAGGACGTTACACGTAGGAGGTAAAAGAGATTATGTAATGATGGGGAGGCGCTTTGTGCTGTGCTTTGCTATTTTTTGTCACTGGGTTCTTTGGTTTGGCGTTGTGAAGTTGCGGACAGATGAATCGACGACTTGGATTTGCTGAAGGAGATGCTGAACTCGTTTAAAGCGAGCGTGGGAGAGCGGGCCTATCTGGCTGTCGCATTGATTTTCAAAGGGAGAGAGTTTCAGTGCGGTAATCGGCTGTTTTTAGCGCATCTACGTAAGAGCCGGTCCGTGACTTGCGGCACAAAACTTCGCTCGAGCGGATGGATTAATGGATGGATGGCCGATCGGTCATCGGCGTCATGGCCGGGGACGATGCAGCTATCACCAAAGGTGTTAGTGGTCAAAAATGCACCGGAGTAACGCGATCTTCGCCGTCACTGAACGGCACGTCAGTCCTCGGCGCATATCTTTTCCAGCTGTCGTGCCACTTTTTTGAGACGTTTGTCCATCCAAAGGGGTAGCACGTAGTACGAATGGACTGCAGCATGACAGCTGGTAGGTGGTTGAAAAAATAGCAAAATTCGGCAAGCCCAACGTTGCTGCTGCTGCAAGCCCGTTCAGACGGATGGGATATGATTGCCAGCTTTTTTGCGTGAAGAAATGCGTGGTCGCGCTACATCTGGTGGAAATACACACCACAATAAGGACGGCGCAGTTGTACTACTCCAGGCGGTCTTCTATTGCTCTGCTCCAAGCTGTCACTTCTGGTGCCGTTACAGTATAATACCATGGTGCCGTGCCAATCTTCATGCTACTGGTGACCAGCAAGATGTAATTAGTTACACGTATTGCATGCGCGTATTGAGGACAAAGGGAGTTACACGTATTGCATGCGCGTATTGAGGACAAAGGGACAAAATCGTTTACTCGGTTGCGGATGCATACCAAGATGTTGACTGCACTGTCCGACCCTCTGAGGCGTAAACAGCGCAAACGCATTGCTAATGGTCTGTCAGTGGAACAATTCTCATGTAACGGCTTCTGAGAATGAGCATCCATGTCTAGAACGTTTGACTGACTGCTGAGGTGCAATTCGTGTTAGTGTTTACAATTGGGTAGACTACAAGTCGATGTACTGGAAAAAAATGGTGACTCCATTACTCGCGCACTAGCTATCACGAACATAACGGCCTCCGCTATAGTAAAGGGGGGGAGCGCCAGCACGGTCTTCGCGCTTGCTTTCTGCGCAGTGTTTCGCACCACGTTTTGGTGAGGCTTGTTTGTTGGCACTAAGGAGAGCGTTAAAGATGGAGCTGTGTTTGAAGCTCGTGGCCCTTTTAGTGACGACAGTCCAATCGTGTGTGGTATAAATCAGCTGCAATAATGAGGCTGTCCTCGCAGCGACGGGCTGTGCAAGTTGCGTCCAGCAGCTCACGTCACGTGTTGCCTCTCCATGCGTGCTCACTTGAACTTGAATGGCGCTGTATGGACAAAGGTGTAGCCATGGGGAGGAGCAGATGGTCTGAGACTGCATCTGGCGTGGAACCACCTTTTTGCAGATGGTTGGGGATGATAGCCCACCTGGATAGAGATCTCGGTATATGACAACCCCGCGTCTTTTGGAAGTAATATGCTGGCAACTTTATCCATAAGCTGCGGCTACTATGGGCAGCTTTCTTACAAAATGCGAGATGTGGTGCAAGAAGACGCATCCTCCTGTACTGTAGGCTTTCTTCATGTACGATATCATGGTTGACGTGTCGCGCTAGATTTTGCTGGGGCGCTTATCCACTTACATTATAATACGGAATGACTGTCAACTTATATTATCACACCTCAAAAATTACCACCATCGACTGGTACTATCATGTTAATTGATCAGCCGAGGAAATGCTGTCTCACGTGTGTACTGGAACAGTTCCGTGACAGTTTAAAGGTGCAGAAGTTCAATGCGCAACAAACTATAGAAGTTATTCATAAAAATGATAAATATTCGTCCCATTTTGTGCGCCATTTTTTCGGCGTACAGCATTATACGCGTTCAGTTGCCAGCACCATATACTTATCCGTTGCGTCACTCGAGCTAATACAGCAAGAAATAGCATGTGCTTGGATTTTGAAAAATGGTGACCATCTCAATCCTTTCTTTACTTTCAACTGCACCATAATGAAGTATGCTCGAGCCAATGAATTAGCCATCCATTGAGGGCTGCAACCGCCACATTCTCGAAACGGATTATTTCCAGCACAAAATTGGCCTCCGTGACCATTATTGTCCCCCGTGTGGGAAGCCGCATACGTCCGCGTGGATAATCTGTGTGCTCTGCTAAGGGCCCATAGTAGCCGCAGCTTATGGATAAAGTTGCCAGCATTCTACTTCCAAAAGACGCGGGGTTGTCATATACCGAGATCTCTATCCAGGTGGGCTATCTTCCCCAACCATCTGCAAAAAGATGGTTCCACGCCAGATGCAGTCTCAGACCATCTGCTCCTCCATAGCCATGGCTGCACCTTTGTATGTACAGCGCCATTCAAGTTCAAGTGAGCACGCATGGAGAGGCAACACGTGACGTGAGCTGCTGGACGCAACTTGCACAGCCCGTCGCTGCGAGGACAGCCTCATTATTGCAGCTGATTCATGATGCACACGACGTGGAGGTTGTTACTTTATAAACTCACTTAATACACGATGTTTTGTACGAACAATTGAGTGGTCATGATGTGGCGCAACTCGTTCGTACACCATTAACCTTTAGACTTAGACTTAAAAATGGTATTCGGATCAATGCGCCACGCTGTCCAGCACCTTCGTCAGTCGGCTAAATTTGTCGCCACTCGTCGTTCCACTGCATCTACTTCTGCTTCATGCGTCAACACTTCGCAACTTTCGTCGGCATTTGTACAGACTCGTGCCAGTGCCACGCCAGTCGCAATCCAGCCCCAGCACGTGAAGGCCGACCCGACTGGTGTAGTGGCTGGAATTGCCATTGTAG
The DNA here is from genome assembly GCA_947646735.1 of Peronospora farinosa. Classification (NCBI taxonomy): domain Eukaryota; phylum Oomycota; class Peronosporomycetes; order Peronosporales; family Peronosporaceae; genus Peronospora; species Peronospora farinosa. Next base: position 29,312 of record CANTFK010000838.1, on the reverse strand, counting down.
GCGCCCTGATTGGTGTAGGAAAGATGTGGTGGGACAGTTCACATTTGTTGTCAGAAGAGACGGAGGTCGTAGCATTCCAGGAAATTCCGCAGGCTGAGATTGCGCTCTTCTTCACGGATCTGACGGCGGCCGTCAATGACCTGTTTGTACGTGAGCTGTTGCAATGCATTTGAAGGGTGTATTAAGAAAGGTTAGAGAGCTAACGTTGCTAAGATATTGGTTGCAGTCACAATTGCCAGAGATTGAGAATGCAGTACGGAAGTACCTGAAGGAGAACAACCACGAGCTGAGTGACGCTGAGTTCCAGCAATCTATTCTGTCGCAACTGTATCAGATGATGGAGGAACTTGAGAAGCAGATTGTTGGCAAGCGTCGATGGAGTCGTCAAAGTCTAGAGTTTGCTCTTGAGAAGTACGCACAGGACGAGGAAATTCTGAAGTTACAGGAGGCTTTGAACAACCTTATGCAGACGTGCGTACATGTTAAGAACGCTATAGTACGGACGTAGAAAACTGACTTCGTCGCTTGATGCTAGTGTGTTTCCAGCTCCAATACCTGTTGAAATCCCTGAGGATCTTACCGCGGACAAGACGTTGGCGATTCTGAAGGAGATGGTGGCTGGCATGGAGAAGGCCATGTCGGACATGCTTGCCCATGCCCGAACAGAAGGTATCAATGATGTCCGTGAGGCTATGGAGGAGTTTCAGAATCTGTACATGGAGCACGTTGAGCAGGCGACGCAGAAACAGATGAATGCGCACGGCATCTCTCAGGAGGTAGGCATACACGAGTCTGCTGCATTCTATAATGAGATTGTCATCATTGATACATTGTTGTGGGCTGCCAAATATGCATTGCAGGTTTTCGCGGCAGCTTTGCAGAAGTACAACACTGAAGACGAGCAGTTTCGGCAGCAAGTGGAGCAGATTTACACCCAGCAGGCTAAGGCGTACGTGTGATATTCTCGATGCTTTGGAGCAATTGCAATGGTTATCAAATGATGTACAGTACTGATGCTCTTGTGCTAATAATACTCTATCTGCAGCTTCCAGAAAATGGGACTACCCGTGGAGACCCAGTAGAGTGCTGTTGGAGATGTTCTAGACGTCTGTACTCGGTGTGCTGTAGACTCGTGCTTAAAGAGTGCACGACGGCTGTTGAACACTCCGAGGGAAAACGGAAACAATAGGCAAGCAAGCATTACCGCTCATAGGTCTTTCTTCATGATTCTACGATTTTGTAGCGCGCTGCAATTGTCGTGCTAGTAGAACTCGAAACAGTGTCTGCAAATCGAAACAGAAACAAATGCAAGCCAAGGCGTCATTTAAAGAAGCAGCAAGAGTCATCGGTCTTGTTAATTTCGCTTAGGTCACTCAGCGTTGCCACGCAAAGAGCATCGTCCACCACACTAATGCCAGAGGTTTAGTAATTCCCACTAGGGCAAGTAGCCAGCAATCGTCCACCAGCAACTTACTTGCCACCAAGGATGCCGACCGTACGTCCGCGACGACCAGTCGTCTTGGTGTGCTGGCCGCGCACCTTGAGACCCCACCAGTGACGCAAACCACGGTGAGCGTAAATCTTCTTAAGACGCTCGTAATCCTCGCGCCACTTGCCCTGTAGGTTGTTAGCCACGACCTGCGAGTGCTTGCCAGTCTTGAAATCCTTTTGTCTGTTTAGGAACCACACGGGGATCTTGAACTGCAGCGGGTTCTGGATGATAGCGACGACACGCTCAATTTCATCGTTCGTTAGCTCACCAGCACGCTTGGTGATGTCCACCTCAGCCTTCTTGCAAACCATGACGGAAAAACGACGACCGACACCCTGGATAGCAGTCAAAGCGACCCACACTTTACGACGACCATCAATGTTGGTGTTAAGAATACGCAGAATGTGCTGGAAATCCGGGCTAATGACAAGCGACTGGTGAACGACAGAAACAAGCGTTAGCAATCTCGACCCATGAGCCTTAACACTAAGTGTTTATATAGTTAAGAAAGGACAAGAGAGGGAAAACAAGCATTAAACAAAGCAGATCTATGTCCGTGTCCACCTAAAGACTTAAAAAAGGTGTCGATCGACGGCTTTTTCTGCGTCATTTCTGATGGAATTCTGTTCTTCTTCTTGCTCTTGCTTATTTGCTTGCTTTCCTCTGCTTATGCACCTTTTTCTTCTATTCAAAAAAGACTGGAAACTTACCATGGTTAAACGAATGCTTTTGCTTCTGGCAAAATGGGAACAATATGATAAGCGATTGCGTTGGTTAGTAAGCTCACTTGAATTTACTATAGTCTTTTAAATGACTGGCAGTCGACACTCGACGTCACGCACAGCCACTTAAAATGCTGGATGCAATTAATAACCAATCAGCAATTAAAGACTTATCCATCTACGCTTACCCTACCCGCTACTTTCTTGCTCCCTTTTCTTTTTCATATATAGGATTCTGCAGGATACAGTCACCATCCACTTAACACTTACTTCTACTCAACCTGTTACTTCACCATATAGATTCCTCCCTCAGTCAAAGATATTTCGAAAAGAATGAGCGACTTTCGACGTACGCAAAACACCTTTGGGGACGCCTTCCCGACTGCTGAGCAGCTGCATGGAGGCTTTAACTTTGACAACTGTCGTCGCAATGAGCTACTACTTAACCAATCAGGTGGCAAACAGCCACTCAAAGCCACGAAAACTGGCACGACCATTGTCGGTGTGGTCTATAAAGTAAGTGTTTTCTATGAGAATCCTCTCTAAGAGAATAAATAGTACGATGAATGCTTTATTTATGAAATTGCATAGGACGGTGTGGTCCTAGGTGCCGATACACGCTCGACCGGTGGCGCCATTGTCATGGACAAGAATTGTGAAAAGATTCATTACATTGCACCCAATATTTACTGTTGTGGTGCCGGGACTGCCGCTGATACGGAAAATACCACTGCACTTATCTCGTCGCAATTGGAACTTCACCGTCTGGTACGTCACTTGTTGCCAAACAAAGCTGTACTACCTCTGGAAATGTATTCTCTTTGTTGCTAATTCGAGTCTTTTTATTCTTGTAGAATACCGACACACAGTCGCGTGTGGTGACAGCCATGACATTGCTAAAGAAAATGCTGTTTCAGTACCAAGGCCACGTCTCAGCTGCACTGGTGCTTGGTGGGGTGGATATTACGGGGCCCCATCTCTATACGATTTATCCCCATGGAAGGTGTGCTTTGGTCATCAGCTTCTAAAGGTATTGACTTTGTAGAGGTTTGATGACTTTATTGGTTTTTGTATAAAACAGTACAGACAAACTGCCTTTTGTGACAATGGGGTCGGGTAGTCTTGCTGCTATGTCAGTCTTTGAGCAAGGGTACAAAGATGATATGACGGTATGTAGCTGACTAGTGACAAAATGATGGAGTGAACCGGATCTAATATGATGATGTCGGATTTACAGGAGGATGAGGCCAAAACACTCGTGCAGGAAGCTATTCTAGCTGGTATTTTCAACGATCTCGGCTCGGGCAGTAATGTTGATGTGATGACGATCAAGAAAAGTAACGGCAAAGTGGAAGTGGTAAAGGAGATTAACTGTATCAAGCCCAATGAGGTGTCGGAGCTACGGTCGCAGATCAACCGGAACATTGTCACGCACATTCCACGTGGAGCTACACGTACGTATCTGAGACTATTGCTTCTGTGTCGCTTTTCGAAATAGCTAATTGGTTTGCTTTTGTGCTACGTACAGAGGTCCTGAGTTCCAAGACAGAGATATTCCCCGCCAGCATTGTTGTCGAGGAGGCCACACCTATGGAACTATAGATGCCGATGGTCGCATCCTGGTCATTCGAACGCAATACGTAACCGAAATGGCTAATTGCGAAACAAAATGCACTGAATTTCTGGCGAGTGTGTCTACTTTTGGTACCTTTATTAAAGATCAGCTATTCTGTAATCTTGTCGACACGACTAACACTTAGTCCTCATGCTTTGTCGAGCATGATCATGTCTGCTGTCAGGTGCAGCTTCTCTACAATATCGGTAGGAATTGCAAACGTCGGGTGAATCTTTCGAATACCTTCATATTCCGGGTGCGTCTCTTTCTCACGATCAAAGTAGCCGAGCATACAGAGTCCCGCAATGCCAAAGAAAGTGTGGAACACGTCCGCTACATTGCCCGGACGATCGGCAATTCCTCCATCTTCAAAGTCCTGACACGCTAGAATAAATTGAATGAGTTTCTCCTTGTTGATCCAGTCCAGCTTGCCAATCATGATGAGTGACGAGATATTCCACCAACTATAGCACACGTCGGCTTGTTTCTCGGGTCTTCCATTCAAACCACCCGAGTCACATTGTCGCTCTGAGAGCCACCAACCAAGCAAGTCATCATCTACATATTGATCCAGAGCAAACCCTAATGACAGTGCACCGATTGCTGTAAAGGTATGTCCTCCATGTGATTCACAGCCTGGAATGTTGCCATAACCACCGTCAAAGTTGCGGCACGTATCAATGTAAGCCACTGCAGTCTCAATCTCAACAAGGTCCAATTTATCCAGAATCTTGAGTGCCGACAATGCACAGTATGTAAATTTGGTATCAATCTCGTTCCACTCATCACCAGCAAAAGAGCCGTCGCTCTGCTGTAGTGACGCCACGTAGAGTGCACATTTATCTCTTTGGATCCGATCCAGAGCACCCAACATGGCGAGAATTAGCAGTGCATGAAGAGTATAGAGAAGATGACGATCATGACCGATATTACCAGAGAATCCTCCATCTATGTGTTCACATTGTAGAACCCAATCGACAATTTCTTGAGGTATCATGTCTTCCTCCCGATTTAAAAGGGCCATGGCCCCCACCCCCCAATACAATCCACTTACACGCATATGCTCTGTCATACACGATTCAAAGTCTTCATTCTTATTCTTAAGACCGAGTAGATACTTGACATGCAAGTCGAGATCAAAGGCCAGAGGCTGGGACTTGCTCTCATTATTCATACTCATGTGCTTTTTATTATACCAAAGGGGGAGTACTGGAGGAATAGTATAACAATGAAGAGGTAACACTAGACAGAGGTCAACTTCAACATGCACTGCTACGTCTTGACTGCTTTCATGTCCTTAGTATTTTTTACAATGAGACGTTGACGAGGAATTAAGAGACATCATGTCATATCGATCATCTACCATGCTATGCAAGAGCACATATCGTTCACGACCACCACGACGTGAAGTGGATTCGGGCATTAAAGTCAGAATTTCTTCCATCGTGTACTTAAGCTGTTTTCGATATCGTGGATTATTAGCGCACATCGTGTCGATGCCATCGTGCCCCGCTTCCATTAACGCCGATGACATCTCTCGTACAAGAGCAAACGGGAGATCTATCGACAATACTTTCATGGCATCGTCCGCACGAGCGGAAAAGCTCGAAGAGATCCACTTTGATACACGACGCGTGACTTTCTGGGTATCAAGCTGATAGTTGCGGTAGTTCCTGTCTCTCGATTGATACTTTGCATCAACCACCCTTACATCAAAGATAGGCTGCAATGTGTTGCCAGTAGATGAAGAATTATTGCCATCACCGCCGTTAGTGCTGCTGTTCATACTTTTTCCAACATAATCATGTCCACGGCCACCACCAGCTGCAATGTCACCGTGGGAGCTTTTGCCAGTGTTCGTCTGTAGCTCGACAATGCACTCTGGCAACGATGTCACATTTGTCACCACATCAGCATCAGAATGGTTGTTCACTGCTCGAATCTTCACCTGTTGCTTCTCTCGCATCATGTGGTTTTGCACAATCACCATCCATTGGATGTTTTGCTGAGCACAGTAATCTTCGAGGTCTTCAAGGTGCAGCGGTTCTGGATGTAGATATTCTGCGCTAATGCCGTGTCCCCATAACAGCATTGCAAGCTGCATACGAAAAAGCATCGTGTCCGATGTCTTACCTGCCGAACAAATCAAAACCTTGCGGCCACTCGTCAGGACTTCTGAGGCTGGAGACTTGAATTCCAGCAACGCAGTACACATGGACTCAGCTAGCAACGATACAATCTTATCGATGGCAAAACGTACACCCATCGCAGCGACAGATGAAGCGTTTGCGTACGCCGTTGTGAGTTTAAAGCGTGAAACTAAAGCGTCGTAGCGTCCCCCTTCAGCGATGATGATCTGATTGTCCGTCGTCGCGATCAACAAGGAAGCAGCCGTATCACCATTATGATCACTATACGAGGCGTCCTCAAGCAATATTGCCTGAAATATGAAACCCGACGTATAGCGCTCGGGACGTGGGCTCAACCCCAAATCCAATCGTGTGCACACTGGACCTGACAGCCGAAGAAACTGCATGCCTTGCAACAATATGCGTAAGGACGTACTACCCTCAGTCACCTCTTCGACGATGCGTCGTAGCTGTGCATCACGTTTTTGGATCTGTTTCCGGTCTATCGGAGATGAAGAGCCAGGATTACCATCTGCTGCCGTCGCGGAGTCTCGGTTCGCAAGTGCCCGATTTTTTGCAAACAATTTTTGCACCTCCAACTCAATAATGTCGAGCGACGTAAGGCAGTCTTCCGGTAGCAAGAAGAATGGTTTGAGTGCATCAATAGAGCTTGCCGATACCCCGTAGTGTTTCAATCGCTTCGCGACAAACTTCCAGCGTCCTGGTTTCAGACTCGGAGCTTGAGTGGAAGATGGACCAGCGTGCACATAGAATGAAACTTCGTTCGAAAGTAGCCGTTGCACTTCGCGACGAGCACTGTTGGGAACGCGGCAAAGGTCAAGAATGCCGTGCGTCATTCGAGCGTCATTGAAGCGCAAATAGTAGGAACCCAGACAGCTCGGCAGCGCCTTAATCACACTTGAGACCACTTCTAATCCCTCCAGCTCCAAGAAACGAAAACAGCCACTATCATCCCAAATGATATCGAAGTCAGACTCGGTGAACTCGCGTGGATGACCACCACCAACGCTCTTCCGGTATACTCGGTCGAATTGGAAGCACTTCAGACGTGAAATGTTGCGCCGTGCCACGAAGCGAGCAAGCCTCTCTGTCAAATCAAATGGAAGCGATACTGACACACCGTTACCGTCTAACATCATTGATGCGTTTGACGGGGCGTTCAGAGTGATGTTGTTAAAGCTCTGCTCGGATAACCTTGGCATAAGCAGCGGTGTTGAGATTTCGACGGCTCCATGGCGCTGGAACACTTTCTGCTTCACAATGACAAATATTTCGCTTAGACATAAACACAGTATCCGCTACAAAAGATAAAATGGTTCCCAACCTGTAAAACGTTCCTGACGTATGTTTTTGCGCGTAATTGAACCTCGTAGCTGCGCATTTTGATGGACTCCAAATGATCGTACGTGTAGTCGGCGTGACTAAGAGGCTTCTGTGAGACCAGGGCATCAATAAGTTGGCTAAAAAATTTACCCTGTGGGTTTGCAAGAGTTTTCAGAGCCTCTCGAAGATAGGAGCCTTCGATCTCTATCTTTGCAGGCAATAGTGGGCTCGCCAGTAGCTCCTTTGCGTTTGGTCGTCTAGACGGATCGCGCTCGCAGAGCCACAGAATAATCTTTTTCACATCATCCGGCGCGCTGAAAGATTCAGGTAGTTCGTGCTTTTCCCTCAGTCTACTAAGTACTTGTGCACGCTCCATCAGAGTCGTGAATGGCTGTGACCACATTTCGAAGAACATAATCCCGAGAGAGAACAAATCCGCTTTCTGATTATACCGCTGCCCTTCTCTCTCTTGCTCGGGTGCCCGATAATACGCTGTACCGACGCCAGCAGTGATACTACCGTCAACGACGTTCGCTGACATTGTCGTCATCAGGTTGCTATTCTGCAGGACGCTTGATCGACTGACAACTCTTGTGCTTTCCAAGTTTTCTAGCTTCAGTCGCCCATAAAACTCGGCAGCTGATGACCCATTTGACTCGGATAATACCGCGCCAGTCATAGTTTCTCCAGAAGGGGAGGAGTCACCGTTGCTATCGTCGTCCGTGACCTTGGGAGGCCGAACGGCGAGACCAAAATCTCCTAGCTTTACAGTTCCCTCCGAGTCCAGAAACACGTTAGGTGGCTTGATATCGCGGTGAATAATGCCCTGACGATGAATATAGACAAGCGCCTCCAGGATTTGGCGAAACATCGTCCAAATTTTGTCGGCGTCTTTCCATAAACCTCCCTTGTCTATCACCTCTCTGAGAGCGTTTCCCTCGCAAAACTCCATCTGAATGTACAATTTCTCCAGCTTCCTTTTGTCCTCGAACACAGAATTTCTAAGAGACCGTTTTTCACCGGGATATACAACATCTCCATCGTCACTGAAGTCGACCTCTTCCATCGGAGCTTCTTCCAGTGCTTCCCACTCAAAGCCATCATCAGGAAAGCTCTCGGATGCATAACTATGCGACGATAGCATATATGTTTGGCTTTTACTACGTAGACTACGAGAGTCGTGGCGAGACGTCGACACAGGCCACAGTCCCGTGCTGCCACCCATCGTGCCTAACCAGTCATCTTCATCTTCGTCTGTAGACGTCATGGGCCCCAGTCCATCGTCAACACTAGACGAAAGACTCACATCGCCATACACATTTTCTTCCTCACTTACAGCGCCGTCACTTGGCAAATTGTCTTCGTCACTTAGATTGCCGACTTCCAGTTTAGAATCCTCTTCGTCGTCGCTAGACATTCGACCTTTGCCTTCAATCCATGCCTGAAAGTATCGCACAATATGTCGGTGCTGCATTCGTGAAATTGTCTTTACTTCACGCAAAATCTTCTTCTTCATCGTCTTATCATCCGGATCTAGCTTGACCTTCTTGACAGCGTAAAGCTGTCGGTCTAGACGGTTACGTACCTGCACTACCTCTCCTCCTCCCCCGCGTCCTAGTAGCCCTAGCTCCTTAAAATCACCTTGATACCTGGACTGGTATCGCTTTGCAGCCGTCACTGCGTCCAAGTCCGACTCATCCGAGTCCGAATCCAGCACACTTGACACAATTTCATCCCGCTTGGAAGATGCATTTGGCTGCTGTTGGCAACTACTTGATAGGATCCCACCCTCACTACCACTACAGTCTCCATCAATACTTAATCGGTGTCTCCTCCGTCTCCTTCGTGTCTTCTTCATCGTCTCTCTTTTTCTTCTCTCAGCGTCAATAAGCGCCAAAATTTCCTCATTTTTTGCTCGAGCCTGTTCTTCTTGTTGCTGCAGCAGTGCGTCCTCTGCCAGCTTATCCTGTGTCTCTCTATCCTGTTGCCGAGTCATCATTTGGTCGAAAAATGACGATTGGTCCTTTAGATGGTCTTGGATAAAGTCGGTGGCAAAGACAACGAGGTCGTACACGGCTGCGTCCCCCACTTTCTCCAGCGCGAGTTTCTCCATCCCACGCGTCAGTTTTTGCGTCTCCGTATCCGACAAGCCGTGCTTGGCTTCCACCGTGATGTTGGGCGGCTGTTTGATTGGGTACGCCCGTGTCAAGTCGAAATGCAGCAGCACTTCGGCCGTCGTAGCTGTGCCCGACGTGGCTTCACACAACAATCGGATAGTGAAGATGTAGGTGTACAGCGGTGTAGAGCTCTGCATTGTCAGGTCTTGATCGTAAATAGCTTGCAACACTTCCAGCTCTTGGGTTTGTAGCTCTCGTGCTTCGGATAATGTAGCGACGTCATAGGAGGCTGAAGTATCGTGGGTTACGGCAGCAGGAACGTCTATAGAAAGAGAATCAAGCAAATATGTTGAGATGGGTAAGGCGAGGAGATGTAGACGTAGCAACGTACCTCTTTTCTTCCCCTTCTTCCGACTCATAGTCCAGATGAAGTGAATGACAACGATATTATTGGAGTAGAATTGGTGAATGGACGAGGATGCATATGATGAAGTGACTCAAAAGGGCCATGAAGAACAAGCCACACCGACATGCAATCTGATCACAAGTGACTCGAGAGAAAGGAAGCTGCGCCTATTGAATCTCTAGAAGCTAGACCAGTTTTCATGCTACTGTATAAAATGCTTTGAGATTGAAGAGAGGACGAATGGCATCTGCAGCATTATGATGGACACCCTATCCACTGCAGTAGATACTTCTTGATCACGCACACAAACTAGCGTGCTTGAATCGTTAATGTATCATCGATGAAGCTGCAGGCAACAACCAATTTTACTTGATGTCACTCCTCTTTGCAAGCAAACAGTCGATCCAAAAAATGATACGAACGCCAGGAGCTCACTTGAGAATTTGCTGCCCGTCAACGGCCCCATCGCCCTTTGTTGTACCGGTATTGTCACGAGCACACATGACTGTTAAAATCCCTGTTGGTCTTGTAGGTTTCGGCACGGGCTCAAGCGTCTTTCATGCACCTTTGCTCCTTAGCTCGGGTCAGTTCGAGCTCACACACGTGCTGGAACGTTCGACTTGCAAAAGTCTAGTGCTAGTACCCGCTCCCAAGATCGTGCGCTCCATGGCAGAACTACTGAACACTGACGTGCAACTCGTGGTCATTTCCACCCCGACGACAGTACACTTTGAACAGGCCAAGCAGGCAATGGAGGCGAAACGTCACGTGGTCGTTGACAAACCGCTATGTGTCACGACACAACAGGCCGAGGAACTCTGCAGCATTGCCAAAGATAATGACGTGGTCTTTTCCGTCTTCCAGAACCGTCGATTTGACAGTGACTTTCTTACGGTGAGGAGCTTGATCGAGGCCGGCACACTTGGCCAAGTGTGCAAGTTTGAGGCTCATTACGACCGTTATCGTCCGATCATGAAGGGCTACTGGAAGGAGAAGGCTGGACTCTGTGGTGGAGTATTGTACGACCTAGGAGCCCATCAGACGGACCAGGCACTACAGCTCTTCGGCCAGCCCGATTTGGTCGAGGCTGATGTCCAGATCCAACGCGAAGGTGCGGAGAACGACGATTACTTCCGTCTCGAGCTAAAATACGACAAGTTCCCGGAGCGGAAGGTGATTCTGAGCGCCGGTATGCTAATGAAAAACCCTGGCCCGAAGTACATGATTGTGGGCACGCAAGGAACCTTTGTGAAGTATGGAGAGGATGGACAGGAGAAGGCTCTGCGTGCGGGCAAGCGTCCTGGCGACGAAGGTTGGGGTCAGGAACCCGAAAGCTCGTTTGGCAAGTTCACGGACGCTGTTACGGGCAAGACCCGCGTCATTCCCAGCAAGCGCGGCTCGTACGAGGTATACTACAAAAACATTGCGGCTGCTATTCGTGGAGAGGAAAAGCTCACGGTGAACCCGAAAGAAGAGGTGATTGAGCAAATACGTATTATCGAAAACGCGAAGAAGACCGAGCGCGTCAATCGCATCACTGTTTGAGCTGATATTGCAATAGGTCGAAGCCCCAACACCGTTGTTCAACTAAAGAGCAAATAAACATGATTCCATGCGAACCGTTCACAATTTCGTCTTGCTCGTCTCGCGTGTACCATGAAGCTTAGCAAGTCCGGTTTCGATGTCGTGTTCGCTGTTCGCTGTCCACAAGATGGTGGTGCAAGAAACACTATCGTACCAAGCGTATTGCATGTGGAGCTCGACAACATTGCTACAATAACGTTTTAATCTGTTTGGTCTTTGCCGCTAACACTGATTATTCTGGGCAACATATTGCTTTCAGTCGTCCAGTCGCACCTTCTGGCAAGGCAATGCGACGTCTTCTACGTGGATCATTATCGTTCCTTAAATAATGATCGTTGTCCTCGTGCTGATGTTTCGAATCTTTTCGCAGACTTGTTACCCTCGAGTTAAAAGCAAAGATGATGGATGCATCGTTGGAAAAATATATGAAGTGCATGAAAGGACTGGTATATGTTTGCTGTATTACTGCTGGTTGCTTATCGAACACCAGCACCATTTGTGGATCAAGTTACGACTATCAAAAGTCACGCTTAGATGGCAAGATGCAAAAAAATAGTTCGCAAACCGTTTGCTACCTCGAAACCTATTCAACCTTTTCGATCGTTCCCTATCCTGACTCACGATCTTGCCCACAATTAAACTTTTAATGCGCCATCGCAGCAACGTCATCTCATTAGGCTTTACAGGGCTACTCGGGCGTTTCCTGGACAGCAAAAACCTGCAGCTACCTTTATAATGCTACGCTTTGCCAGACTTCTTCGGCCAAAGGATCGATATTTTCTTGCGAAGCGCTTTGGTAATAGCTATTAAGCGACTGCGCCAGCTCCAGGCTCAGCGAATCGTCGAGAGGGAGTCTCAGAATGGACCGTGTAAGAATATCAGCTTTTCATCGCTTCATAGCGGGCTCGCCTTCACCGCTTTCACAAGATCAATTAAAAAATCTTCTCCTCAGTGAGGATCACATTCGGTACGCGAGGATCTATATGGACCAGGCGAATCGAGTAATGCTGCCATAATAGTCTAGAGGCTTCGTACTTTCTCTCGAGTCGTTGGTCGCGCTAGTGGTTTCCCGACAGGAATCAGGATAGCGCCGCGCTTTCAATCGTTTGGATAATCTCTTTAACAGAAGTAATCGTTAAGCCTGTGTGCTGGGCTTTAAATAAGGCTATCCGCTCTTGTTAAAGACGTCTAATATCAGTCGTTACGATTGTAGACGGGCACTTCGAAAGAAGCTGCCACGTGCTACGAGCACACACCTTTGAGCATCGTAAGGAAGCGGCTAGACCGTCTTACCGCCGCGTGTGGTGGTAGTGGTGGAGGTCGGCGCTTAAAGCGTAGTACCAACCGTTACCGGTCGCTTAGAGCGGTCCGCGCAACGAACAATTAACAAGTGTCTCACTTACGTCACGCAGAAGTTTATTCAGCTTCTCGTGCACAGTGGACGGCAATTAATAAATTCAAGACTGACTTATATGTAATATAATACTTAGATGCTTTCAGTAATTATCCTGCATTACAACAAAAAAAATAAAAAGATAATTAACTGAATATACATCTAACTACTGATTGGATAAATGTAAAGATCAGATTCGCGTCTCCTTAGAAGCGTATCCTTATGTGCGAGCTTAATATATTTTTAAGCCCGCTGGTGACGCCTGTCTGAAGCGTCACTATGACGCATAGTCCCAACTGGCGTCATCCCCGTTGAATGTGAATCCATCCATGGATATTACATTCACGAGGGTGGGTCACATTGATGTGCCGCAAGCAAGTGGAAGGTTTAAGGTACCACGTACACTTTTCAACATGCCCGATAAAATCGATACTTAGCGAATCGTGTAACAATTAGACCTTTACACCGTCCCCCTCTCTAAGACGACTTTTAAATTTATGTTAAAATCGACTAGAGACTATGCCGCCGAAACGTGGAAAGGCTGATGGGTCGCCTGCAAAGGCTCCCATACATACCAGAACAAAGAGAACGCGCCGCGATAACTCGCAGCCGTCGCTAAGTGTTTCTGTGATAACGCCGACATCTAATGTCAGCTTGTCAGCTGAGAACACTGGTCCATCCCACTACAGTGCAGATGAAGACTTGCTTTCATTGCTGACTACGATGAGAGCACGCCATTGCCATCACTCCAAAGTGGTGATGAGCACAGTGCTCTGATGGGACATTGTCCCCATCATTTGAGGCACTCAATCTTCAGGAAGCTTCCATGCTTCCTGATAGCGAAGGTCATGCCTCGTCGTCTGCGTCAGCGAGTGCAGCGACCACAACTAAGCGCGTTGCTTCGAAAGACACAGTTGTGACATAACAGCAGGTCGGCGATTTATAAATCGTCCGCCTCTGTTAACCCTACGTCTGACGTCTTCACAAATTAAAATGGAGAGTCATACTTAGGTGAGGGTGAGCAAAAAGCTTTGACTTCACAGTCGGACTCACTAGGACGCCGTCGCGAGGGTGGCTAGGTGAGGGGTGTCTTGCCACCAATGCCACCACCATCCGAGTGGTCACGCTCGAGAAATAAGTGCGACGCTCCTAGAGCGTGCCACTATTGACGCTAATAAACTCTTAGCAACTTTCCATCATGAAAACGGCAGGGAAAAGCACTAGGTCTTGCTTTCCCTATCCCCGTCGTGTTGCGTTTTAACGAAACAACCGACTAATACGAAGCAGAGTTCCTGCGCCGTGTTAAACCACATGCAGATGCAGTGAAACAGCGGTCGCAGCAAATCAGCTACGCTATGACGCGTGCGAGGGGAATTTTGGGTGGTAACATACCCCCATCTCCTCTCGTCACGCTGCCCCTGCTATTCCATCATGACCTAGCAGTACAAATGCAGCTGGTGCTTCTACTCATAAGCAGACACCCTACCAGGCACGTCGTTTCGAAACGCCTCAATCGATTCCCAGGAGTCGAAACTCTTCGAGTATCCTTTCCACTGGACAAGGATCTGAAGCTTTTGCTTCACATGGCGGTGGGCCAACAACCTTTCAACAAGGAAGCGTGTGTTCTTCCCCATATCCACCAAAACAGGTTGCGTTTGATAGGAGCGGCGATTACGCCCAACTATTCGCGGCTTCCTATCCTGTTGTCGTTCAGTCGCAGGCGGAGATCGCTGCGCTGAAGAAAGAGGTGGCTGATCTGTCAAATTAAGTCTCGCGACTGACTTCGGATCTACGCTCTGTGGATACAAGGTATCGTCAGGGGCATGATCACCTGAAGGCTCGTTTGGACATACACGAACGACTGGTGATGAGAGACTCGCGTCCAACGCGGAGTTCCTCCTCGATCACCAAGTCCTCTGTCGTCGGTCTCGTATAGGAGAAGTCGTTCACCTTCCCCGTCACCTGATCTTCACCGACGCTCGACTCACAGTCGACGTCACCATCGATCTCGTTCGACTGATGCGGATATGTGATCTCTTGTGTGGATCCACATACCGTTTCAGACGACCCACGTGAAACACGGGGCGCGTCTTCATATACGGTGGGAGAGTGAGCTTGTAGTTTAGGTCTACAACCTCCTCGACCACTGTAAATGGCCCAATGAATCGAGGCAATAGCTTAGTAGTACCACCAGGTAGTACATAAATTGCATTTGTAGGTAGGGTAGCAGTACGTAAAAGCACTTTGCCCCCCACACTAAAGTGTTCATTGTTATTGCTTGTCCTGTGCGCTTTCCATCGTGTCACGGACTTTACGTGTGATGTCTAATCGCTCATCCACGAAGCGCTGAGCTTTACTCACACTTTTAGCATCCAGCTCGCCTATGGCGCCTCCAAGAGATCGGTCATGGGTCGACGCTGTTGATAACACCATAGTGTCATCGTCAAGGAGCACTGGCATTTCTTGCCGTGCCTCCTCTGTGACACCTATAGGTGTTGTGACTACTTCTAAATTAGCAGTGTCACTAGGGAAAGCTTGGCCTTTTTGGCATTCGCACCGAGCGAAGTGAGGGGCCCTCCCCCACTTTGACTTGGGCTGCGCACAAACGAGACTGTCGTCCAAGGATTACGAAGTACGTTGATATAAAACGGTGTTTCACCCGTACTGGCGTGAGCACTGTTACTAATAATGAACTCCACGGATGGCAATTGCTTGCTCCATTCTTTGGAAGTCGCTACCGTTTGCAACACATCCGCCATGACTCGATTGGCCCGTTCTGTTTGGCCATCGGTCTGGGGATGATCAGCGGTTGGCATGTGGATCTTGCTACCTAGCAGCTCAAACACATGACGCCAAAAACCCGACGTAAAACTCGGATCCCGGTCCAACACTATGAACTCGGGCATTCCGTGTAGTCGATATACGTGATCCAGAATCAAGAGGGCTGACTCTTTTCCTGAGATCTTGGTGCTACATGGTGCCAAATGCACCATCTTGTTCAGTCTGTCTACAAAGACGACGAGCCCCGTCCTGCCTTTATGGTCAGGCAATAAGCCAAACATGAAGTCCAAACTGACCGACTTCCAACATTCAGTTGGAATCGGCAGTGGCTTCAGTGGCTCACTGTTTGAAGGTGCAGGCTTTATGCGCTGACACTCTTCACAAGAGCGAATATAGTTGGCCACCCACCGATATAGGTGGGCCACCAAAACTCCTCTGACACTCGTAAGAATGTCTTTTCACGGCCCAGATGCCCACTAGATGGCGCATCATGGCACTCGTGAAGTATCATCAGCTTGAGATCTGTGTCATGAAGGACACAGATTCTCAAAGGATCACAGGGTGACAGTTGATGCCATAACAGGACATCACTGTAACTAAAGCGATTTAGTTTCGCTTTGAGGTGCGACGGAAGGGTAACCTTTCGTCCACCAAAATGATCCAACAGCAGGCGACAATGTTCGTCCTGCCTGTAACACTCCTTTATATCGGAGGCCATTGAGCTCGTCACATGGTAGGCCTTCATGGCTGCCAATGTTGACGACTCAACTTGTGCTTTCGCACGAGACACACTGTCCTGGTGTCTTGCCTCGAAGTCTGGTCTGCGCGATAACGCGTCAGCCAAGACATTCGACTTACCCGGTTTATATTCAACTTTGAAATTAAATTCAGAGAAGAATGTTAGCCAGCTTGCCATTCTCGGCGAGAGGTGCGGTGAATTTATAGCTGTCCGCAGTGATGCGAGATCCGTATAAACCACAAAAGGTTCGGAGCCCAAGAGGTGCACCCAAAACTTCACAAGGGCATACTTAATTGAAAGTAGCTCATTGTCATGCACAGGGTAATTCTGCTCGGCAGCTTTTAAAAGCCGAGACTGATAAGATATGACACGGTCAACGCCTTTGTCATCCTTTTGCATGAGCGCGCTGCCGATTTAAAAAATTGCTTGCATCGCAGACGACGCTAAAGGGCTTATACGCGTCTGGCAATGCCAAGACCGGTGCCTCTACAAGAGATTGCTTCACTGATGTAAACGCATCTACTTGCTCCTTTGACCAAGTTCATTCTGTATCCTTTTTCAAAAGGTCAGACAATGGCTTGTCTGCTCCGCATAATTCTTTGCTGTACTTATGCAAGTAATTAGCGAGCCCAAGGAATTGGCGCAGATCCTTCACATTAAGTGAGACTGGCCATTCATTTACAGTCTTAACCTTTTCTGGGTCTGCTCGTACACCGTGTGCACCTACGATGCAGCCCGGTACAGGTATCTCGGGGACCCCTATTACTCACTTTTGCAAGTTAACGTATAATTGGGCGTCACCCAGAGTCTGCAACACAGCGTCTAAATGACGCTTGTGCGACTCTATTGCGCTCAGACCGTCCTCCGCCCTACTATGCACGAATACATCGTTAAAGTAATGGGGCGCCTAGGCACGGTGCTGACGCATCACGTGAGCCACCACTCGGTTGAATGTTGCCGGAGCATTTTTCAACCCTTGTGGCATCACAAGCCACTCCCACAGCATACCGCTTGGAGTGCTTACTGCCGTTTTGGCTACATCATTATCTCTCATGAGAACTTGATAGTAGCCATCCTCAGATCCAACGAGGAGAAGATAGTTGACTTTCCCATGGAATTCAACAAGACATATTTCCGCGGGATCGGCGTTTAAGCCGGAATGGTGGCCGTGTTCAGCTTATTATAAGCATGAACCACGCTCCATCCACCCGTGTCTTTACGCACACAGAAGGTCGGGCTGTAGTGAGGCTACTTGCTCTCACGTACATGTCCCGCCTTGGCTCGCTTGTCGAAGAACTTATCGATGTAAACGACTTGTTTCTTCGGCAACGGCCATTGCCTGGTCACACAATACTTGGTGCCAGGCTCCAGATCAACCTCGTGCTTGATGCCCCTATCGGCCGGTAGGCGGCTCGGCACTTCTGCTGGAAACACATCACAGTGTTTCCACAGAACATCATAGAACGGGCTGTCTTTCAAAGCGTCTCAGCATGAGCAGCGAACCGTTTCTTTTTGTCGGTCTCCAAGACGCTCTCATCCATTGTGGATGAAGAGAAACAGTCCACCACGTTCTCTTCTGGAACTGGTGCGACTATCTCGTGGATCTTTCCTTCCTTTAGTTCGGACAGGAAAGGATCCCACGTCATCTCCGAGAGATTTACTATCTCCTCGGCAGATGCCAAGACAAGTTGGAGCACCTCAACTGAGGACGCCTCCATCATCTTGTCTTCGACGACCTCGAACAACTAGTTCGTAGGTCCTTCCTCTTGGACCGAGACTCACTCGCTTCGACGTGCCCTTGACCGTCTTAATACGTCTGGTGCTCGTTCTTCGAGTCACCACGAACTTTGACCTGAAAGAAGGTGTCGTTGCTGTTACAGTAATAGCCCTTCTTCCAGCCTCACCAGGATCATGGATTTGTGCCGGTTCTTGTGGCGCTTGACTTCTTGTCAGCTCACCATCAGCTGCCACAGGCTCTTGGATCTGTGCAGGACCATCGGACGTATGACTTCCTGTCATCGTCCCATTCACTACACCTGTCTCCTCGATCTAGGTAGAAATTTGTGACAGCTGACTTTCTGTCAGGACACTTCCAACTACTCTAGGCTCACCGAGCTGGGTAGTACTTGGTGTCAATTGACATACAGTCATTTCACCTTCAACTTTGTTTGACACAGCATCAGTCACATATGCCTCTCACACGAGCACACCCTTTCCGGTGTCCTGCGTAGAGTTAGCGTGTACGCCAGTCTATCCATGGTTGGTGTTTAGCCAACCAAGGCATGCCTTGGATGAGGTCATACGGACTCTCCATACATAGCACCGTGAACTTCTTTTTGCAAGAGAAGTCACTGAAACTGAAGGCGAGTCCAACTCGAACTCCCTCTAATTTTACGTGCGCGCCGTTCGCTAAACGAACGATCGCCTCTTCTCGCTTGCCATCCTGGCAAAGCGACTCACAACTCGCCGGACTCTTTTTCAGAGCCGCGAGTTTCACAAAGTTTTGTGATGCACCCGAATCCACGAGAAGGGTCATCACTTGGTCATAGCCTCGTACTCGAGCGCTATAGACCAAAAGGGTTGAGGTCCGACCTTTCGGAACCTCAGGGACTATGCTACCCATTTGTTCGATCACTCTGAACTTAGGGGTAGCTTCAGAGTCCGCGACAGTAGGGCATCCCACCCCTACTGCGCTCCCGCATCTCCCGACCCATCTTGGGCGGGTGCTGAACTTGCGCGTCGTGCACGCTGGTTCTTCGCACCTCCCTTCGGGTAGGGAGCCTTCTTACTGGCTTCCGTAGCACCAGCAGCAAGTTTGCATAGCAGAAACACATCTCATGGCCTCACTTGTAGCAGACCACGTCTGCATTGCCTAACTCCATAGGAGTGGCATCAGACTTCTCGGACGACGTCCTGTGATTGGCTGTCGCCGAGGCGCTGTTGTAGGATTGCTCCTCAACTAAGGCAATGTCAATTGCTTCTTCCATCGTCGCTGGCACCTTTCTAAAAAGGGCCTGACGCGATGGGCCGTGCCTAAGTCTATTTATGAACGTGGCCACCTTGATACGTTCCGGTATCGGTTCCCCATTAATAGACGCCGACAGCAAAAGCATCTCCTGCACAAATTCTTACAGAGAGCGTTTCGACTGTCATGTTCTAAAGAAGCGCACCATAAGCAACACTTCGTTGTTAGGCGGCTGATACATGGCGCGAATCTTTGACTTAAAGATCGTCCATGATGGAAATGCATCAGCATTTGCCATCAGCGCAGAGTATGACCACTCTGACGCTTTACCACGCAAGTTGGACATGGCATACGACACCATTCTGGTGTCGTCTTCGATGAGCTATGCCACTCCACATTGCTCAACTGCTAATAGCCAGTGAACAATCGTGTGAGGGCTAGTTCCATCGAACTTCGGAGGGTCCATCCGAATGGGCCTCAGTTGAGTAGGCCGGATAGAGAGCGTCTCAACAGTTCTGTTGAGCTCCTCATTCCGAGCTTTCACGCAAAAGCTCATCCTGAGTCTTATTAATGAACTCACCGTGGCTTAACTGTTTGCCTCGGACGCGTTTCTACGCTGTCCGAGCACAAACGCCTCAAATTGCTCCAACTGAGCAACATGTTGCTCAGGAGGACAATTTAAGAGGCTGGCCACCAAGTCCCTAAAAATAAATTTTTTTTTCAAGTGCTCTGCCACCTCCCTATAATGTTGGAAGAGGTGAGAAAAATTACCTTAAATTCATATTGAGAGACATCCGTAGCCACACGCACGCTCAGAGATACGGGCCGTGAAGGGACTACTAGTGCTACCGAGTGTAAAATGGCACTTCGAAAGAAGCTGCCACGTGCTACGAGCACACACCTTCGAGCATCGTAAGGAAGCGGCTAGACCGTCTTACCGCCGCGTGTGGTGGTAGTGGTGGAGGTCGGCGCTTAAAGCGTAGTACCAACCGTTACCGGTCGCTTAGAGCGGTCCGCGCAACGAACAATTAACAAGTGTCTCACTTACGTCACGCAGAAGTTTATTCAGCTTCTCGTGCACAGTGGACGGCAATTAATAAATTCAAGACTGACTTATATGTAATATAATACTTAGATGCTTTCAGTAATTATCCTGCATTACAACAAAAAAAATAAAAAGATAATTAACTGAATATACATCTAACTACTGATTGGATAAATGTAAAGATCAGATTCGCGTCTCCTTAGAAGCGTATCCTTATGTGCGAGCTTAAAATATTTTTAAGCTCGCTGGTGACGCCTGTCTGAAGCGTCACCATGACGCTTAGCATAAGCAATTGTAATGGGGCAACCTATTACATAAGTAGTTATAGGGATAGTACATAATTACATAAGTTGGTGTAGGGCAGTATCCGATTAGCGGATACTGCGCGTCATTTTATTATTGGTTTATTATTGGGGTGCCAGACCCAATACTTAGCTATAATAAATTGACTTCCATATTGAGTGGTTCACATGAGCTAGGGAACATATTCGCACTTACTGCAAATTAGAACAAAAATAAAACAGAGTTATATTTACGAGTTAATTAAGAGCGCTTTCTTAACCCCCTTTTAAAGTATGATCCTTAGCCCGTTACGTCTGGTAGCACTTCGTAGCCCTTCCAGTGACTAGATTCGCGATGAATGTGCACGTGACTTTAGTGGCTCCAGCAGTCTCGCTAAAGCATTCTGACTTCCCACATTTTATCTCGGTGGAGAGGCAGGCACTACACCGCCTCGCGGTGGTGTCTGGTACAACAAATTTGACGTCGCTGCTAAGCACAGATTCGTCCGATGGTCAACGTGTTGCCATCCAAGACTTTATGGTGCGCGAGATCGCCGAAGCGAATCGGCGAGTATTGACTCCCTCGCGCACTTCGCACCATGACGCTATCAAGATGGAGACGTCAACGTGCTCCAATGATGTTCCGGATCGTGCTCCCCCTTAATCTCTGGTTTCGCGAGGTAAATATTGCAATAGCGTCAAGATTAAGTGACGCTCTGACGGCCAAGGCCAATTTACTGCTGTCTCGCCTTGTTGACAAAACCAAGGAATGGGCTCTCGGAAAGCTCGTCGTAGATGAGTTGGCGTTCCCCACGCTGGATATCGTCCAGCGTGACCTACGAGCATCCTCAAGATGAATCTCGCTTGCGTGCAGATTTCTTCTCACTCCGACAGTGCGAGCTGTCAATGCGTGACTACGTGCAGAAGACACGTCATCTTGCTTCGTACATTACCACGCAGCCGATCGACATGGCTTCACAAGTCCATGTCTTTATTTTTATTATGCAAGAGGGCATGACGCGTTATTGCCTCACACGTGCTGAGCCAAAGTCCCTCGAGGAGGCATTTGCCCTCGCGCTTCGTGAGGATTACACTGTCGCGTCGTCATACCTGCACGCAGCGTCACAACATCCCCAGACGTCTGGCCCAGAGCCAATGAAACTTGATGCAATCGAGTCCTCTCGTGGTCGCGGCAAATCATTAGGCCGCGACATTCGCAATCCTAACACGATGAAGTGTTTTCATTGTGGTAAAACAGGCCATCGTGCGGCTGTCTGTCGAGCACCTGAACCGGTGACTATGAGCACAGCTGTATTACGGGGAGATGCTGTGTCGTCGGTGGTACCACCAAAAAACGAGCGGTAATAGTAGGCGTGGGGCGCCCTAATGGTAGAAATGGAGCACCAAGTACTCAGGTGGTAGCTCGGCTCCTATCCCCAAAGTGATTCATACTCACTTAAATGCCACCACCACGCGCGATGATTCGAGACTGATTATTTTCAGTTCATTGTTGCTGGAATGAAGCGACTACTCCAAACGTTGTTGGATTCTGGCGCTTCCAACAACTTCTTTCGTGCATCCTGTTTGTCCCTTCTACCGTCGACTGTCACGGTTCGAGAAGGTCCAGGTGACATCGTTGTCAAACTTGCCGATGGACAACCAAAACGTGTCCCGCGTAAAACATTGGTTTTACCGTATACTTTCGACGGTTTCCAGAGCAACGACGAATTTTTGGTGTACGATATGAATTATGCAGTCGATTGCATACTTGGGATATCGTGGCTGTCACGGTATCAGCAGAAGATAGATTGTCGATCTAGATCTGTCAAACGATGAAGCGGTTATGACGTCAGTGAAGTGCTCAATCATTTGTTCGTCGCGTCATCCGACTGTCATCACGTCAGGGTCGTGAATGAACTTGCCACGACTAGTAGTCAACACAAAGAGAACGATGGCCCTCTGTGCGCAGTATGTTCCGTTACACTGACGGAGCCACAGAACGAGGCGGTCAGACAGCGGTTCCCGATTCACAGAGAGGCGGTCGAGCAGGGGTATACTCATTCAAACACATCGGTTGAGCAGAGGCTCCCGATCAAATTCGAGGCGGTCCTCAAAGGAATCCCGCAAACAAGTGAGGCGGCCGGCGACGAGCTCCCGCCTTTGATTGACGAGAGTAGGCGGACTATGGATCCGCATGAGACCGACGTGGTGGAGACAGAACTCCCACATCTAGGGGGGGGGTACATCATCCTCTTGTGATAGCGACGTTCCAGGCTTGCGTAGGGGCTCGAGAAGCAAGAGAAAACGCAAGAAAGGAGCACGCCGATCACCGATACGACGAAATGCACGTCAAAAAGCTGATGGAGATGATTCCGTAGTGACGAAATTCGTATGCGCGCTTGAATATGTGGAGGGGTCTCCACATCGTGTCCGCTACATTAAGGTAGAGAGCCCACCGTGCACTGCTGCAGAGATCACATCTCTGTCAGACCTTGCATGGAAAAACTTCCTTCATGACCTCAAGGCCGGCGACATCGAGAAAGTGTGCATCGTTTCAGCCACCGAAGCAGCCAGTGAAGAAGTTCTTGAGGCTCGCCCGAAGAGCGCCGAGCCTAAATCAGCGCGCGATGAGCGCTTCGCGACACCTTCTTGGTATTCTCTTCGTGTTACGGGCAACCCGGTATACAATATCGCCAGTGAGTACGCCGATATTTTCCCGGAGAAAATTCCAGCTGAGCTTCCGACGGATCGTGGTGTGCGGCACGAGATCGATCTCATGTCAGGATCGAAGTATTGCGTGACGCGGCAGTGGCCGTTACCGCGCGATCAAGGCATCGCTATTGATGAATTTTTCGAGGGTCGCCGCAAGGCTGGCCATGTCCGCGAGAGTATCTCGCCACATTCGAGCCCGACTTTATGTGTGAAGAAAACCACCGGCGGTTGGCGCATTGGGCACGCCCTCAACAAGCTGAATGACGCCACGATCTCGGCTCAAACGCTATTCCTCGAAAAGATATGGTATTGAATACCATGTCCGGGGGCGAGATCTACAGCGCCATAGATCTGACAGACGGTTCTATCAGATCCTCATGAGTGACAGTTCCATTCCGTTCACAGCGGTCAGCACCCCAAGCGAGATGCTTTGGGAGTGGTTAGTCATGCCACAAGGTCTTAAGAATGCTCCAGCTACGTTCAATCGGATGGTGACACAAGTACTTCGTCCAATTCACGACTTTGCACCAAGCTACTTTGACGACATTTTTGTTCACATCCGCGCTGAGCAAAAGCTCAGCGCGGATTTCTCTATCATTACTAAAAACAACGACACCAACAACATCAGGTTCTAAATTTAAAGCCATCCCTTTAATATTACCATTATTAAATTCAAGTATTTCCCCAGCTTGAATTTTAGTCAAACCGTAACAACGTGCAATACCATCACTCATTGAAAGAACAATACCTGTTTCTTGTAAACTTTTTTCATCTTTATATTTTTTAATGTTTGATTTCAATATACGGAGGTACACCTTCGACACTTGAAGCAGGTGTTTCAAGTTATGCGCGAGAATAAATTGAATGCGAATTTGAAGAAATGTGCCTTCTGCGCTCCTGAGATTCCAGTACTCGGTTGCTACGTCAGCAAGGAAGGTGTTCGCGCTGATCCTGAAAAGATCTCATCGATCTGTTCCTGGTCAACGCCCAGGAACTAAACTGAACTACGTCAATTTCTCGGTGTGTCGAATTACTTGCATAAGTATACAAAGAATTATGCTGAGCCAATTCAGCCATTATCGACTTTGCTCAAGAAATACGTAGTATGGTTATGGACGGCAGAACATCAATCTGCCTTCGACTCCATAAAGAAGAGCTTGTCCGAGGCACCGGTGCTGATTCTACCTGATGACTCTAAGCCATTCCACGTCGTGTGCGACGCGAGCAATTTCGTTATAGGATGTGTCCTCATGCAATTTGATGACGAGGGTCGAGAGCGCGTCGGGAGTTTTCAATCACGACAGATGAAACCTGCAGAGAAAAATTATCCGGTACACGATAAGGAACTTTTGGCTATGCGTTACGCGCTAATCAAGTTCAGAGTATATTTGCTCGGCGAAAAGATGCTTTCTATTTACACAGATCACGCATCATTACGTAC
Organism: Peronospora farinosa; assembly: GCA_947646735.1. Taxonomy (NCBI): domain Eukaryota; phylum Oomycota; class Peronosporomycetes; order Peronosporales; family Peronosporaceae; genus Peronospora; species Peronospora farinosa. Next base: position 4,546 of record CANTFK010000838.1, on the reverse strand, counting down.
CGCCGTCAAGAGCCTTCACTTGTCCCAGCGTATGGCATGGTGGTTGTCATTTTTCGCCGAGTATAATTTTGTGGTGCATTACAAGCCTGGCAAGAATAACATTCTCGCCGATGCGCTTTCTCGTCGTCCTGATTACGATCCTCGGCGTGATATGGGTCATCAAACGGAGAATGTTGATGACGATGTAGATATCTGTGCGTGTTGTATTCAGCTGGGGATCAATGCGATGATTTCGACCCCCGTGCTGTCGATCCGAACTCAGATCGCTGAATCCTACGCGAATGATTCCTTCTATGCAGGAATCATCAATTATCTCAAGGACCCGAGCGAAAATTCACTCGCGAAGTTTACAAAATCGACACGCGACAATATCAAGCGTTACGCGCTTGACGGTCCGTTGCTGACGTACACGATGGACGTCTTTGATTCCCCGCGTGTCGTCATCCCTGCTGATGATGACCTTCGAGCCCGATTGGTTCATGAATTCCACGACAGCCCAGCTGGCGGACACCTGGGTCGCGAAAAGACGTTTGCGGCTATTTTTCGCGTAATTTCTGGCCGCGAATGTATAATTACATCCAGAAATGGGTGCGCTCCTGTGAAACCTGTCAGCGTGTGAAGCCCGCGCCGTCCTCACAAGCTCCATTGCGTCCGCTTCCAATTGATAGACTTGCGCTCGGTCAGCATGGATTTTATCTTTGGCCTTCCACCGGATGAACAGAAACGCACGGGCGTATTGGTTCTAGTGGATCGATTCAGCAAAATGGTGCATTTTGCTCCGGTCTCCGCCAACATTACGGCGGAGACGACAGCGAAGATCTTCATTGATCTTATCTTTAGGCATCACGGCTTGCCAGAATCTATTGTTTCGGACCGTGAACCGCGTTTCACTTCGGCTTTCTGGGCCAAATTATTCCAGCTATTAGGCACGCGGTTGCTTATGTCTACGGCGGCCCATCCAGAGACGGATGGGCAAACGGAGCGTGTGAACAGATTGCTCGAAGATGTCTTGCGCAATTATGCAACATCGTTATCGTCATGGAGTTCTTTTCTTCCACTTTCAGAGTTTGCAATCAACAATGCTGTCCATGCGTCAACCGGTAGATGCCCTTTTTCGTTAACAACGCGAGTCATCCTCGCGTTCCGGCGTTACTTGCTCTCTCAGCCTTAGAGCGCCCAGTATCAAAGCTTGGTGGGGGAGTATCTACCGATGGAATTGCGCCGAAACTATTGATGATTGATAACGATGAGGAAAAGGTTGCTGCCGATGCACCTAATGCTGGTATTTTTGTGGCCAACGGCATATCGACTCCTGACGCGATGCATTCCATCGCGTCTCCCGTTGCCAATTTTGCCCCCAAAAAAGAATACGTCGCCTGTAAGTTCGGCTGCAGTAATCGAATTTCTGCTATTACGACAAGGAACCACGCGTTTTGTGCGTGATGAATTACAAGAGGCAGTCTACAAGCAAAAAGAGAATGCAGACAGAAGAGGCCAAAAAAATATGTGAATATTTTGAGAAGGTGACAGAGTATTATTGTTAACAAGTGGATTACCGAACATCTCAGCGACGAATTTGGGCGCTTATAAGTTAGCGCAAAGATATATTTGGCCCATTTCGGGTTATTAAGGTGCATAATGACGCTTACACGCTAGACATATCTACATCCATGCGTTTGCACCCGACGTAGAACGTCGGGTGCCTCAAGGCTTACCTACCGGCGGATTTCCCATCGAAACTTCCCCGCTCTTCTCTGCCGACATAAAATTCTGCATTCCTTGACGACGACTCTGACGATAATCAGGACCAATTCCTGCCCGAACGCGTGCAGACTCGATCTTCTGGGGTCCTCCGAACGCAGTCGTCTCAAGTTGACGTAGGCGCCCAACCAGTACCATCTGCTCACGTCGAGTCCGCTCAGCAGCCTCAGTCGCAGCATCCGCACGATCTTGAGCTCTCTCCGCCATCTCGCGAGCATCAAGTAGGGCGTTCTTCGACTCTTCGACTTCAGCACGAAGTAGATGTAGCTCGTCATTTGACTGTGCAAGCTCCGATTGCGAGAATCAATGCTCATCGACAGAGGTCTTCCGTCGTGATGCTCCTCTCCCTTAATTGATGCATCGGGTGCGCGACGCTGGATTTTTGACCGAATTGTCGATCACGAGAATAACAAGCCTCAGGCGCCGAGTAATGAATCGGCGCCCACGAAGAATCATGTCGAGAAACATTACAGGGTTAGCTGATTGGTATATTCGCCGGCGAAAGATACATGGGAGCCATCGAGTACGCTGTCTCAAGATGTCCCGGGCGTGGTCGAGGACTATGAGTCCCATAGAAAAACGGAGATCGCGACCGACGCTACCGGTTCTGTCTCCAATATCGCGAGCAATAAATTCATGATGATCTCCCGAGCGACTCCGAGATTAAGACCAATTACGAGGCTGCGTCGTAAAAATCAGAAACATAGGAAGAAAGGATGTAACCTTCTTTAGTGGACCTGTAGTCCGAATAAAGCCTTCTTTTTAGAAGACGTCGAAGTTGTTCGCTCAGCGGCATCGATATTATTTTGGTAGTCAGCCAGTCAAAATGGGAGGATGTCTCTCGTCTTGGCCTCAGCATAAGCGAATACATAGTCAATCATATTTAGTTGTGAACAGAAAATTCGTGACTCTTTATTTGAGAATTTGCTGGTTTGAATGATGGTAAACTCTGTACTGCGCGATCGTTGGTCAAAGAGGTAGTGCTTTCGCTATCGACATTGATACGGAAAAGTCGATGTACCACTTGAAGAAGAACATTTAGGCGGAAAAGATGAACGCCTTAAACCACTTTGATGCGGACCAGCTGCAGCTTTTTTCTGACGATGAGGGGCAGCGTCTGGCTGGTCTCCATCACTGAAGACGATAAGAAACTCAAGGAGGGGATGACGACTCCTTCTTTCAAAGAGTTAATGAAAAAGGACCTAGAGCTGGAGGGGAAAATATAATTGCTGAGTTCCTCAAAAATGTAAACACTCCAAAAGCAAAAGAAAAATACGTGTTGCTCTTTGTTCGAAGCCAGGGGCAACAGTTGCAAGCTCAAATTGTCCATTGTTCAGTATGTATGCGAGAAGCCAGTACTCAAGAGTCGCGAATTATCATACTGCTTGAGCAAAAGATAGCGTGATTACCACACAAACCATCAGAATCCTACTCGATTGCGGCACTTGGTCAACATGAGTTTGCAAGATTGGAATAAGATAACGTGATCGTTTTTGCACCAGTTGACGGCGACACCGTTCAGCGTTTCAGCGTCGTAGCAATCAGAAACATAGGAAGAAAGGATGTAACCTTCTTTAGTGGACCTGTAGTCCGAATAAAGCCTTCTTTTTAGAAGACGTCGAAGTTGTTCGCTCAGCGGCATCGATATTATTTTGGTAGGCGGTCAGTCAAAATGGGAGGATGTCTCTCGTCTTGGCCTCAGCATAAGCGAATACATAGTCAATCATATTTAGTTGTGAACAGAAAATTCGTGATTCTTTATTTGAGAATTTGCTGGTTTGAATGATGGTAAACTCTGTACTGCGCGATCGTTGGTCAAAGAGGTAGTGCTTTCGCTATCGACATTGATACGGAAAAGTCGATGTACCACTTGAAGAAGAACATTTAGGCGGAAAAGATGAACGCCTTAAACCACTTTGATGCGGATCAGCTGCAGCTTTTTTCTGACGATGAGGGGCAGCGTCTGGCTGGTCTCCATCACTGAAGACGATAAGAAACTCAAGGAGGGGATGACGACTCCTTCTTTCAAAGAGTTAATGAAAAAGGACCTAGAGCTGGAGGGGAAAATATAATTGCTGAGTTCCTCAAAAATGTAAACACTCCAAAAGCAAAAGAAAAATACGTGTTGCTCTTTGTTCGAAGCCAGGGGCAACAGTTGCAAGCTCAAATTGTCCATTGTTCAGTATGCATGCGAGAAGCCAGTACTCGAGAGCCGCGAATTATCATACTGCTTGAGCAAAAGATAGCGTGATTACCACACAAACCATCAGAATCCTACTCGATTGCGGCACTTGGTCAACATGAGTTTGCAAGATTGGAATAAGATAACGTGATCGTTTTTGCACCAGTTGACGGCGACACCGTTCAGCGTTTCAGCGTCGTAGCATTCAGAAACATAGGAAGAAAGGATGTAACCTTCTTTAGTGGACCTGTAGTCCGAATAAAGCCTTCTTTTTAGAAGACGTCGAAGTTGTTCGCTCAGCGGCATCGATATTATTTTGGTAGGCGGTCAGTCAAAATGGGAGGATGTCTCTCGTCTTGGCCTCAGCATAAGCGAATACATAGTCAATCATATTTAGTTGTGAACAGAAAATTCGTGATTCTTTATTTGAGAATTTGCTGGTTTGAATGTGTAATGGGCTACATTACACATATAGCTTTAACACAAATAAACAATTACATGTGTAGGCAGGTGCTGGGCCCGAATAGCGGGCACAGCGTGGTAATTTATTATTGGTTTATTATTGGGCCTAAAGTCCCCAATATGGACCAATGATAAATCAAC